>JAHLSL010000007.1:27773799-27826701 GCA_025920805.1 Petroica traversi | reverse complement strand
AAAGAATTGAAACTGCAAAATAAACTGCTTCCTCTTGTTGAGGGAAGTGAGCATAGAGGTACCTAATCAACAGCTAATCTACTAAAACCTTTAAACTCAGTTTAACAGGACAGGCAGATAAAGTGATACATATAATACATTACTTTCTACATTTTCTTCCTGCGAGCAAGCAAAATTAAGACTACTGTAATGAAAAATGAATGAATCCAAGCAGGGTTTTCATGTAAATTATGCAGACTGAGAAAATAAATGAGAGATTATGGCCTCTGCAAATGCATTTTTTATTTTCTGCCAATATACCACGTTTGGTTTCTTTTAATTCGCATTTTTATTACAATACACATTATGAGATTATTCACATAAATCATCATATTCCGGGTGTGCTGGCTGGAGACATAGGAAGAAAAAGTTCTTAGCCTGTTTACGTCCCAGCATATTTTTATATCCTCATAATCCTTTTGCTTTTTATCATGTGAATTAAGAGTTGGAGGACATATCTAAATCAAAGACAAATTGTGAGGTGTAGCAAAACTAAAATCTCAAAACAGTTATGAGCTGCAATGAAGATAATTTAGGAAGTATATGCACAGAATGGTTTTTTAGATGGTGATTGTTATGTAGCCTTCCCTTGGTACAATGGAAAGAACTTCTTGGGGAAAAAACTTATGTATTAAATTAAAGCTATTGTCAATTCTAGTTAAATTTAATTGAAAATATATGTTTATGCCCCTTATTTTCTAACTCATGTTTGAGTTCAGGTGTGTTAGTAGAAGGGTTTTGCTTCAGAATATCAGGCTTCTGCAGCAAAATATCAGGTAGCAAGTATACACAAACTAGTAAATAAGTTTGCTTCACAGCTTAACTGAATTTCATTGTAAGCCCCATACACAGAGCTACATGTGTCATTTAGATCCATTTAGGTACTTGTCTGAGAACAATATTCCTTAATAGTCTTTTAAAACTCCCATTTTAACAATAAACTTATTTTAAAAGATTTTATGTTAGCTCTTGATGTTGACCTTCCCCAATTATCATTCTCCTTATTTGTTCTGAACATTAGGGGACACCTGTAACACATTGGTATCATTTAGGGCTTCTTTTGAAGGAGCTTTTGCTTATCCTTATTTTAGTTTTTTTGCAATATAGCCACCCATTCAGTCAGCAACCTATCTAGAAGATTTCCAATCATGAACAGCAATAAAAAGTAAGTAGTGCTGACCAAACTTTGAGGTATGCTATTTCCTATTTCTTTTACTAATGAAGAGGTCTGCATCCTGCAAGACAGGAAGCTCCCTGTTTGTTCCAAATCACAGAATGTACAAAGCATGTAAGTTGTCAATGGCCCACTATTGTGGCCAAGGAAAAGCTCCTTTAAGGCCAGGGATCTTTCATCACTCCTTTCTAACACAGGGCTGGTGCTCCTTGCTCTCTATTAAAACACAAAGATTTAAAAAAAGATAGTAAAAAAGTCTTTTTAGGTGGAAGAAGTTGGTTTAGTTGGTGATTCCACTGAGACATCGATGTGTTTCAAGAAGAAAAATATGGTGGAAAGAAGGGGGGAGTCAGGCTAACATGCTGGAGCAGTTTCTAGGCCAGTTTTCAGCTCTGTCAGTTTTCTTGAGGACAAGTTAATGGAGGGGCTCAAGTCTTCCCCGAGGTTTTGCATGCTGCCAGCTGCAATGCTGTGATGTAAAAGCCCAGCCTATCTTTCATAAAGCATGGAATGTCGTAGATGTTGAAGGGTGAAGCTCATAAAACTGATTGATCTAATCAAGAAATAGCTTAATTATCCACTGGGAAATACCAAGGGACAGGCAAGGGTCTAAGTTTTGCTGTTCTAAGTAATAGTCAAATATTGGTTTTTAATCACTAAGAAAAGAGGGGTGGAGGTTGTACACTTCAACTCCCTGTTTCTGCATTTTCTATGTTGTGAGAGATCCAGACTCAATCATCTACTTTGGTCACACCCCTTAAGTCACACCCCTCCAACACCCCCAGACCTACCTGCCAGCCTCCATCACCCCATCATGTGTTACCCTGCCCCAGCCCACTCTCCCCACTTCATGTCCCCAGCCTCAGTCCCCAGCACGTCCCTGTCCCCTTCCCACCAGGCTGCAGGCTGAGGCTTTCTCAGGCTAGTCTTCTTCTTGCTGATTGTCAATTATGAATAAATTGGTTCCACTGAGAAATTTCTAGAATGAAGTCCTCCCCTACTCATCTGCATGCTTTGGAAATGTGCCTTTTTGACAGAGCAAATATGTGTTCTGTGGAAAGCAAACTGCACTGAGGAAGTTTGTCAGAGAGCCTGGTGGATGGAACAATCATCACCACTTAGGAGCACTGACAGCAGCACTGACAGGGCCCAAGGGGTTACTCAGACAGGCTGAACTATTGGGACTAATTCACATGCCCATCTCACTGGAAAATTTTATGTAGTAAATCAAGAATCCTAGATAAACTATGAGGAACCTGTGTTTTGGGAATCCTGCATATCCCTGGAGCTGCCCAGCATCTTGCTGTTTGATATGATTGCAACCTGATGCACCTGTATGTTCAGCCAGTACATATTATAAATTCACTCATGAAATACTAGGCACAGAGTGATTTCAGGTGCTTTTTAGTATGGAGTAGATAAGGCAACTGAATGTGTCTGTAAGTGCCTACAGAGACACCTGAGGAAAAAATCCTTGCTCTGAATTTAGCTCACAATCCCTGTGAGACGCAGTTGGCTGTCCATGAAAAGGGAACACCTCCTGGAAGTGTTGTAAAGGAAACCACTTGGTTACAGTGAGAAGTGCAGAGGCAGTGCTGCTGTACAGAAAGGGGGGCAGGTTAATGTACTTGATAGAATAAGATACCCTCTTGAAATACAGATTGCAGTTGGAGAAAATACATTTCCAAATAAAAATGTTAAGTCAGTTTCTTTCTAGATTCTACAACTGTAGTAAACATTTATGAAGAAATGACCAATTTGAGAATCAAAAGGAAGATTAACAGCTTCAGTTTTATATGCTAGCAGCCAAATGCATTTCTCACTTTGTGGAATTCTTCCAGGCTTCTACTCTCTAACTTTAGTGAGTTATTCCAGATTTAAACCAGTGTAAGCAAGGGCAAGTTAAAAATACTTGTGCCACAATTGGCCTTGAAAATACATTTCTCCATGATAGACATTAAACTGACTGCTGAGGCAGACAGCATGTCTTGCCCATAATAATTTTGTATTTGCTTCTTTTCCTCAGCCCTTAAAATGAGTTCATGACTTAATGACTTTAAGAATAAATGCATTATATAATGAATACACTTTTTATTCAGTATTTGGGGGAAATTAAAGTAAATGTTGTATGTAATAATACTGCATGGAAAAAGCAGTGATAATAATCTGATGAGGGAGTTAATAGGAAGGCATTTAGTTAACCCTGTGGTCTGAGGTAAATGGCAGACAATCATGTAAACCTAATTAACACCATAAAACAAATACAAACAGCATTAGCCCATCAGTTCTTGGCTGATCTCTTATTTTCTTCAGAATACCATTGCATGAAAAGGTTAGGGTTTTTATGCTCAATTAAATCTAATTCCGTAAATTATTTGCCATTGGCTTTAGCCAAAACTGACCCAGACTTTCAATCTACATTCCTGCAAGCAGATCTTACTCACACAGAGGGACCTTTGGAAACAAGCTTTGCCTAATGGCATTTCCTCCCCATTTTTCTGGTGCCTGAGCATTGCAGAGAGGAGGGAATTAGTGAGATAAGAGAGCAACCACACAACCATTGCAATCATTATGATATCAAATTTCAGTGCAGACAGTTGAGTAAAAGGAACGTCACTGAAGCATCAGCACCTGAGAAAAGGTCCTGGGAATTCTTTGGCTTATATTTTTGGTTTGGGAGAAGAATTTGTGACATTTTATTTGGGGTTTTATAAAGCAAATATCCATGATGTTTCATTAATTTCTGGTCATTCTATTTTTTCCTTCTGCTGTTCATTAATCCTGGAGGATTCTACATCACTTGTAGATAGTCTTTCCATGAATATGGCACTGTGGCTAAACATGAATGTACTTTGGATGTCACAAAGGTGATTTCTTCATGCCTTTATACACAGACTTGGACAAAATATCAGAGGACAGTATGAATCTTTTAAAAAAAACTACTTATTTTTCACAAGTTAACTTAGAAATGAGTAAATTGGAATCTCAGAATGATTTTTGAAAGGTATTTCTTTATCTAGCTTTTTCTGAGATAAACTAAATTTCAACTTTTAAATGAGGAAGATTACCAGAGGATTATCATACCACCTGTTTGATAAACTATCATGTTTTTTCTAGGGAAAAGAATAATGGAGTTGGGGTTTTTTTTCCTGTTTATGTAATACATATATATTGCTCAAGAATAAACAATTCAGTTATTTCATTATGTCAACTATTAAAAGGTAAAAATGCTAAAATCAGGTGCCAGCCCTGAATCCTTGTTCCTGTTCAGTCCTGACCTGGCAGTTGGACATCCCCAGGGAGAGTCAGTGGGGATTTCCCCATATTTATTAGGATATACACATAGAACAGCAATTGTCCATCTGCTGCAAATCTGTTATGCTGTTCTGCTCAATTTTACCTACAAATCTTCATCTCCAAAAGGAAGGGGAGCAAAAAAGACTACTGGAATAGAGAACAGCTTTTCTACTTTAAACCCAGAATTTGTACAAAATATTGGATGCTTTGTCCACGATTTGTGAAATTCAATGAGCATTAGCTATAAACTTTAGAATTTTTTGTTTTACACAGGTGTCACTATGAAAGACTTTGAAGAACATTTCTATGCATTTTGTATTGTCATACATATTGCCCTTTTCCTGTTGCCTTTCATGTTGCGTTTTTTTGCCTAATGACAAAGCAGACTCTCATTAGATTTGTAAAAAAATTTACCCAACTATTACTCTTTATTGAGAAGTAATAGAGTAAAGAACTCACTGTTAAGAAATAAAACAAATTAAGAGGGATATGTGTATGTAGTAAAGAGGTGTCATGGAATGACAGGAAAAGGGCAGCACCTTTAAATTAGGAAAGGAAAATGATGTAATAATGATTAAACCACAAAACAGAACTCCAACACAGTGAATGAGCAATGAAAATAAGGTAATAAAAAGGAGTACTGAACTAGCTCATGAGACATGTTATTACAGTGAACATTATGCTAGGACTGTTTATTTTGCTTAGCATTATGGCCACCTTCAAGGTTGCTATGACAAATGTGTGAGCGTTTAACGGAAAATGAACATTTTTTTTAACTAAGAAGGCATCCACCAGCTCTCTGCCTACTCAATTTCCTAAATTACGTAAATTTAACTTCATTGGCATTAAACAAATGTTAACATTAACCACTTATGGGTTAAAGAAATTTTTCAAATATTCAGTGTGTTTCTCTGTTGACATTCCTCAATCTAGAAATTGTAATCCATGCAATTTTGCTTTACTCAAAATGTAAGGCACAATAGCAGCACCCAAATAAGAAGTTCTACTAGCTAAAGGACTGATCTAGATTAAAATTGAATATATACAGCTTCTACTAGATTTAAGGGAAATTAAAGGTTTTTTTTTCATAACTGGCCTTTCAGTGATTTTTTTTTTCATGGCACTGAAAGAGTCCTATTCATGTGTGACTAAGCAACACTAAAATTTATGCAAGGTTCTTACAGCAGAGGGAGTAAGGGGGGAAAAGCACAACAGGGTTTCTCCATGCGACTTACAAAAACATTATCAATGTGGCTCATTCATTGAGCAGTGACAAACTCAGAGGCCTGTTACCAGCTGGAATAGATGTACTGGGCCAAACAAAGAGGGAAAGTGGAATTGGGACAACCACAGTCTGAAAGTGAGCTAAAAACAGAGGTCATTGGAACCAACGCATAGGAGGGTTGCAGGTTGACAGCGCTGTTCCCCAGGTTGTAATCCAGCTTCCAAAGACTGTACTAGGTGCTTGGGATGTTTGGTGGCCCAGGAAGCAGGTGGGGAGTTCCCACCTGGCCTGTCAGGATCTGTAAGGGGAGTGATCTACTGAAAGCTAGGTTAGTCTTGCAGCACTTGAAACTGTGCAGGTAGTGTGAATAAATGTAATTAAACAATGAAAATACTAAATGGTGAGAGGGGTCACAATGGAGGCTCTGAAATAAGGAGAAAAGATGGTGTAAAAAGAATATAAGATCAGGAAGCCAAATTAATCACATTTCAGAATTTCAAAAGGAATAGATTGACTTCCTCTGCTGGGACCTCGAGCTGAAGCTACTTTGCCCTCTAACCTGGTATCTAGATACTATGTGTGATATTATTGATGGAAACCTTGTCACATATTTTTTCTTTCCTGAAAATTGTTTAGGAGTAGCTTTTGTGGCAGGTTTTCTCTGTTTGTTCCTAGGGGATGATTGGAAGAAAACTGTCATGATTTGTACATCTTAGCACAAGATTTGCAATTTCATCATTGAGGTGAATGGTGACAAATGGGATGTAACTCCACCACTGCTGGATTAACAAAAAGCATCAGAAGGCTTCAAGCTCAGGAACCTGTTAGACTATAAGAGATACTGATCACATTCTTGTCTGGTGTTTGCTGTTGAAGATTCAGGCTTATAACAGGTCTCCTAAAGAGCTGTCCATGACACTGGAATGTCAAAAGAACTCCAGAGCAGCGTGCATGTAGATGAGGCCCTTCTACAAACATTCCAAAACCTGGTGCTCTTCTAAAGGTACAGGTGGCAAGTAGCATAAAAGCCTAAACTTGCTGCTCAGGGAACACTGGATGAAAGCAAACAAGAGACTGAGAACAAGAGAGAAAAAAACCACAAAACAACCCAAACCTCTTTTCTAGGCTGTACTTGGTGGTGGAAGAGAAGCAGAATCTCCTGGCTGTGGAGATTTTGCTTGAGACACCACAATTTGTTTACCTGGCTATGGAGATTTTGCTTAAGATACCACAATTTGCTTCAACATCGGGCTGGGTGTATTTGCCATTCCTCAGGACATGCTGTGGTTCACTAAGCCCTGCTCAGTGAAAAGAAACTTTTCATGCCATGCCTCTGCAGAGTGCTGCATGCGATATTTGTGTTGGTAGGAGAGCTGAAATGACTGTGTTTGAGTTAAACAGATGAGCAGAACTAATGCAGGGTTGAGCAAGGCTGTATACCAAGCTGCTAAGGTAAACCCAGCTCAGCTTTCTCATTCTGGTCGCTTAGTGGCTTGAAAACATTGAAGTGAACTTATACAGCTGATGTGTAGCATCAGCCCTCATTAACTCATCTGGAGCTATTTCACCTGAAGAAGACTGTCAATAAACCACTGTAAGACACTGTTTACATGTTATCCAGCTGACTGATTAACTGCTGCTTGCTCACTGACATACATCTGGACATAAAAGTCTTCAGCAAGCCTAAGTTTTCGGACAGAACCAAGACGGTGCACTCAGCAATCCTTTGCATTCATCATATTGTGTGTGAGTCCAGTTAACATTTTAAGCTATTTTACATTCTGAATGCCTGAGATCTATGATCACTATAAGTTCCTATACTCAAATGCAAAATTGATTTAGAGGACACTCTGAAAAAAATCCATTTGGAAAAGATCTTTGCTTCAGTACTGATTTGACATTACAAATTACTCTCAGCTGTGATTTAACAGTCAGTATCAAAAGAAGACAAAGGAAAGACATTAAGTTTTCAGATATTATGCTGATCTACATGATGACATTGCAGGCTTTTGAATAATTCTGAAACATGTCTATATCTAGATATATAGATAAATGAATAACATAGCTAGACGCTGTCCAGTGACACTAAGCAGCACCTGTTGACACCTACCTCTTTACTAGCTTTCTCCACTTTTGTAAGAAATCAAGGTAAGAGCGAACTGACAATCTTTTGAGATCTTTAAAACTGTCGCTGTAGATGTGCTGCTGACAAGTTACTTACTGTCCAAAAAAGGAAGAAAAGAACTCACTGAAAATTCTATTAATGTGTTGCTACCAGCCACATTTCAGAAGCTGTTTAAAGTTTAGCAAGTGACTCTCCAAGCATGTCAGCAGCTGATGAGATTACTGCAAGTAGAGTTGATCTTCAAAGTCAGAGATACAGTTAAGCATTAACTGCACCATGTAGTGGAAATAGGGAAGAAAAGATCACTGCAAGATGACTGCAGCTGATGAGGTGCCATCCAATCATCCATGTAAATATGCAGTCTGAAATTCCTCTTGGGCTGCATCATAGATGTCAAAGTTCCACCAAGTCCTGGCAGTGTGTTCACCAAATGCTCTGACAGCCAAGACTTTCATCTCAAGTGAAGCTGTGATAGTATGTCAGTTGCTGTGTTTTTGCAGACATGAATCATTAATGATGTCAGCCTTTCCTAAATGACCTTTGCAACACGTGGGAGCAGTTCCATTTAAGTGTTCTTACGTCCAGCTACCACACACACAGCTTTAAACTGGGCATGCTTGAAGACCTCTTCTACAGTACAATCATTGATTACACAAGGTGAGATTTTTCACATATGCACATATTTCAGAAGGCAAACAAGCCCAGAAGAGGTCCACACACATAGCAGCACCAGTTTGTCCATGTACACATCCGTATCACTTTGATGTCTTGCAAAAGACAGTTCTTTAGCCAACAATCTGATAAGGAAGCCTACCTTTTTTCAAGGTAATTTGTGGATAAACAATAGTAACACAAGCCATCAGTGATCTAGTACATGCTACTTATGAATCAAAGAGCAAGCCCAAGAGGTGTTCTATCCAGATCTACAAAAAGACTCCACTGTATTACCTTATGATTGCCTGCTTCATGAAGGGGAAGGCTTCTAGATCTTCCTCAGAAGACTAAAAGTAGATTTTCAAGTGCAAGTGCTTAGGAAAGAAAAAACACACAAATCAAGGGACACAGAAATAAGTTGTTGCCCAGTGCAGGCAGCTTTGCACTGGAGATGTAACTGAAGCCTATCCCAGGGGAATGGTTAAAGATAACTTCCATCTCATTCTTCAGCAGATATGTAGCCAACTGGAAATACCTGCACTGGGCAAAGCACACTGTAAAGGTTAGTTTGGAAGAAACTATTCTATGTCATCTAGAAATGTAAAAGTCAACTGGTTGAGCATTTTCTAAATTATTCCAAGTAATAGCAACTGTCCTGACAAACTGTTGCAATACAGATGTGCTAATGTTCTCACTCTACTTTTCCCTCTAAATGCAAATGTTTATGTTAAAGAAATTCAGAGGGAATGGAGATAGCTGCTGCAGTGAAGGAGTTTCAGTAGATACGTCTGGGCCACACATTCAGGGTGTGAAGTCAAAGTGAGTTACAGCTCCAGAGCCTTACAATCTGGTGCCAAAGGTATATTATTGCAAGATTGAGGAGTGATAACATGGAAAAGTACAGCCACTCCCACCCTCCCTTAGCTTATTTCCCACCTTATGGAGCATTTTTGGGTTGGTCTTGGGGCAAAATCATTCTGCTTTCCTTACAATACTGTAAAGCCTCACAGCAGCATTGACCAATAAATTATATTTAGGATTAATAAAGACTGGAGGAAAATACTATCTGTGGTTAGAACTGCCTGAATGTGAGCCAAGTCAGAGGTGTCAGGGTGAACAAAGGAGGGGAAAGCAAAGATGTGACTGGTCTGAAGGGAAGAGAAACTTGGAGCAATAAATGAGCATTTTTTGAAGACACTGGTAGATTAATGGAGAGAAAAGCTACAGAGAGCATGAAGTCATCAAAGACAGTGCAGGAAGGACTTGAGTCACAATCAGCATGTTATTGAGTAAGCTGATGAGCCAGACTTGCCACTTCACTGCTGGCTGAAGGTAAACTAGCAGGAATCCAGACACTCAACAAGCAAACAGTGCAGTTCAAGTACTTTTGAATTTTCCAGAAACACAAAAAGGGCTGAAGCTTTTAGAATATTTCATTTTTCTCAACTTCATAAGAGAGAAACAGGACCTAGAAATGTGAACTGTCAATTACATAGTTAAAATCTATTCTAGTAACCACTTGAGACAAATGTCTGTCTAAAAACAGGATGAATATTTGTGTGCAGTGACATTACTTCAATTTTTTAGTAGTGGCATGAAGTAGTGGCATGACTCAGTCTTCTCAAGTCCCCACCCATCCTCTGGCTCTGGCTACTAAGAACAGTTTAAATTTTGTAGTAGGTACAGGGTCCCAGATCCACTGACTGGCTGCCAGCTCTGCCTGCACTCACCCACGTCCAGGCTCACCCTGCTGCTGATGCTTCAGCCTGAGCAGATGTGTGTGCCTTCCAAATATCCTCTGCACAGGCACTTTTACCTAGCTTGGCTCAGGCCTCAGATTCCAGCCAGGTTTTAGAGATGCTTTTAAGATAGATTAGTAATCTGAAAAAGGTTTGGAGGTCCTGATTTTTTTTTTTTCAAACTAAACTATCTTGAAGTTAGCAGCTCTGTGAAAACATTTTTTGTGCCAAAAGAGCATGTGAAGCAGCTGTTCAGTACTTATGCAAACACCTGTGAATATTTTTAAGCTTACTAACACTTAGCTTTCCCCCTCACCTCAATACCATGCTAATACCTATTACTGATATTGAAAAGCCTTTGTTCATGAAATATATTCATATTTTAATATTTCTGACAGTGAAAAACATTGAGTTATAATGATGACACGACTAAAATGACAATACTTAGATGGGTAACTTGAAATATTCAAGTATTAACAGTAGGATTTGCCTCAAAATTAGAGATCAGATTTAACAGGCACAAAATCACATCACTTATTCTGAAACTATCTTGCTTTTCCAAATTCGTAATTTTCTTGAAAAACAAGCCTTAGAATTGCTGATGCAGTAAGTGGATGCTGGAGATCATGTAGTCCAGCCTCAAATGCCCAAAGTGGGGTCAGCTTGAGCAGGTTACTCAGGGACTGGCCTTGGTGAGTTCTGAATGTCTATGAGGATGGAGGCTCACCACCTCTTCACAAATGCACTAAAGCCTTCAGAACTAGGACTGTAGAAATATAAGTTTACTAAGGTAGCTAGCACAGAGATATCTGTGCAAGTCTGGCACAAAGTAGAATTAATCAGGGATAGCACCACTATTTTAGAACAGCATTGTTAATTGAAATGTCTGGACAGCAGTCAGCCTTCAATACCAATCAATCGGCCATTCATCTGTGCAAATCCCAGACACATGTACCAAGTACAAAGAGGAGTGTTCTGCACTATGACTTGGCAGATTTCTGAGACTCCACCTATTATGGGAGAGCCAAGACCCTGACTGTATCAGACTTCATTTATAAATTCAGGTACACAAAAAGGTTCAGAGGCCCTGGGGAAGTCAGAAATTGCATAGCTGTATTCAGAATATTTGAAATTTCTTATGAGTGCTGCATCACTTGTCAACAGGTCCTGAAGAGATTAATTTTGTGAGCAGGGCCCAGATGATGCTCCTCTTCTCTCCCTCTCTATTCCCGTGAATCCACAGAGATAATTTACCCTCTGTCCCACAATGTACCTCCTCACCTTGCAGGGATCACCATTGTCACTTCTCAGATCTCCACCAGGCTTCTAAGAACTAACAGAAGACCACTAAGCCCAAGGAGGCAGGAAGAGTCATTCAGCATTCTCATGAGAGAAGCAGCCCTGAAAGGAAAAGGTCTCTCCTTCATAAGCAGCATTTTTAACACTTAGCTGTAGAGTCATGGAAAACAAGAACAGTGGATCCTGCACAGCTGGTGACTCAAGTGACTCTAGTACTGTTGAAGGCCAAGGGTGACAACCTTCCCAAACGAATTTGTTCCACCTTGTTGGTTTCAACATAGCTCCAACAACTGTTAACTCTATTACCAATCTGATTGTTAGGGCAAGAGAGCAAACCATGGGTTGTTTAGAGCTTCAGTGTTTTAGTTTTCCTGCTCCCCTTAAAGAGAGTCGCCCAATAATGTGTTGCAGAATCCTGCCCATTACTCATCTTATACACAGTTAAATGAAAATAGGTAAGAGAAAAATGAAAACTGAGGTAAAACCATATCAGATTTGGAAAACAGTTCTTTGGATTGGTCAGTCTGTGGCTGAATGCCTACCTAATGGAAAAAACTTCTCAGCATTACCCTATTCAAAAGTGATGCAGTGTTTCAAACTCTTTTGGTCCTTGTAATATATATTCTAAATACTATTTATAATGGGCATTTAGTAATCAGTAGCTTTCATCATCAGATGCACACACAGCCTGTAAAAACTCTATATGCTGGCAGAGAAAGCTGAAGATGACTTCAGAAAACACAGAAAGAAAAAGGGATAAATTATGGAGAAAAGACAGGAAAGACCAAGTCACTGTAACATTTCCCTCACAGGCAATATAAACAGCAACAAAAAAGCACCTAAGCACATTGTTAGGTACAAAGAGACAGCCAGCTCCTGCAAAGGGCAGTGATAGCTGCTGATAGCAGCAATATGTTTGCACAACCCCTTTTTACATCAGAAACAATATTCTCATATTTTCAGTTTGAAGGAAGTAGTTCACTACACCACTGGCTGTTTACATGGGATACAAAATGACAAGTTTCGTACACAGAGGGTTAGGAGGTGTCAGATAGGTGTAAATAGATTTGTGTCCTACAAATGTAGGACTGGAAGGAGACAGCTCATACAGGAATGGTTTGGCAGGTTGCAGTACTGTAGTAAGGAAGATTAGCCCATAACTCAAAGCCAGTTTTACATGCAGCAGTAAGTTTAATCATCTTAACAGGCTTTCTTATTGCTACTTTGAGCACTGACCAGAGGAACAGATTTGATTGATCAGTAGTGGGTCTACATTTAGAAGGGTGTCTCCTCTTCTTTCAAACAGTTATTATTTGGTCAGCTTACTTACCCTGATTCTTATTACTCAAAATCAGAATGTAGACGAGGTTTTTGTTGGTGGTTTAAAAAATAAAAAAAGCAGCAAATGCCAAACATGAAATAATTGTTCCTGTGCACTACCTCAAACTGACACAGATAATTACATATTGCTAAAAACATCGGATATAATTTAGTGGGTACTGAGATGTGCCTGGAGTCTGCCAAACCACCACTTAGCTGAAATCACAATTAATCTGAGAAGCTTATTCTGTCAAAGACATTATTTTCTCAAATATTCCCAAACTCCTCAAGTCAGGGCATGGATATCTAGAGATACAAGTTTCTTGAAGAATTGACTTACCTTTTTTTTTTTTTTTCTTTTCCTTCTATGTAAAACCAGGTATTGTAAGTGATTCACAGTATGCATTACTGAAAGCACAATTAAATCAGATCCCCTTGTGTGTACACACACTGTCCAGTCTCAAAGGTGGATTATTTTTTATTGTCATTCATTTACTTTTTTATGTCTGTTTCCAAACTGTTAAATTACAGCTCAGTGTTCTCAAGTTATAGAAGTGATGATACAATCCCACAGATTGAAGTCTTCCTGTTCTGGCACAGGATCCCATAGTGATCCATGACAGCCAAGAGGTTCAGGAAACAGTGATATAAAAGGCTGAGCATTAATTGCTAAATGACTTGGATATTTTTGGGAATTGTTTAGAAACTGGCCACCAGGACTTCAGAAACTGAGTTTGACTCAGCTGCAAAGAAAAAAGAATAAGAAACACAAAAACCCTACAAAACCCACCACCACCACAACTCCCCCCCTCCCCCCCAAAAAAACCCCCAAACAAACCAAGAAGAAAAAATAATGAGAAAAAAGAACAAGAAAAAGAAATCAATAAGAAAAAGAAAAGAACAAGAACTCCTTACGTATCCTTTTTCCTTCTTCAAACCCAGAAGACTGTGCATTAACCATGACGTTAAGGTAGATTTGTCTGAGATGTAACACTAGGTTTCTAAATTGTATGAAACCATGTTTAATGCTCAACTACTTGCTCATGTGTGGTTTCCACACAGTTCTATAGTTTCCTCTACTAACTCCTCACCTTATTCGTCAGTCAATTCATTTGCCTGTTTCATTTCTCTGGTCGGGGTGCATTTTCACATCATCAATTAAAAGCTCAAGTATCTACACTTAATAGCGCATGTAACGTTTACACCTAGCAATAAAAATTCTTCAAGTTAGAAACTGATCAAATGAACAGGGAGAATTACTTTATTGGCTGTAACGAATAGGAAAACATTTGTAAAACCTAGAGGCAAATACAATTCAATTTAAAATAATCTATCCTAAACCCTGACCACTGAACTTTCAAATTATGGTCTCACAGATTTCTACTTGTTCATTTTTCTTCATGGACTGATTAGTTTTCCTTCCTTTTCTGGTGGATATCTTATTCAGGAACTTACACAAAGCTTAGAATTATATTCAGAGATACACATTTTTTGTGGTGGGGTCGAGTGGGAACTCAGATATATGAACGAGTTTTATGTAAAGGAATCTTGACCCCCTCAGCATGATGTTAACGACAAGTACTGCTGTGCATACAAAGCAAGCTGCTATAAGCCCACTTCTCTTTAAAACATTATAGCAGCTCTTAAAAATGGTTCTTAGAATGAAAGATACTGGAGTTTGAATGTAATACATGTATTTACTTATTTTTATTCTGTTCTCGAGCTGCAACATTTCATTTCATGTTCTGAGCAATCCCAACACAGAATGGAAAAACGTTATTTTTTTCATTTCAAGATAGTTTTAATCAGGTAATTACAGGAAAAACATTGAAACAGTTTTTATGGTGTTATCTACTATGTCAACTTACAAGGATATGATGTAACAAACCAGTTACAAACTTAAAGACATATTTACATTATATACTCAAAGTAACAAGCTATATTCATATTCTTTAAGCAAACACCTATGGGATGAGTTAATTAAATTATACATCATTTAGTAGACACAAATAGCAGTTGAGGTTTAATGGAAACAATATACACATGAGGCACTTTGAGGTCATTAGGGTGAAAAGCAAATGGCACCAAGCAAAAGAAGGAAAACCATGTACAGCTTATACTGCAGCTTTAAACAAGAAGGCTGCTTTTTCACCAAATGCTTTGACTTCTTTAACAAACCACAACTTTTGCAATTAAGGGAAACTTTCAGAGGAAGAACAAAAAAAAGGAATTTGTAAGTGCACCAAAGGAAACAAGTTTTATCCACCCAGCTGCTGGACTAATAGTACCATAAGGCATCTTTTTAAAGTTCTTGTTTTTGTTGCCAGCCAGCGATCCTGATCTTCATTCTACTAATATGAATGTATAGCTGTACTGGCTGCACATTGTGCCATAAGCTTGGACAAGATTTAAAGTCTAATTTAAACCTGGGCACGATTTACACAAGTGTTCAACATTATCCTCCAGGTACACACCAACAGATCATTCCGAAGAGAACTCACCCAAACTGGGAATGTTATATTCCAACACGCGCAATTAAAGCATTCTTCAAAATACTTTTGCTTCTCTAGAGGAAACTGCATTGGTTAAGACTGTTTGAAACACCTCTTCTATAAGCTCTCAAAGAGTTTTATGACATCATGCTGCTGACTAAACAGTTACCGTAATAATTGTAGATTATTATTAGATATTGCTTTAACCATGCACACGGCTATAGGTACACCCCTCACAGCTACTGAATTTCATGTGTGAGAGCACAAACCCACCTATGCATGCTCACAACTTGATCTATATCACAAACCAAAAGGCCAAATTCCCTCTGCATGAGCATCAAAACTCCATCACTTTGCTGTGGAAAGAACTTTGAGAAGGGAAATAAACAAAATAATCATAACTAAAAAAATTAATAAAACCCCTTTCTTATAAGCCCAGTGACACAATCAAAAGAATTTTCATTTAATTCCTGGTTCTTATGCTCCTGTAACAGGCCATCAGAACAATTTTAAACCTAAAAAAAGACATGGTTAAAGGACCCTTACTTCAGCATTAATAATTAATTAATTAAGAAGCATGATGAGCTGAAGCATCGCAGTCAGATTGCAATGACTGTTGTGTAAATTCGTGGCTAAAGCATAACCTAACCGCGCACCCGAGGCCGCGCACGGACCGCGCTCGCTGCGGTGCCCGAGGCCCGCCGAGCTTTCCCAGCAGATGGTGCCCGAGCGCCGCTCTCCCTCAACTTCCCCCGCTCTGAAGGGGAAACAATTTTCACGGTAACCGAGGCTTTCAGCGAGCGAGGGACTTAATATTCAGCGACAGTTTCCAAAGGCTCGGGTCCCGTCCAAGCAACACAAAGCTCTGCTGCTACGTGCCTGACAAACTACAGCTCCGACGTTAAGGGCAAAGATTGCGGGTCGGGGAAGCAATTTCTCTATTTCCAAATGCCCAAGAAGTATTTCAGAAGAGACAGAATAAATATTACTTGCCGCCAAAACCAGATGATGTATGGCTGTAACAAGCCGTTCTGGAATGGGTTTGCTGTATGTCTGCCTTCCACTGCTCATCTCCTAAATGTAACAGTGGGTAAGACCCCTAGCACCAGAGAAAAAGTACAAATGCACGCTACTAAAACCAGCCCTTATGCAGCCTCGGATCTCTGCATTTGTTTGGTCTCTCAAACCAGGCAAGCTGGCTGACACTTGCAGCACAACAGGAACAAGCAAGCGTGGGCCCATTCAGTAACCGTCTGTAGGTGATACACGTCTTCAAAGAGAAAAGCAAAAGGTGAAAACATCTTAGCAGCAAAGTGGTTAAATGCAAGGTGAAAATATTAATGCACACATTTAATAAAAATATTAAAGTACATGTGTCATATAAAATACAGTACAGGACCAGGAGTTTCACTATGTTGTATAGTGCTCAGAGGAAATTGCTAAAACTAATTTATTTCTGAAGTATATATACAATATGATTACATAGCATTTTCTTATACAGCCAGCAAGTTCTTTTCTTAGGTTGTTCATACCTCTCCACCTTGAATTAGGAACCTAGCACTTACAAATATTAAGTTCCTCTCATTCCCTAGAAAAACCTCACCATTTTTAATGAAAGTTGTTTTTAAAGTTAACAGTCTATTCTAGGCAACCAAGTTTAGTTGAAAATGTGTGAAGCATGAAAACCAACCAGAGTAGCAGTTTTCAAATACGTAAACAGTAAAATCCAAAACTACTGCTACCATGTCATATTCTTGAACTTCAGCCATCCAATCAACTCTTAATACAAAACTAGAAGCTCTTCCATAACTTCTATAGTTATCAAGATATTTGTTGTATTTTTCAATGTGAAATAATACTTTGAGATGATCTATGTACACAAGGCGGTCAATTCAAGCTGTAATATAAATATAAATGTTTTCTTTAAAAAGTATTTTACAGACAGATAGTTATATACATTTGCTCATTTTACTTCTGGGCCACAAAGGAAAATAAAGGGGCCTGATACATGCAGAAAAAAAAATTACACAAAATATACTGAAGAAATGCATGGAAGTGAGAATAGTAAGTCATGCATTTTTAAATTTAAAATTATTAGGTTCTGTGTTTACTAACAAGGGTATACTGAAGACAATCTGTCCCACTCCAGCCAAGATGTCAAACAAGCACCTTTGCTAATGAATTATGACTGTTTCTAGTGTTTTACATATTTTTAACAAGAAGTAAATGTTTCTTATTTCATAACACAGATTTTAAAAATTCTCTGTGGGTTAATTGATTAATTCTTACCTGAAAGTTAGACTTACTAAGTACAAAACCTTAAAAAATACCATACACAATATACCAGCACTCATACACATACATACACACACACTCTCGCTCTCCAGCCTCCCTCCCCAGCCCCGCCCTCATATTTCCCCAATTAAGAAGTTCACTCAGTTTTGCCTGGGCTGTAATTTATTTCTCAAGCTAAGTCTTTTGCTGTTCTTTTTGAACAAAACACACAGTGCTTTTGTTCTTGCCCGTTCAAATTAGAAAAAGTCGTGGTTCAAAATAATGAAAACAATTTCACTTTTGTTATTAATCTTTTGTTTTAATCATAGTACTTGATAAACAGCTGAACAGGATCCTAGTTTAACAGAAGGATAAACAAGAACACTGATGACAATTTGTTACAACTGCCTTAATGTACCTTTTGCTTAATGAACATTTGAATATGCAAGAAAGTATTTTTGGAGGACACCCCAAAAGAAAACAACTTGCTGGTTGAACAACAGAAACAATGTCCTTTTTGCTATTATGTTGAAATCAAAGTAATTTATATATAAAAATAAATGTTATGTTCTAACAAGAACATTTTAGACAATTACATCTGTGCTTAACAAAAAAATATTGGTCACTCAAGACTAGAATAATTAATATTTTAAAGGTTTTTAGATTATCAGAATGCATGGATGCAACTCATCACAAACTGTAGCTGAAGGGAACCAGGACTGAAAATGTCAATTTGTCCATCTGGAATAAAAATGCAACTAAATTAACTATTTAAAATACTACCATGGAATGTGACAGTAGATATGGCCCATATCTACTATATCGGAGGGAAGGAAAGTTTAACATGTAATAATTCGTACCTTACACATTTAGTTAAATATAAACATTTGTTATTTATACATAAAGTTGCTTCCAAAAAACTATTAATAAGTGATTTAGTTGCACTTAAAATCAGTTTCATTTCTCATTTGCTGAGTATTAACTTTTCTTAATCTTAAATCAACTGTCACTAGTGCATTTTTAGTTAAAATTTCCCCTCAGGTAAGTTTTAATCCTTTTAAAAGAGCCCCCTCACCTAAACCATGAATGTACAAAGTGGCAAAAGTTAATCCCTTTTAGTATAATCATAGTTTATATACTCATTTTATAGCCAATAATAAGAACAGGCTTTCCTTTGCAAAATCTCCTTCACAACTCGCAACGAACGCCACGCACTAAAAGGAAATAGTTAGGCGTGGCTAGCACTTGTAAAATGCCAAGGTCTGACAAGTCTTGTTGCTTCCTCCACATCAAGCATCTCTTACGTGAAAGAAGATTCCCTTCAGCTTGCCAAAAAGCTTCCACAAATCCAAGTTAGATGCTTCCTGGAAACAAAGATTTTTCAGCTCTGTTTGGCACAAGACTGATTCATCCCGCAGCTTTATGCTTTCCTCCACAGCACCCACACACCTCACCACAGTGATGGCATGCTCTCAAAGGGAGGTAGCAGCACATACATGGAGCAATGAACGAGAGTGCCACCAGTGCTAACCAGCGTAAGCAGAACTTGTCATCACTAGTGTCACACGAGCAAGGATCAGAGAAATCTCCTTCAGAGTCTGACATGCAGTGATACAGCATGCTCTCTGCGCAAAGCATGCAACTAACTTGGTAGATACATCTTTTAATAGGATCTGGCGCATCTTGACATTTCCCTCTGCCATTATCTTCATGATTAAACCTTTCCTGGCAGTATATACAGCGGGAACGCTCACCATCCTCTTTTCTTCTTTTTGAGTTTTTAAATTTTGACGAGGAAGGCTGAGTTTTAAATACCACAGAACTCTTTGAGTCTTTTAGGGAATTCAACTTAGTTCCATCCCCACATGGGTATAAATAGTCAGATTTTTTACTGTCTGATTTAGAAAATGGAATATTTGAGTCTGCGTCATCCCTCTCCAGGTCATTCTTCCACATGTCAGGATGCCTGTAGTCTGCATAACGACGTATCAAAATGTCACGCGGGTTTATTCTGACAATTTCATCTTCGTCCTGAAAACTAACGTGTCTGATTGACTTCAGTGGGACCTGAAATGGCAAAGAAAGAGAGGTTTACTATGGTGAAGTCCCAAATTTATGTCCACCAAAATGTAAAACTTAGACTAAGAAAATTTTAAAACCAGTATTTTTTTCTCTTGCTGCCTGAGGACAAAAAAATTCAGCTTATTTTCTCACTACAACAGTTTACAAACTTCCCCACAATAATGAGTCTTTTGCAGGGTTTTAGGTCTATGAGCTTTAGTATTATTTTCTGACTTTTTAGTATCATATAAGAGCTTTGGGTATTTTGGTATCCCCATAAAACTTGATGCTGCTCTGTGAATTATGCTAAAAATTAGACTGTTAACATCTTTACAGTGGAAACTAATTCCACAGATTAATTGTGCTTTATGTGCTGATTTCGTGTGATGATCTCCTGCTTTAGGACTAACTCCCTGATACATTCACTACTGTGTTACCCAGGAGAACCTTTCCTTATTTCCTGCTCTAAGTTATCAAACTTGCTCCAATTTATAACAAGAGTTTTGGATACGGGTAACTTATTATCAAATTTGTGTTCTAGATAAGGATTTTTCAGTATGAAAAATAACATTCAGTATGAAGAGCAATCAATAACTGCCTCTTCTGAATGTGTCTCCCCTTAGCTAATATACAGTACTTAAATTGATTCATTTAGGACACCAGCAGGCAAAGACCCAAGCACTTCTTAAATTCTCAGTTTGTAACGAACTGACTATAATTTAAGACCTTTTACTTCAAAAGGCAAATAATAAGGAATGTGCTAAACACATACAAAACCAGCAGAGAAATAACAGAGTTCTTATTCTGGCTTACAATGAGAGGGTGTGGGGGGCATGAAAAAGTTGGCAAAGGTGACAAAATTCAGAGAATACTCCAAACTAAAATACTGTAGGCCTTAGATACCTAAATGTAAGATAGTGGATTGCCAGTTACTGAAATCACATTACATGTGACTTGCAAGAAAAGGTGCAAACAACGACAGGATAAAAATTTAGCACATGTATAGAAGTAGCTCCTGAAAATAGCAGACAGTGCTGAAAAAAGCAAGGATCTCAGTATGCCCCAGTATTTCTACCTTACAGGCAGGCAATTATTTTCCTACACTGTAGGGCTATTATAATCAGAGCCAGATTATGAGTGGGCTTCAAGTCAAATTCTACCTTTTTCTCTGTCAAGGGCACAGCCTGTAAACCATCTCTCAGAAAAGACAAAAACCCCCTCCCCACCCTAACCTATTAAAAATTCTTCCAGAATCATGAATTATTTGAATAATCTTTGGCATCAGTATTGTTGCTTTGAGAGGGTTTACCTTATTAGTACTCAAATTAATGAGAATTAATGTGTCACCATTCCATAGTCAAGTACAACAATTAAACTGCATGTTCCTAATCTGTTGCAGTGTTTGAAACTATGGAAGATGATATTTTAGGTTAAAACACTTCTGTGTCACTATGCACGTGTCTGTGCTCCTACTGCGCTGAAGTCTGCATGTCCTGGTTTTGGGGTAGGAGACAGAGAAGGGAAAAGGGAAGGCAGCTGGAAAAGAGGAAGGAAGAGCTTCTCAAAATATGCTATCTTCTGATTATGTAAGAATATCTGTAGCCTGCTCTAACCATCACTTCCCTGCTCAACAATCCTTGTGTGATGAGTACAGAACTGTAATTAGAGATGCTTTGCCCTGGGACTTTCAACTGGAGTGTGCTAACAAGAACAATTTTTTTTTTCCTGGCTCCAAGCCACATAGTTGAACTTCCACAAGGTTTCAAGGATACAGCGAGAAGAAAGGTTATATCCTATTCAGCTAAAATTGCTTCTCTTCCATACTTCCCCAGGCTCCTATGCAAGCAGTTAGGCTTCCCCTTTGCTTATAAAAGCAGATTGCTTCTAAGTCCTATTCTGTTTTCGAATAAGAGGAAGAATCTATTGTTTAGCCAAAGTAACTAATTATTGGCTTTTTGGAACATTTTTCAGCATAAATTTATTTTTAAAAAAGCCACAAAAGTAATTAGAATTCCATAAGCTAAATGACCGTCACCCCACTGTCCACATAGAACATGATGCATGCACTTAAGATATTAAATAAAACCCATTGTTTAAAAGAAATAAACCCCTAAAACCTCAATACAAAAACCCCACCCTCAACCTCCCATTGCCTAGACAGCTAATAGCCATTAAAGATCACTACAAACACTACCAGCTGGAGAATCTGACCTCTCCTTAGCCTTTGAAGCCTTTTTATTTATTTGAGCCCAATACATCACATACATAGAAATAATTTATTTTTTTCAAGTCCTGAGCCCAACACCTAAAAATGCTTAACTGGCATGTTACAAATAAGGCACCACTATACTCTTTATGTCACTGATATCAAGAAATATTTTTTTGAGGGGGAAATGCTGAAAAATAAGCAAACTGGAGAAACACTGGAAAAACTTTATATATCTGAAGAGCTTACTCAATGGGTGTTAAATGGGACCTACGCAAATGCATGAAGGACAAGAAAACTTATGAACAATTTACAACCCAAATTCAGATAGGTACAAAGAGCAGCAAAATTGAATGAGAATAATGCACTCAGTTCTTTAAATAGTCAAAATTAAAATTCAGTACAAATGTCATCTATGTGAAGCTGAAGCAGGAAGGGAGGAAGAATGTTACAGCAAACTGAAATTTGAAGGGGTGCACGTTTAAACAAGGAACAGTCATTTGCTTGGTACTGCAGCCTTTGCCATTTCTCCTCAAAGAGATATACCTGATTTTGACAACCTTGCAACTTAAATGAAGACACCAATAACTGCATACATCATTGCAAAGTACTGAGTTTAACACACAGCTGTGTATCAAAAGCTGGAAAGCTGAAGGACTTGAGTATTTTTTTACTAACAGTTGAAATATTACAGGTAAAATCTGAGTTGTCATTAATCACTTCTTTAGGATCATGTACTTCTTGAGCTATTCAACTTCTGAGCACAGTAAGAGTGTTCAAACTTATTTACACAATATTGAAACAAACCCAGTAATTAGCTCAAGATCTGCCGTGCCACCTGGTTACATGCATGGAGTTTAGCAGAGCCAGTGCAGTGTGTGCACACAGAATGTGAGGTCTTGGTGACCTGCCCATGCTCTAAATGTGTGTACCTCAAGACCATGCATAAAGCAGTCTGTTGCTTCCAGGTGGTGCTACAATAAGAGAAGAATATTTTAAAGATTATCTACTTAAATTTTCATGGAATCCCCCGTAACTTCAGTTTTCAAGAACTGAATTCTAGCATTGTCATTTGAAAGAAATTTCTATCTCATTTCTATCAGACAGACACAGTCTAATCAGTTTAACACAACCTAAATTTTAATTTTCTCAGTAGTCAATTTTATACATGCTGCTAAAACATACAGATATTCTAAGCCACTGCACTTTTCTTCACAATGCAGGGAAGTACACACATCACTGGTTACTGTAAACATCAAATATTAGCTGCAATAATGCTATAATATTTCAGCTGCAAAGCTTATATTGAACATTTCAAGAAGTTGAGAGCACATGGACTTGGAACACAGTAATTTTTTGTCAGAAATTATATACTGTTCCATTAATACAGCAAGCAAAGTGAGGACTGCTTATTTTATTGATATTCTTACCTGATTAGGTTGGCTAGGAAAACAGGCTCTCCTGGTGTTGAAATCCTCAAATGTTGAAGGCCTTAAATTTGCACTGTTGTAAGTTTCACTGGTTACTACAGTTTCGTGTTGAAAAAGGTGATCTTTCGTTAGTGAACCTGATGTATTTTCTTGAGCAGTCTAGAAAACATTAGAACTCACTTGAAGTGATTTTTGTATTTATATAAAAACAACACCAAAATCCAACAAGTCCATACATAAATGTGTTAATATTCTATATAATGTGTTAGTGGTATCTATAAACACAAGTATTCTTACATGCACATTTTTTAAAGCTTTTAGGCATAGGCAAGTATTTTCTATACTTTGAGTCAGCCTTGGTAAATACAGAATATCTCTGCAGACAGTACACAACTTGGGCACTAGAGATACATGCCTTTGAAATTCAGTTGCCAAATCAGAGTTCTTGAAGGAAGTAGAGATTAACCTGTCTCTGAGACGATGTTTTCTCTAACCACCCACGAGGCTGCCAGTATTTACAAAAACACAATTGGAGAACAAAAAAGTCTGAGACTAATAAGGTAAAAGCTAGTCAGATCTTTCAATAAATTAAAAGCAAAATCAGCTGGAAAGGAAGAGAAAGTAATTTTTAACCTATACTGGCCCAATTAGAATATGTAATTGCAGCAAGTATGTATTAAAAAAGTAACAACTGTCTTTTTGCAATTGAAGTCATATCAGGCAATTTGATATAAAAGTGAGACCATGAAGCAACATATGATGAGATATCTGCAGGACCTGTGCCATTCAGAATAAGGAAGAGGAAGTATGTTTGGGTGGAATACCGGCTTGTAAAATGATCCAATTTCTGAAATTAATCGAAAAACAAACAGTTCTCATTCTTTAGGCTTGACTGACTGGGACATACTTAGGATACTGCAGAGCATTTTGATACAAATTCTATTGGCCTGCCAAAAATGTACTGTATGTTTTGTTTGCATTGAGAGACACTGTAAAGTTAACTGGCTGTCATCATCTGATAGCACTGAGAAAATTCTGGCATCATCCAGCTTCCAGCAATGAGAATGTTTCAGCTTTTTTATAATTTGTATGCATCAAGAAAACATCAAGAGGAAAAGAATAAAAATACTACAGAAAAATACTGAGGCAGAGGCAAACCTCAAGTTTTGGCAGGTTAAGTATTAACTCAGAATCATTAGTTTTCACTTATCAAAACACTTAAGGAACTTATTCCAGGATTACATTAATACCTCAAAGAAGTCTAATTCATCAAGTTCTAAGACATCTAGATAATATGAAGTAGCTGGTCTGTAGCAGATTTTGTAGGAGAAAGAAAATCAACCCATCACTAAGAATTTATATTTTGTTCAGAAACACCATGTGGGAAAATATTAAATTTAGTAATTAATTGATGAGCATACACCCCAAGAAAGACAATAGCTCACTCAGTCAGGTTAAAGTTCCCCTGAAAAATTCTGAAGGCAGGCAAAACGCCAGAAAGAAGTACTATTTGCAGATCCTTGAGCATGACACCACCACAAAGTAATTGACCCTGTTATTGTCAAAATTAAATTTTCTGGTCAAACATTGTTGGGAAAGGAGTATAAAAGAAATTTTGGAATGACTAACAACAATTAGACTTCATATGTGTATACTCATTTTAAGAGCAAAGAGCATCAAGTATCAGTGCAATAGCAAACATCTTCCTAGCAGGAGGTACTCCTGCAGATACATTGCCCAATGAAAAGCTTCCAAAACAGTGGCTCAAACCACAGAAGAGCTGTATTCAAAATGAGGAAGAAATGCCTACAACCATTTTTGGTCTGAGCAATGTTTAAAATGACTACAAGCATTTAAGCTAACAGCTAGAAGCCATTTTACAGAAACCACAGTGATAAGCTTCTCCTTTCCCCCTTTTCCTGGCTATTATAAATTTGAGTGGTCTAGGGAGAAGGGAGCAAGCTGCAAAAAGTACTTTGTTCCCAGGGAAAAAATACATACTACCCACAAGCCAGCCTTTATCCCTGGGTGAGGCTTGCAGCGGCCTGCATTATTTCCTGTCCCTGCAGGTGATTCACACCTTTCTTCTTTAAAAATAAACTGCCTACACTATAGAGCAAAATGGACACACACACATGCTCACACAGGCAGACACATGTACTCCCCTTGGCAGTCAAGGAGGGCTCCATCTAATGAAGGACACAGGCACACATCATCTCTTCCTGTGCAAACCAGCAGCACCAGATGATGTACGAAACCCAAACCTTCATCTTAAAGCAAACCTTTGTGCCCTACGCACAGCAATTATCAAAGAATGCTTTTAGAAAATTCCAACACAGATACCACAATTCAAACTAATTGACTTCAAGGACAAATTTCGGGGTGGCAGCAGACAGACAAAAGCACGTGACCTTTTGTAAGGCAAGAACTTGCCAGACAGCATTTCGGAAAGCACAATGCTCAGCTTACCAACCTATATGCTACAGGTAAATGAACACACACTAACTTCTGGTATTAAAATAAAAACCAATCATGCCAGTTTATGATCTTCTTTAGCCAATAAATATTCACTATGCTGAATTACAGAAATGCCAGATGAACATCCTGAACCCTCTGCTTTTAATTAAACTGAAGTTTAGATACAGTCAAACCACGTTTATTAGCATCCAAAAATCTTGTCCTTGGACAACACTTCCTGCTCCAATGTGATGTTTTATTACAAGGTCATAAACACCTGAAAATCCAGAATTATATGGAAACACTGACAATCTGAAGTAGGAAGCCCTAAAAACAAAAATGGTATTGCGTTGAAAATTCATTTAAGTAAGAAGCAAACACAAGGTTTTCCACAAGAACATATACAGAACAAATATACAAAGTATCACACACTAACACAGATGCACACATTCTCCTTTTCTACTGTCCAAAGCAATTACACCGCCTACATTCAATATTCTTTAACCACAGCCTGCAAAGTACAGTACTGGCATAGGTTATTCAGTATCATCTGTAAAGTAACCTACGCCAGTTTTTAATGCACAACGGAAATCTGGTTTGCTCCCAGCTGCTGGTATAATAATTACTGTCCTATGGTTGCTAAGAGATACTCTGAATTTTTTTCCAAGACTACTAAAACATTTCTGTGCGCACAAGCAAAAGGATGCTGGGTAAAGCAATAAAATGACTCCAGCTGTAGCTCTCCAGCAGAATTCAAAGCCAGATGACAGCTGTAGAGAAAATGAAAACCAGACTGAGCTTCTCTTGTTCTTCAAATTTTCTCTCCTTACTTCTCCCAGTTTGCCAGAGTTAAGTCTGGGAGAGAATTCAACATTGTTCTGCAAACACTGTTAAAAATGTTCTCCTCTAAGTAAGTTTAATGATTACACAGAAGGATGGATGAGAGACCACATTTCCGCTGCATCCCAGTTCTTGCATTTACTTCCCATGAGGCCTGAAAATCTGCTGTTTGATGCTAATAACACAAGAAACCTTTAAATGCTTTTTCCTTAATTTTTCAATTCTGAATAAATGATACAGGTTTCAAAAACATCTGAATTACTTCCTTCTGCTTTGGCTGTTTTTGAGACTGATGGAGCAATATATTTGGCAAAGAAACTCTATTATTTTCAGATATGGGTTTCTGACATAGGCTGAAATATTACCTAGATTACTCTGAATATTTCATACAGTTTAAACTAAAAGTAAGACATTTGATGTGCCTCTTTCTTCAAAGGCTTTCCTACCTGAATATATAGAGAAGACTTCATATAAAGACACTGCTAGGAATACTGATGAGAAAAAAAAATAACCCTCTGTTTTTTAAATACAACTCCAACAAAAAAACTTTATAAACCAAAATGATTTAGCACAACATATGAATAGATTTATTTGAAACTGATAATATGAATTAGTATTACTTTTAGTTCTAAGAATTGGACCTAAAAAATTTCTTAATTGTACTAAATATTTCTAATCTTTAGTGTTTTATCATGTAATGTTGTCAAATCCATAAAACAATAGAGTGTGCCAAGGGTAAATAATTTCCTATTTCCTTGCAAGTCATAATGTTATCTTTGTAAAATAACACCCCTGCAAACATTTTTTAATGAGACAAAATAAACTGAGTGGTCATTAGAGGCACTTATGAAGAGGTCACTAAATACTGTATTTACAGAGAGGCACACGAACTGTTCATATCTTCACTACCTGCACCAAAACCACTTAAGATGCATGTAAGTTGCAGGCCTTTTCCCCTTGTTAGCCAAAAGCCCAATGTACTCACTTCTGAAAGAATAATCCAAACTTTTTGTTTTCTGCTTACAATTTATCAGTCTACAGTTTTCTTCTACCAGTAGTAAGAAACTCAAAAGCATAAGTGATCCAATTCTTATTATTTCAAAACTGTTAAAATGTGTTGGTAGCCTATAAATAACACTTATGTGGCTGAATCAACAAAAACTGAAAGAAATTAAAGCTCAACTATTCTATTTTTCAGTTCACAAAAGCATTACAGGATCCAAACTCCCAGAAAAATAGTTTCAAATTTATGAGCTCTAGATTTCATTTAGATTTACTTCAAAGAAAAAAAAAAAAAGATTTCTTTTTCCTCAGTTAAGCTAGATGAGTTTTAGAGCAAGAAGTTTATATTTGGTAGAGGAAAAGAACCTGAGCCAATCTTTTAACAAACAAGCAAACTGACATACACAAGCTGCTCATTTACTACCTTCAAAACACCAGCTTTTATACCAAAAACATCTAAACTTGTTAACAAAACAAATTCCCAATGTATATTTCCATGAAAATACGCCTACGTTTCCAGGTTTCATTTACCAACATTACAGGAAGGCAGATAGCTCTGCCTTAACTCGTTTGTTTATTTCTGTTTGAAATTAACCTGGTAAGACTTGGTTTATTTGACGATACAAACAATTTGCAACTAATAATTTAATTAAACAACTAAAAATAATTGTAATAATTTAAGCAACCATGAAAACCCTTAAGTGATTATATTCTTTCAATACTAGGATTTCAACATTATTTGTGAACAACAGAGAGGCTAAAGAAACTACAATGAAGCTATGCCTTCTTAAAATGAAAAATTTGATCTTCAGCAAAAAGAATGCTTTCGCTGGGAGATTTTATTTACAAAATGCAAATTATAAAAATCAAAAATTTAATGCATGAAGGTATAAAATAACAAGCCCATTACTAGCCCAGAAGGCACAAGACTAGTTCAGTTTTTGGATTTACATTTCAGATATGCACACACAACTTTTGGACAATTATTGTTTCTGCTAACTACTACTATAAAATGTGATAATACTCATTACAAGGAAGCATTGACATTTCACACTGAGATGATAATTTTTGATCTTCTTTGGATCATTTTATTTGGTCTCTGTAGTACCAAATATAACCAGCTAGTAAAACAACTTATGAAGCATTTTAGCTTTCTTCATCATCTAGTCATCGTCATTAAAAAAAACAAACAAACAAGAAAACCAAGCCACTGTTAATGAAGTTTATGTATAAACTAAATACTATATTTATACTTCAAATATACACTAAATATAGGATTCCTGCTGTGTAAGATGACTAGAACAGTATAGGAAAAACTACTCTTTAATATTCTATCTACACTCTAAAATGCCCTTGCCTAGATATACTCCAAAATACACTCAAAAATACTAATAGAAACTTTGGAAAACAGCTTATAAAATAAACAAGGAAACAAAGAATTATTAAGCCTTTTAAATTACATAGAGGTGGCAAGAAGTGGGGGGCAAGTCAACATGATACTTCAAATACTCAATACTTTAAAGAAAGATGTTCTTATCCATCAAGTTAAAAAGACCCTGGGGCATCCAGTTTCACTTATCAGAGTATCAGTGAAAGGGGAAGGAATTAATAATCTGAAAGAAAATGTGGACTTTTTGGTATTTCAAAGGCATTCTTGGAGGCTAGACCTGATGCCTGTAACTAAAATGCTGTAGCTCTTCTACACTCATGTTCAAAACCCTGCAATTACAGCTTCGCTACTGATACATTAACCTGGCTTAGATAAAGCACAGCTAAACCAGGATGGATTCAGCTTTCCCTGAATTTCTGGTTTGTTCTCTCCCTTCTAGTATTGCTATTGATAGGTAATGCTAATATCACTTGTCTCACTTTGGTAAGCAGAGCTATGGTAAGAAGTATTGGCCAGCTTTTTGTCTTCAGAAAACATCCATCCGCAGCATAAATCCACAATTAAGCAATGTCTATTGGGATGAAGTCATTAAGTATGTTTTCCTGCCTAGAATGTAAAATATAATTCTACCAGCAGCTTGTACCACACGAGATTGTTTGTACCTGTAATATATATAGGGTGTATTTATATATATAAGATCTGGTTTATAGACATTTAGAAAAAAATACACTTTTATTTTTTAAAATGGAATATAAAGTAAACATATTTACATATGTAAATAGATGACATTGATATTCACATGTATATAGAATAGATGTTGTAATTCAACTTTTCTCCACTTTCCCAATTACAAATTTGTAACTATAATGAAGCACAGATGTTTTCTTCAATTTTGGGATCCTTATTCAGAAATGTAATAACTAGGCATCAAAATCAAGAGGTAATTGGTTTGTTCTAATCTCATTAGGCCTGTAGAAACTGTTCAATTATTAATCCTTGCAACAAAGCATGTTTAAGCAAGTCTTTTAAGAGCTGATTAAGGACTGCATTAACTTTGGCACACATTTCCTTCACCCTGTCAAAATCTCATTTCTTTTTTAAAATCTGAAATATCTAATATTTATAGTAATTTTATTTTCAAATGGCTTAAAATAAAGCATTGCAAATAAAGAGCAACAGGTGGTTGCAAAGCCAACACTTACACAAAGAAATACATTTCTTCTACCATAAAATGAAAATATATCAGGAGGCTTCTGTATTGCCACTGCATTGCAGTATCCTTTTTTAAATACTTAACTCTCTGCATTCTATCATAATATCCTCAAAGTTGGCTGCTAATTTTCTTGATTTTGTGTTGCAGAGGTTCTACGTTGGATCTATTTACACTGATGCAGAATTTATTATTGCATAAGTGACAAGACTCTTTCCCAGAAGAAATCACTCGTTAACAATATCAGTTTTCTGAATAGTCACTAAGACCCCTGAGTCAACTTTTTTCTTTACCATCTTCATAATAATTTAAATTTCTGCACTCTGAAAACTGAGTAGATGTGTGAATACAGACATGGCTTTCCCTAAAACCAAAATAAGAAGGAAAAAATGACAAGCATTCATAGGCACAAGTAGGATTTACTCAGTTATATCATAGTTTCTTACTCTGTGTGTTTATATCTGCATAATATTTTTTTCTACTGGCTTTTAAATTACATAGATTCCTGGATATTACCGGGCAGTGCTGTGCCTCAGTGTCACAGTATTTATGGTATATGATATGGTATACATGTAAAGCACTGTAACTCTGAAGCACTGTTGGACATAAAAATTTATCTCTTAAGCCATCATGACCTACAGAAATTGAATAGTGCAGAAAAGGATCAATAAAAGCTAGAATCTCAACAAGCAACTTTAGAGTCAGTGTGTTTTTAAAAATTGTCTGAACTTCTGTCTTTGTTTGGACTAGATTTTTTTAAACTATTGTCTCAGCATCTTTTCAACTCTAATGATTTGATGTTAGAAGTGTTTTATCACTGCAAAGTGAAATCTAAGAAATCAAACAGGATGTACTAGCAAAAAGATTCTTCATCCCTCTATTTTCTCTTTCCCAGAAGAATATTTCTTATTTCAATAAGATCAAAGAGGACAAATAACTCAAACAGACATGTTGAACTTAAAAATTAAACTCAGGATAATTAGTGATCCTATGGATTAAAAAACAACTACTTAGTTTAAGGAAAGACAATATTGTAACTCTTCTCAATAATGGTTCTGGAACTCATTTCATTAAAATGAATTTTCCTATTTCTCTTATTTTGCTTATTCTCACTATGGTGGGAATAATGAGAGGAAAATCCATTCAGTACATTTATAAAAGAAAAAAGCACAATTAATTAAAAAAATTACTTACTTGAAAGCAGTCTTCTGCCACTTCAACATCATTCTGGGAGGGTGGATAACCTTAATATAAACAAAAAAAAAAGTAGACAAAGTTATTTTCTTCTTATTTACCACGTACTGCTTCCAGTAATCCACACCATCTCTCAAAATCCAGTGATGATGATATAAATATTCTTGTTTACTCTTTTAACCTATAGATAAGTGTATGTCAAGTTGATTTAGCAAGCATCGTTCATTTCTACACTCTGCATTTTATATACTGAGTATTTCTAGACACACTCCTCTCTCTTGTTCCCACCTTCCTCATAAAAACATTTTCAAAGTGTCAACAGCAGTCAGAAGCAAGGGAGTATATTCCTTTAAATGTAGCATTTTGAAAATTAAAGGCAGACACATTTGGTTGGCATAAATGCACACTGTGCTGAATTTTGCTATAAATCAGCAGAAATTGAAAATGTGAGATCCTAAGAGAAAAAAATGACTCTCATGTTCTCTAATTATTTGTCTTGAAGGGATATGGATGATACCAGCACTATAATAACTGCTTTTGAATTGTATGTCAAAAAGCATTTCCTTTCTGAAACATGTTCCTCCCTTCATTAATAGGACAACACACATAAAATCCCTAAAGTTCATTTTTACAAGCCTGAAAGAGATGTTCTTTCAATTCAATAGTCGCCTGTCTCTCCCCTCCCTGTCTCAATCCAGCAACACATTTATCATATTTTCAGCTCAGAATCCAGGCTTGATGATATCTTTCAGTTTGCTCACTGGTTTCCATGAATTTAGTGAAGCTCTGGAACCAGTTGGCCATATTGCTATCTGAGTAAATTCTTCTGTTCCTGAAAAAACCTGTCCTCAAAACTATGCTGCTAGTTGCTAGTAAAAAAAAAATAAAAAAATCAAACTATTAACTGAAAGTATGTGCAGATAGAGATGACAGGCCACAAATCATTCAACTTCCCAGCTTATCCTATAAGAACACAGGAGTTGCAAAAAGCTTCTAAGATCCAAGTGAGAGAATATAACACTCCAGCTTCCTCCATTTCTTCATGTCTAAAAGAAAGAGGCAATGCTTTATTATGTAGGGATGTTCGAGGAAATTACCTTATTAGTGTTTGTGAAACAATTTAAGACACTTGGATAAATGGCACTTTATAAATGCCACAAGTACTATTTTAAAAACTATTAAAATCCCAATATACTCTAGTTTAATTCACATTCTTAAATACTGTCAATGTTAACGTTACACAAAGTGCTTTGACACCTTTTCTAGTAAACACTCAATATTTCTCCACCCCACCAAGTCTTTCACTTGAAATATGTACCTTGAGAAATATCCTCTACTGCTCTCCGAATACCTCTATCAAATGCTCTTGCATCAGCAGGACTCTGAAATGTGAGGCCAAACTTTTTGTCATCAATCTTCCAGTGGTAAAAAGTAGGAGTAACTTTGTTGTAAACGAGGTCTTTCTTTAATGTGCATTCCAAGACCACCTTTCAGAAAAAAAAACAGAAAGAAAAACTATCAATGATCAAAATATAAAATTTGAGAACAAAAGGAAGTCTTTGCAAACTACCTAAAAATATTCAACATAGAGGTCTCTTAAAATTTCTTCCTGCTACAAGGATGTAATTTTAACTTCATTTCCATTATGGCCATTTCCAAATTATTCACAATCAGTTGCTGATAAATGGTATGGCTTGAAGACACTTTGTTTACTGAGTCAACCTTCCTATTAAAAAATCTCATACCCACAACAAAGTATTTCATACCTGCAACAACCAGTACAGGCTTGGTACATGTTCTGCAAATGAAATAGGTCACATCCCCCCAAAAAGCACTATGTGTACTGATATAAAATTTTACTGTATCACTGGCATCTACAATATCTTTAAGTACTAGGCTAACTTCACGCTGCTTTCAGATTTTCAGACTTCTCCCACAAAGGCTACTTGACAAGTGAAAGTAATACAAGAGAATTGTTTTAAAAAATGAAATTAATATAGCCTAAAATCTTTATGAATGTACTACTGCCTGCATCTAGACAAAAATACATTTGTGGCTCATGTTCAACTATAGAACAACATAACTAGGAATAATGAACAGAATTATTTAGCTATAAAGATTTTATATAAAACCGTTACAGGTATACATGCACATTCAGTTACAAAGCAAAGTCACAGTCTTCACATAGAATCATAAAATGCTTTGTGTTGAAAGAAACCTCAAAGACCATCTATTCCAACCCCCCTGCCATGGGCAGGAACCCCTTCCACTAGACCAGGCTGCTCACAGCTTCATCCAAGATGACCTTGAACACTTCCAGGAACGGAGCATTCCCCACTTTTCTGGGCCACATGTTCCAGTGCCTTACTACCCTCACAATAAAGAATTTTTTCCTGGTATCTAATCTAAATCTATCCTCTTTAAATTTGAAGCCATTCCGCCTTGTCCTGTCACTAAACACTCTGTAAAATAATTCCTCTTCAGCTTTTTTTGCAGGCTCCCTTCAGGTACTGGAAAGCCTTCTCATTTCCCCTTTAAATAGTCTGGTTTTAAAAATATATTTGCTTATTTATTTTACTGGCAAAAAAATTATTTAAAGCAACATTGTTTCATGGAGTGTTTCTTGATTGAAAAAAATCCAGAGTAAAAAGAAAGTATGAAGGAGATGCATTGATCTGATCCCACAGCAGTATAATAAAGCTCCCAGCAAGACAACCTGTCTCTCTGTATTGATATTTCATGATGAAGGCTTACACTGAGAGATGAATGAGGAATTTCAATATTCTATCATTTCAACAATATCCTGTCCCTTCATTGATGTACTTTTAAAATTTTAATTTTTTTGTTTTGTTACATATGTGGCTTTTTGAGAGAAAAAAATACAAAATTGCTGACAGGATGTGGTAAAATTTGTTTAAGTATAAACAACTGAGAGAATCCTTCAAAGTTAAAAAAAAATAAAATCTGTACTCAGGTTATTCTTACACATTCTTTGTGTTCCTCTTCTCCTTTCATTGTCTAATTATTACATAGGCAAATGGGTTTTTTCTCTTGCTCTTCATTATTTATTCCCCCTACACTCCACCAGTAATCATCTCTCAACTGTTATTGCCTTTTACCTCTGCCTCTAAAAGGATAATATTCTTTTGAAAATACCAACTCCTTCAGCATTAAAATATTTTTTTTTTCTCCACTCGGAACTTCCTAAATGGTCAACAATATGTGGGTAAAACTGCCTACAAGAAAACACAGAAAGGAATCTATTTGCTGTAGGTCTGCAGGAAAAGGTGTTGCAGGAAAAAGAAAGTATTATTCTGCAGTTCTAAGATCTATCAAATAATCGTTCTTTGTTCCTCTGGATGATTTTAAACTTGCTTCCTCCTTCAAAGAGCAGTTAAAAATGAAAGCTTCTCAGAGCACTGCCTTTTCTAGGTCTCCGAGGGGGATCTCTAACATGTTAACACCAACAATTTTCACAGTCTATTTTGTGTGCAGTGTCATCCAAAACATCAACAAAGTACTGGAAGCCTGGTTTTATAGCATCAGAATGAATTTATGGTCCTGAAGGAATTAATCCAGATTACTTCATACTGAAAATTCATACCCGGTAACAATTTTACCACTTGAGATAAAAACTAGATTAAAACTTCACTGAGTAGAAGCTATGGTTTCCAAAGACACACAAACCAAACCAACTCCTTCCAGCCCAAAAAAGCAACACTAACTCCCCAGTTCCAACCCTCACATTTTATATGACAAGCAATGATTAGCAAAACAAGCAAACATCGCATCCAAAACTGTAATTGTTTTCAACTTGATTCAAGAAAACAACACATTTGAGGGGATGACACTGATTTTTCCTATCTAAACCTGTATGAAACCAGACCACTTAACACAGCTGTAAGATGAAGATGTAAGTGAAGGGGCATCGAAAAGGGAAAAATATGTTGCATCAAAAGTGTATGTGTTATAAGATTTAACAATCTACATAAGCAAGACTTGATGCCTGTTCTGCCAGAGAGAAAACTCAAAAGCTATGGGTCTCAATTAGCAGTGGGATACACATTTATAAACATCCAGCCCTTCAATAGTATTTGTTACACCCAGAAATACAAAAAATCCAAATCAAATACAAAAAATCCAAATCAAATACAAAAAGAATACCAATCATCCCTTTAAGCATTTTTCTCTCCCTGAAAGACTTATGTGCTTTGCAGCAATAGTGAAGTTTTAAAATATAAAACTTAATTTTGCCAAAGGCTTCCTTATGCTCAAGCATGTGAACTATCATGGGGACTGGGAGGAAGTATCCTCATACACATATTCTCCAAGGCCTGGAAATGGAAACCAAGTTTTTTCAATGCAGATATTTTTCAAAACACCAATTATTTTTTAGTGCACTTTGCTATGGTTCAGAACTCTCCATATCATGGGTGAAGATCATATACTCTCCCACATGGTTACCCAAAATAAGCACTTCCAAATCTTTCTAGGCAGACCGTCCCCCCAAGACCTTCAGGGAGAAGCACAGAGAAGAACTGAAAAATTATAAATAAAGTGCCTACAGCTAAACTAAGTTTCATTTTAAAAAAACACCCCATAAGTTAGTGTTCTGAAGGTTTTCTTTATTTGGAGACTTAATATAAGACTTTTATGCCAATATGAAACATCTACCTTGGTACAAAATGGAAAATGTTGCATAATCACCAGACTGAAGACAGAAGGAAACCAAATCCACATGATCAAAATTTAAATTCTCAGATCATAAATAGAGCTGTATGTCTTCTATTATTTAATGAAAAAATCCTTTTAATATCCGTTAAGTGTAACACTAATGAGTTCATTGGTACTCAAAACTATTTTGCTTAATATTTCTTTTCTCACCTCTAAAAGCAAAATTCTTTAAAGACAATAAAATCGATTTGGCTTGTGTGGACAAGTTCAATCTCCATAGTCAGAATTTTTTTACTTCAGCACTTAAAAACCAAATTTTTTAAACAGAAACAAAATGAGTATTTAAGATATGACATCATTATTTAGAGCTTATTTCAGAAAAAAATAAGAAAAAAAACTTTTACATTTGATACAAATTTCCATCTTGATAACAGACCCAAAAATTGAACATTTTAAGATACTGAATATTATTTTACTGGTTTCTAGCTGTACTTTCAAAGCTTACAAGACATGTAAGGCTGACAGCTTCACAGTTTCTCAACCCAAATCTACAAACATATAAGAACATAGTTTTTGAATGCCTTTTTTGCTTTACTCTTGGGAACAAGCAGCACATCCTGAGGATATTCATGCTACAGAGTGCATGGACCAATGCCAAAGTAACCATATGACATAATTATTCTATGCATTCTTTTTTTTGATTGAGTTCAAAAACAAAGATGATGTAAGGGCTGTAATACAGCCCATCAGAATCAATCTTCCCTCAAACTTTAAAGACAATTTAAAAAGCAAATATTTAAGTCTGTAAACAACAGATTTTTAGAAAAGAATGGCATTTATATTCAGTTTTAGCTTTGAGTGTCTCCCTTCACTCAGTTAGTTGTTATTCAAAGAAAAGATTTTAAACTTTGTCACTCATGATCTAAAAAATACTAGTAATATATTTTTTTTCTTTGATAAAAACTTGCAAGGCAAAAGTCTGGAGAATAAAATAAACCAGAGAAGTCTATTAGACTTTTCATTCAAGAAGGTAAAAATCACCAAAGCCTAAAAACCAGTAAGTGTGAGCCTAATATGTGTTTAGCACTAGTGCTACTAAGATAGAAGAGAACTACTGTAAACACAGACAGAGAGAACAGCAGACCTGACCAGGTTACAAGGGAGTGCAATTGTTCCAAGCAGACTGGCTGGAGCCAGATCTAGGAAGGTGATTATAATAAAGGGGGAAATGTGTAATTATGTGAAAAGTCTTCATGAAATACCCTTACATTCCAACACAAATCTAAACAACCTGAGCAAAATAGCAGGGAGCATTCTGTCTCAAATTAATTCCACGGTGCCACCACTTTGATTTTGTTCTCAGATAACTAGGATGCTTCCTGTGAATGCCACAAGATGTTTTAAATAGCTCTGTACTGGACAAAAAAATTTGGAATTTCTACATGTAGTCTGAAGGTGGTTCATAGAATGGCTGGCAGCAACCTAGAAAGAAACAACAGAAGCTCTCTTCAACAAGGATCTTCAATATTTTGATGTTCATTCTGGAGTATTTAATTTATACAGCATACTTACAGACACAGATCTATAGTTGTAATGAAATGCCTGCATAGCCTATGAAATGCATGGAAAGATCTGGCACACTGGAACAGAACTGCAATACTTCCACTGCAATGGAAGCAGCACCTGGAAAAGCAGCAACTAAAGCTAATTCACTCCTCTTCAATACTACCATTTAAGAGGCATCTGGAAGATAACTCCTTCAAATACCTCACCGATGGATTTCGAGCTGCTTTGGAGAGAATTCCACCTTTCTATTGACACATTGGTTAAACAGTTATACTGACATTATGATTCCCATTTATCTTAGGTAAAAGCCAGAGATACGAACTCCATTTACTTTCTAACCTAAGGTATTTCAAAACCTATGCTTCCCCGTGTCACAGAAAAGTGTTCCAAGTTCCATGCTCAAGGTTTCTAGGATAAGGGAATTTCTGTACATTTTCTGGAAGCTAAGCCAGTTCACAAAAGAAGAGACTTACTGGCCAGAGAAAACAAGATATAATTTTGATTAGAAAGGTATTTTAGCAATCTGTAATGTGATTTTAGAGGATGTGGGGAACTTCATTAGTAAAGATGACTTTCTCTTTTAATCCATAGAAGTATTTTCAGAAACAGCTGTGTCTACCTTGCAAAAAAGTTAGTGAACTGGAAACCATGGTCCAAGCGACTTCTAGATATTACAGCAGATTATTAATTAAACATTCCTGAAGACACAAGTACTCAAAGTCTAAATAACTTTAGCCTTTAATGTTAGAAACTGTTTAGGAAGTTTTTTTGTTTTTTTTTAATATTGTTACAATCTTTTCAAATGCAATGACAGAGCAACCAATGAAACATCATACTACTAACTTCAAGGATTGTTCAGGCATTGAGATTTACCAAGGAGATTCTAAAATGAGACTAGAGGGAAGTTGGTGCACAGAAACAGCAAATTCAGTATAACACTTCCTCAAAATCTGAAGATGATCAAAATATTGGGTCTCTACTCAATAGGAAATACAGTGGCTTCCACTGCATTTTAAAGTAAATAATAAAATATATCATTATTATGAAATATAATAGTCACCTGTCACTTCTATTTGGACTAAATCCCAATTGTTTGGCTTCATTAAAGAAAAGGTTAAAAATCACGCTTGAACAGTGAATCCACAGCAATATCCTAAGAACAAATGTAAAACCATTAACCACATTAAAAGCAAAATGATCAGAACAGTTTTAGAATCAGTGATGTGTCCAATAGAATTTCTCTTTCAGTCCCTGCTATCTTCTGCCCTTCTAAATAAGTGCCGTGACCTAATCTTGTCATTGCATATCTTGGTGTAGGATTTTGTTTTTTCTGTGCCAAGTGGGGTCTTGCTGCATACCATAAAACTTGGCTGTTAATTTATTACACATTAGCTGTTTCTTTCAATTGCATTATCTGAAGTCTGTGGAAATACATGAATACATAGTGACCTTTCATTCAGTTATCAAAGAATCCCTGGCTCTCCAGTGTTCTTCTCCACACCCTAAATCTATATTTGTTAGTTCCCTGAGCTTTATTCAATATACACAGGAGAGATGTTCATCCTAGCTGTGCTTCTTCCACCTTTTATCCTGTGTTTTTGAGGGGCTGACTTCCAACAGCAACTTCCCATAACTACAGCAAGATTACAATCTGCCCTGACAGACTAGTTAGGTCACATTTAGGGGGCAAGTTGAAGGAAGACAGATGGACACAGGATGGGACACACACAAAAAAAACAAAACCAAAACAAGCTGCACAAGACAATAAAGGTTTGGAAAACATATTCATGCTAACATGAGCTTGATATTAGACAGGAAGAGGAGGAGAAACATTTAAAACATTCTACCAGAAGTGGAAACAAAACAAGGCTTGCCTAGGGGAAATGGGATAGAGGACACTGCAAACAGATCAGAACACTGATGGATGGACATTTTTATATGGAAGCAGGCAAAACATTAAACCAGTATCTAGTTCCGAGCATTTTATTATTCTTAAAGCAAGCTGGGAATGCTCCAAGTTTTAAGAATTAAGAAAATATTATCAAGTATCTCTAAATGCAATTAAGCTTCTCCAAAAGCGCCTCAACAAGGCTATAAAAAGTTCTAAAGGGAACTAGTGCAAAGTGAGGAAGGAACTGCAGGTGCACGTAGCTGTGCGGGAACACAGGGTACTCTGCTAACAGTGCTACGCCCCACTGAAACAACTGAGTCAGCAGAATTGCTATTTATGTGCTCTCTTCCTACAACAGTCAGTCAAGGCAGAGAACTCAGCAGCCCTACCTCAGGGGGGGAACTGGTGTGCTTGAGGAAGAGTCAGCAGTACGGTATAAGAAGTAATTCTATCTTTTAAGCTTACAGAGGAGCCAAAATTCATTTGCAGAAAAGAATAAATTCTTGATAAAAGTCATTAAGATGGAGCTTTTGTGCCTTCTCCACTTCCCTTTGTGTCCACAGCCCCATTCAGAAACCCCTTTGCCACACACGAAACCAAGCAATCCTTAGTTAGCCCATTTTGTCTTTCTTAGGTCTGCATGTAGAAATGGCTGAGATCCTGCATCAGTTTTTCTTTAGTGAGGTTGATTTTCATGATGACATTTATTACCAGTATTTTATGTAAGATGAATGAATACCATCTATGTGTTCATCAAACCAGGTCAATTCTTGGACCTGTCAGTTTCACACTGTCTTTCAATACAAAGTTATTCTCATGTAAAATGGCTACTTTTTGTCATAGCCACATTCCACAGCTAACCAAATCCCTACTGAGGAATTACACCCCATTTCATGTTCTTAATAAAATTCTCATTTCCACCACTCCTCTTAAATGCAGTACCACTGCTATAGAAACAAGATTTAACTCTAATCTTTCATTGCAAGAAAAATTATTAGCAATTTTTTCTCAAAATGTATGGAGAGTTTATTAAAAAAATATCAATGTGCTTAATTCTAAAAAAGCAGGGTATTACATTTATAACAAATTTAGCTCTTTTGATACACAATCATTGATGATACAGAAAAGCTCAGCAACACCAGTAGACAGTTTTAGACAAATTTACTTTGTAGTCTACAGGCAATAATAAGCAAGCCTCTATACTTATGTCCCATATAGTTTTAATATGACCGTTAGATAGATGCAAATTGTTACCGTTTTATCCCTGAGTCGTTCTCCATGGATAAGAAAATCAGCACAGCTATTCTCTTCCTGGGGAATGACTTTGAAGACTGTGACACAGCTAAGTCCACCCCCTCCAAGTGGTAACCATCCACCACTTGAGTCATCCCGGGTCATCACCACAGCTCGCACTCGTGCATAACTATTACTGAAAGAGAAGCAAAAGAAGAAATTAGTTTTCCATAAACATTAACAACCTAAGTTTAGTAAAAAAAAACCAAACAAAACCATCAAACCCCACAACCAAGATTACAATACTTAACACTGTTTCCACGAACATCACCTAGAAGAAAACAATTTAAGACCACCCTCTAAAAAATGTTCCTCTGTATTTTTACGCCTTCATTAGGACTTCTCAGAGCTTGTGATTTTCTGTAAAAAGGCTTAACCAGAGAATATAGTTGCCAAATCAAAACTCATATTCTTTCTAAAACTTTACACACAGTGATCAAACTAGAGGGCCGGAAAGAGAGTAAGAATCAACTCCTGATTTATTTTAGACTAATCATGGAGCCAGTCAGCCACCATGAAATTGCACAGAAAAGAGAACAAGGAAACAGAAAGAGGTCAGGCCTTCTGTCACTGAAATCTAAACAAGAACAGGCTTCTAGCCAGAAATCCTGCTTCCCTTCATCCATCCCTCCTCCCCATGCATATAACCCGCCCTTTGCAAGGGTAGGTCAGGACACACACTGTGGGGTTTCAAAACAGAATCTGTTGCAACTACTTAAAATCCATATTTGCAGTGTCTACTTGCCACTTCACTCCTGTATTTGCATCATGTGTAAAATTACTTGCATTTTACAATCTAAAACCTTTTCCATCATTCAGGATTTTTATAAAATAAACAAAATGTTATTGTGTCATTTCTTAAAAGCCAAATTCCAGAGTAGTGGAAAAAGAGGTTTTGGTCATTTCCCGCTCTCTTTGCTCTTAGTTTTTTCTTTTAAATTAAATGAAAACTTTTCATTTTGGTTATGAATTCGCCACTACATCACTTGGAAAACCTCATGGTTTGCCAGGGATGTTTTAAGATGCTACATTTGAAGTACAGTTTACTGGATGAATGTAGCAGTTGATGATTGAACATTTCAACACCTTAAAATAAGGTGTTATCTTTTTGCAACATATTCCTGATTGAGGGTTTAAATACTTATGCCAGTTAGCAAAAGTGATGTCAAATTTAAGGGCTGAAGAGGAAATATTAGAAGAGAACAAAGTAGTTTCTTCTGCATTTGAGATAAAACTATTCACCAAGCTGTTGCACTTTTAGAAGATAACTGCTTTATTTCCAACACCCCTCCCTCAAATCCCAAAAATAACAAAGGTAGGCTTTTTTGCGTAATTAATATATTACATTCTCACACACATGTATGATTCACAATATGATTCACTTGTGTGTGTGCATATATATATATATATGTAAGATTTTTTTGCTGGAAGCATCTAAAGCTTAAATAAATAATGGCTTGCAAGATGGAAAATTATACAAGACTATAAATTTTTAGCTTATAGGCAGCTGAATTGTGTTTGCTGCCTCTGAGTAAAGCCCCCTCCTCTTTCTAATTTTAACCATCATAGTTAAAATGATGGCTCATTCAATGTTGCTCACCATTTCTTTACTAACATCTTTTAGTTAAGTACTTAAACACAGCAGACAAATATAATGAAGAAAAATCCAATCCTTCACTGCCTGCATCTACCTCAATTCTAATATCTGCAAATAAAACTGGCTACATCTCAATGCTTAATAATATTACTGAAAGCTGAATCATTCATTCATTGGTCTCTGTCACTGTGTTTCACAGAGCTAAGGCCAGATTGTAGTTGTACACTTCATACACAGGTAGTCTTTCATCTCATTTGTCTCAGAAGTGCCTCTTCTGAAAGAAACAGGACACCAGGACTCTCCTCTATAACAAATAGTATGCAACAATTGGTTAAGCCTAAGAACTGTCTTTGCTATTCTCGATTTAAGTGAACAACAAATTGAGCTTTTAAGTAATTCACTCTACAAATGCAGTTGTAAATCTGAATATTAGAGCTTTTTTTCCTGTATATCAACTGACTGCAGCAGAAGTTCAGTTAAAGAGAACTTTCCTTAAGCTACATAAGAAAACCTAAACTATGACATTAATTTTTTCTTAAAATAAAAGTTCATATTCCACATTCATTTGCTTTCCAAGAACTGCTAAGGAGAAGCAAAGACGGAGGCTTATGGTACTTCCATTCAATAGAACTTTCTGTCAGTGTTGGGATTTTCCCCCCTATCCTATACTGAGATGCCTAGTCTGGTCTAGTTAACAAACTTCTGTTTTGCTTTCCGTATATTCCAAATCAATGTTTTAAACATTTATCCTTTCAAATATTTTAGAAACAACTACCAAATCCACTGCATTACTGCAAAATGAAATTCCCCAACAGGTAATATTTAATGAATAATCTCTTAAATTGACACAAGCCAGTTTTTCCATATAACCACCCTGTAGATTAACTAGACAAATTCTGTACTTGTAACAATTCTAAAGCCTACAAAGAGATTTTTAGTTTTATGTTTCTGTTGGTGGCTGTTTTTTAATACTATTTGTTATATTTGAATGGAACTCACAATTGGGAACAACAGCTATTTTTAGTAACAACACAAGCTGGTTTGCAATTAAACAGAATGCAGCGGCAGGAACTGTGAACGATTCCCATTTCCAAAATCCTCTGCAAACAAAACAGCATCTGCCTGTCACACTACTGGTGCTATGAAAACACTCAGAAGTCTTGTATGTCTAAGCATTATAGCCCCATCTCCTCTTGGGAACTTTAGGACAAATTGTTAAACTGCTGGTGTACCTTAGCAGTGGGAAAAAGGGCAGGCAATGCTCCAGTGCTTTCCTAATACAGCCCAAGGTTTTTACCTACTCTTGCATCTTTAGCAGTTCTATCAGGAATACCTGTACCAAAGACAAACCAACCACACAGGACAATCAGCTGAGCATTGCTCTTACAAAGCCTTTACCAGAGCCACCATGCGAAATAGAGCATGAAGAGCAGCAGGTCCAAAGTTGCTGTACAGAAGCCAGCTTTTCCTGAGACTCCCTGGTTTTGGTTGCAGCCACTGGAAATTCTTGAGGCAGAGCAAGGTTTAAATGAAATAGAATTCTGGCCAAAGGAGCATGCTGCTTTCCTGAAGTCAGTACTGAGGATCAGTAAGACTGGGGACAAGGACACTGGAATCCTATATCTGTACTTAACAACTAAGGAAACAGATCTCTATCATTTGAGTGCCTCAGGTAGGAGATAAGACTATGGTATTCTTATGTGATTAAGGGAATTATATATTGGAAAAAAGAAGAAAGAGAAAAAAGTTATCTACAGTGTTTCTTCCCCTCTAGAAGTGAAGACTTACTGAGGAGTAGAGCAGGTTTCTGAGTCCTCTACCTAGTAAACCTGAAATTAAGCAGATTTAAGATAGCATAATACATATGTTGTGTGAAATTTCATTCTAAAAATATAATCAAAGGAAGATTATTCTTATACCAAAATCAAAACCTGAAGTGGGTTAAACCAGGCTAAGAAAGCAATAGGGGCAAAATCGAAAGGTTTTAAACCATAAGTGGACCATCAGCAGGCATTTTAAGAGCATTAAGTAGCATTAAAATTGGACAATAGGCTTTAAAGGCTCTCTCCTCCCTCCAAAAGCTGTACGTTTATATCCCTGTAATGCTCTTGGGCCCAAACTGACTTATGAGCAGGATGACCAAACTGTTGTGCAAGCTCAGGAAGCACATAACTGGCCAAGACAGGCTGGGACCTTCAACTCAATAACTAAGGAACAATCCTGCTTTTGATGGTTGGGAAAGGAACTCAATTGTAATTTCATCACTGATTTTTTTTTTTTGTAAAAAATAAATTACTTTGATAATTTGGGATACTTCTTACATCTTCAAGACAATCAAAGATAACAAATGTTAGTACATTTGTCCTTTATTTCATTAGCCAAGTAAAAGAGAATGAATATAAAGAATTTTCTGCTAAAATACTTTTCCCAGAGAATAAGGGGAAGAGATGCAGGGGATAGTGGGGAAGCAGCCATCTTATTGCTTTACATATATTTTAACCTAGTTTCAACAGTATGCAAATCTTCCCTCTCCTAATTCATATTAAACATGGCCATTCTTTTACTTGCACTGCATTTTGCACATTTCTATTTTAATATAGGACTGAAAAACAAAGTGATTTCAGAAATGTTGCTTAAAACAATTGTACTGTAAATGCAATTTGACTTTTTTATTACTATACAGCTACTACCATTACCATCAAGAAACCTGGAACTGCAAGTGGAATTATAAACTGAACCAAAGCTTTGGTAAAAAATATTTAGAATTAAAATTTCTTTCAAAGCAGGAAAGCAGATTTGAAGAAAAGGACCTTGAGTTTCATACGGACACCAAGCTGAACACAGGCAGACAAAGGAGGGACAAAGGAGGCCAAAAATGTTGCCAGCAGGTCACAGAAGGTGATCCTCTGCCTCTACTCAGCACTACTGAGGCCACAGCTTTGTCCAGTGTTGGGCTTTCCAGCACGTGAGAGACATGGAGCTCCTGGAGTGGATTCAGCAGAGCGCAACAAAAATGATTAAGACACTGAAGGATCCATCATATGATGGATCTAGGACTGCTTAGCCTGAAGAAGAAACGACTGGTGAGTATCTTATAAGTGTATACAAATAGCTCAAGGGAGGGTGCAAAGAAGATAAACAGCGGCTCTTTTCAGTGGTGAGAGCCCCAGAGACAATGGACACAAACTGAAACACAGGAAGTTCCATCTGAACATCTGCAACCACTTTTTCACTGTGAGGGTACCCGAGTACTGACATGGGTTATCCCGAGAAGCTGTGGAGTCTCCATCCTTGGAGAATTTCAAAAGCCATCTGGACACAGTCCTGGGTAACCTGATTTATATGACCCTTCCTTGAGCAGCAGGGAAGATGACCTCCAGAGATACCTTCAAATCTCAATTACTCTTTCTTTTATTTAGTATCATATTTCAAAGCACAGCAACTTCAATACAATATAACTTCATAAATATAACCAATATGGGTTAATTTGTGAGAATTCACGATAATTTGAAGCAAGAATTGTCACTGTGCAAACTGCTATTTAAACACTTCTGACAAGGCTAAGGGAAAAAAAGGCGTTCTGAAAAATCGTGACACACTGTGCTATGAAATTACACTATCTTTGCTGGCACCCCAGTAACAGCTCAAGGCTGATCTCCAAATGTGAAATGGCTATGGATTAGGCTCCTTACCTTTGGCTGGCACTTCACACACATACTTTAGCCCCTCCAACGTCTGGTGCAATATACTTTTCTGTTTGTAGCCTTACCAAAAGAGCCTACATGAACCACACTTGGCTTTTTATGGTTCTTATTATCCAAGCAGTTTAGCAAAAGACTTTATGATTCCCAGCTAGAGAAGTGCTCACAAGTACATGCATGTCCAAGTACCAAAAGGTACTGTCAGACCACTAAGCTAAAGTGCATTTTACTTGCAGATAGCATTTTTTGAGTATTGAGCATTTTTAAATATAGAAAATAATATCACCAGTACCACATGACCTTATCGATACATTGCTGATTACAAACTGTTTGTGTCACTAAAGGTTTAGAGAATGAGTGCCACTGGCACAAAATATTAATGACTTCCCTAAACAGGAGATGCAAATGTAGCACAAGTGCTATAGAAGACATAATTTACATCAAGAAAGCATATGACAGCGTATCTTATTATTTTTAATGAAGAGGATATTGCCATAATAACAGCTACTACATGAGGCTCAGCTTAACATGACTGCTACCCTTCTCCTCTCAAAATTGTATCAACAAATCAGAATATACACCAAACTCTTACGGTGGTAGAATGCAAGGCTTAGCAGATTTTCTCCTTTAAAAAGAGGCAAGAGGTATTCCTCACAATAAACAGCAAATGTTCATGGCTACTATGCCTAGGAAATTTATTTCTGTGAGGAGTTTAGCAAGAAAAGACATGGATTTCCAGAAGGAACTACAGGCAAATGCTGTTACATTTAGGATATTTGTACCCACACTGATTTACTGAAGAGCTTTAGATTTTACAAAAAAACTTGAATGGAACATTTCTGCTCAAACAACAAACCCTAAAAATCCAACAAAACAACAAGAAGAAAATCTATTTACAGAAACCTGAACTACCAAGCAAAATGGCTTGAAGCCAAAATGGTAAAAGGAAAAAGCTACATGGGAAACAGTATTATGTAAGGAAGGGATAAGTAGTATCCTGAAAGAGCCAAAAATACATGATTACAATTAACATTTAGTAGAAGAGGCTCATAAAACAAGGTGTTTGATAGTGTGTTTCCCTACAATTCCAAAGGGAAAATGAAACACAAATGAGCAAGTGTCAAGATCATATATCGCTCTCGTGAAGCGTTCTCTTGGACACAACATAAGAACAATAATTAAAAAAAAAAAAAAAATAGGAATGGGATTCTAGTGCTCCTATTTGAATACAGACAAGTTAAGATTGATGTCCATGTAAAGTAATCAATGCTGCAAGGAAGAATGGCTGCTGCTGTAAGCTCTATTGCAAAGCACAAAAGCATATGAAGGACAGAGAAGCTGTTAAGGTTTGAAACCCATAAAAATCACATACAAAGTACGTATTTGACATTTGTATGAAAAACATTTTAGCCCTGTTCCCCAGCATCTTCTCTTGTTTAATAATTGTAGCTAGTTTCCATTACTTCTGTATGTTATCCGTGAGGGCTGGTTAAATGAAGTAATATGTTATCACATTAAAAGAGACCGCAACACATTCTTGGATTCTACTCCTATTAGAGAAACTGCCTTCTGAAGGCTCAAGTTTTCATAATAGAAAGAGTTCTGTAATACCATCTGGCCAAGGCATTTTACTTAGAAAATGGCATGTAATATAAAATGCACAATCAAATAAACCCAAACAAACTTATTTTTCTTTCTACCCTTCCCCACAAAAAAGAAAAAGAATCGTAGTAACATTCAAAGATGGCTCTACTGGTTTGCACACATGTAGTAGAACTAAATAAATAGCATATAGAATGTAATTTGCCTTTGTAGTAGTTTATGAGATAAGCTGGACATGGAAGATGCTTTTTCGACCACTTCCACAGCTGCCTATTCACAACAGAGGACTGCTGGTACCAAGAACAGCTGGATTACATTCCATCCAATTTTAGGTAGATGGGAAACCTAATTTGAGAGGTCAGATCCTGGTACTCATGTACCCTCTGAGTTTAATGGGCTTCCTCCAGAAAACCCTAAATTTGCCTCATTTTTAAAAGCTGACAGCCATAACTCCAGAAATATCCACTCTCCATCTTAGCCTGTCTTCCCTTTCCTGCATATATTCTCATAATTTCTCCTTCTTCCTTACCTCAGAATTACTGAAGATCCACAGGAATCTCTTCATTCCATTTATAGCACAGAACTGTCTGTACCCTCTTTTAATTCCATGAAATCATTACTTGTTTCTTACCAAGCTATTGGGTACTGATGCCATGTATTAATTCTGATTTGCTTACCATGGAAACGTGTAGAGAAAGATGAAAGAGTCCACAAATAAAACAAGAGAAAGAGGTTTAGTTTGGGTTTTTTTCATAAGTTACCATTTCTTTCCAACCTTGCAAAAACAAAGGAACATCTAAAGAAACGATGGAACACAAGCTTTTCATTTTCTGGAGCTCTTCAGCAAACGTAGGGCAAGCACAAGTCTGCAGCCTAAGGCAGATTCCACTGAAACTAAGACAACTTGACACTTTCAGTAAATTTCGTCAGACAACACCATCCAGCCTAGATTTTTTTTTTTTTAAATGAAGCTTACAGACTCAGTTGCGCTTTTCATTTTCCTGGGAATAGCAATGATTACTACAGTTTAGGACAACAATTCATGGAAAAATTTTAGGTAGTATTGTATCTGAACAGGTCAGAATTCTCTCCTACAGCTATTTTCCTCCAGTCTTATATGCTCACAAAGTTCAAGTATCAAGAATGCAAGTGCAGTTAGATCATTCTCATTTTCAAAGCTGGTCATCTAGCCATTGATTATGGATGGTAGGACTGGAAACCCTAGTAACAGATGTGAATACATTAATCCTCAAGCTATTTTGTAATTAAGTTCTTGACCACTAAAATAAGATGAAGTTAACTAACACGTTCCTTAGAACAATTTTAGGTACCCTAAAGTATAAGAGACTGTTCTAAATATGCTATTTTCAAAAAAGCACCTGTGTACTTTTTATTCCACTGCTTGTTGCATTTAGGAAGGTGCTACACAAATGCTCAGAAAGCTATTATTTTTCTCCACCTAAGAACCTATACAGCAAAAATAAAGGACAAAGCTATTATACTTTCTCACACAGATCAGAAAACATCATCACAGATTTACTCTGCCTGAATTTCTGTCAGGTTGTCCTTTGGGCCAGGGACCATCTGTAATGGGCACAACTCAATGAAGCTTGGAGTTGCCTATTGGTGTACACAGCTTAGGGAGTGAACTGTTACGTACTCTTGAAATTTTGGCAATGCATTACAGAAGAAAAAAGTATCAGACCCACTGAGCTTACCTAAAATAACACTTGATACTAGGTAGGCACAAAATCTAAATTTTATTCTTATCACATTAGAAGAAATTTCTAAAAGGCACAGGTCATTTCTAGAATTCATTTCCCACTCAGTCTGCACAGGAAAGGAACAGAACCTAGAATCAAGTAAAGCATATCCACACTTATAAAAATACTCCAACAGCCTTGCTGAGCTGTGAGATTGCTAATGAATGTTGTATTCAAACAACATTCACGTGTTTAAATCCATGTGAATTGGAATTGTAGTATCATTCATTGATATTGTTAAATCTAAAGCTTGTCTCAACATTTACATTGATGTACTTTTCAAGGACTTTAACCACACAACATGGAAGTGATCTTGCAAAGTAAATTGTTTTCTAAGAAAATCTCTTATGTTAAATTTCTCCCTTTAACATAATAAAAAAACAGTAAACATCCAAAAGGATGCTTCAGACGCACAAAAATGGACAAATCATAAATGGCTGCACTAACAAAACAGAAAGACAACAAACCAAACTGCAAAATGCTTAACACCACCAAAATCAGAGTAAAAAACAAAGTCTGAATGAGTCTTAAGAAAGACAAGCTTGTGAACTTACAGAACTTTCTTAAAGGTGTAGGTTCACTGACCCAACAAAGAAGTTACCATTCCCTTGCTACACAGCACTCATTTCATAGCTTGAACCAGTCTTCTCTGTAGTTTTAACAAACCATTAAAATTTCAGAGAGAGGACGCAAACTGAAATAAACAAGTGAAAGACAAATACAAATATTTCTATTACAAAAAAACCATCAAACCAGAAAAAACAAAAGATTAATAAGATTTTATATAAAATGTTTCAATGGTACGCCCTTTATATTTGCCATACATGAGTGTGAATAATGAAACTTACATAGCCATTATGAAATTTTAGGATTGTGTTTGATAACCTCAGTAATCATTAGCAGCCCAACTTGCAGTCTAAGCATAGAAATAGGTGACTCACAAGCCCCAAGGCCAGAACACAGGAGTTCTAGCAGTACATCCCAGAAAAAGTGTAACTAAGCCTTGGTTTACTACATTCCCCCTTCCAACTACTGCTAAAGTATTAGTCTTCATAAATTTCTACAAAAAGCTGCATGTAAGGAATACATGGGTCATGTATAACCATAACACAGAGCAAAGCAAGGCACTGCAAGGCCTCCGAGTTCAAAATGAAGATTATTTAGGTTCCATTATTTGCAACTTTTCCAGAAGAAAAGTTTAGAAACTTACAAGCAACTGCACAGAAAAAGAGTAAGAAGTACACCTGCATCCCCCCCCACCAAATATGTAATAAAACAAAATAAGAACAAATGCACACTTTAGAAATTATAATTATTCATGAGAACGCCAACAATAATCACTGAATTTCTGTCTATTCAGCAACTTAAAAAGGACCCACTAGATACATTTTCCTTGTTTTGGCAACAACACAATCCTAAACAAAGGGTTACAACGAGATGATGAGATAATGAGATAATTTAGTGTTATAATCACATCTCCTTTGTTTCCTCTTTGGACTTTTAAAACCATTAATACCATTAGAAGAGTAACAGCCTTAAGCTGATGAAGGATAGGTTTAGATATTAGGGAGAAGTTCCTTATGATGAATGTGGTAAGGTGCTAGAACAGGTTTCCCACAGAAGTGGTGAATGCTCCATTTCTGGAAGTGCTCAAGGTGTCTTGGATGGGGCTTTGAGCAACCTGGTCTAGTGGAAGATGCTCCTGCCCATGGCAAGGGGTGGAACTAGATGACCTCTGGGGTCCCTTCTAATCATTCTGTGATAAATTATGGTTTAGGGAACTTCACCCTTAGGAGGAAATTCTGAAAAAGGTGATGGAGACAGCTAAGTCAAACTGCAAAGAATATGAGATTAGAGTACAAAGAAAGCAAGTGCAACAATGTGCAATGCAAGCTCAAAATAGTTTTTAGACAGTAGAATCCAAGCAAGGAGTGAAACAATGGCCTTTTAGCTGCAGTCCATCTATGAGACAAAAAAGCCACATAGCAACAATTAAGCAGATTTTTTTTTGGTGCAGCTCTAATATCAATGTTATACAGCTTTACTAGACAAAACTGATTGCTATCCACTGTAAAAATGTTTTAAGTGGCTATTTGACCTTTCCATTATAAAAAATAAGAGGACTGTAGCTAAAAAAGTATAGATTAGAGTACAAAACTAAAAAATCTCACTAAATTAATGAGATATACATTAATCCATTCCAAAAAATATCTGTGACTTTGTGTTTAACAGTACTGGAAATTAATCCTGCCTGCACAATTGAAAAAAATGAAATAGCTCTGCTTAGAGAGACAGAAATTATATATTCAATAAACATAAGGAGAAATTAAATTGGTACAACAGACAAATAGGTGTAGATGGAGAAGATCAAACTCAAGGATTTAAATTTGTCTGTTTTGTTAGTACACACGTGTTTTGCTACAGACCTTTGCTCCTCTTGCAGCAATGGAAGGGCTTTCTATTTTTATATTCCAAGGACAGGGGCAACTATCAAAACTGTGAGGATTACAAATAAATTTCCCTTATTATAAATAACAATGAATTTTTAGTACTTTTATCTGCAAGGATACTGTTCAAGTAACTCAAAGAAGCCAGGAGAAGTCATTAACTGTTTTATTAGCTGAAGAAAAGCAATCAGCATTTTATTGAACATGCTGAAAAGCAAAGTCAAAAGACCATCACCATATTACAAGTAACTGGTTTAGTGGTGCTAACAAACAATCTCTAAATTTTGAGCAAAAATGTTCACTATTTAGGAATTTAAACCTCAAATATCAATTGTGTAATACAGGTTCATCTGACAGAAATCTGTACGTTTCATGCAAAACCCAACATTGGGAATGCATTTATCACGCATGAGCTTTACATACAGGACGTAGAATACTGTTTTTGAGGGTTCTGCTTCTTAAATTTTGTTGCTCAAATATCCAGAAACTATATTGAGTTGGAAGAGAAGAAAGAATCTTCACTAGTCATGCAGCAATTCCTAGAGAGATTCATTTGCCTGTAAGTTCAAGAATACTGGGAGAAATGGATAAAAGACTTTTTAGTCATTAAGTTCTTAAAAATAATAATACTGATAGAGAGAAGCAATTGTTTTGAGCAGAAGAATTTTAAAACTGTCACTGCAATTTTAGATACCATTAGGTAGCTAAATCCTTGTAGCTCATCCTGTCTTCTTCACCCCTGTGTTGACTGGGAAGGGTTGTGTGCCCAATACCCAATACAATAATCTGTAAAAGGCATTTTTACAAAAGACTGAGTAAAAAGGGCTGTTTAAAAAAGCCTATATTGCCTATTCTACATAAAAAGATGACAAAAAATACCAAACAAAAAAACAGCTGACACAATCGTTTCATTAGGAAGGACCAAAAAAAAAAAAAAAAA
>JAHLSL010000007.1:27753202-27773789 GCA_025920805.1 Petroica traversi | reverse complement strand
AAAAAAAAAACAAGGATGCAGAAGAAGTAGGAAAGAGAAAGGAAACAATATCTCCTTTTCCCAAACAAGGGACAGATACATGAGGAAAAACTAGGAGCCCTTCATCAATTAGAAACATAATCCCAATGCACATCGCTGTTTAACATGCAATTTTTATGCTATGGCTTTCTATAATACACAGATTTTTTTTCCTGGATTAAAAGTGCAGTATAAAAACTTGTAGCCAAATTTAAGTTAGAAAAAAACAGAGTTTAAGTTCCAGTTAAAAAATCCAGAGTAAGACAGAAATTTTTCTTTTTTAACTGTATATTGATTAAGTTATTTCCAGCAAATACAAGTTATTATATCAAAATCTATACGATATTAACAGTTTTAACAGGAGGAAAACAGGTAGGCATCATGAAGAAGTGGAAAGAATGGTTTTAAGAAGCATTTCCAATGAGTAAGCAGAGACAGCTGAAAATGCAGAGCAATCAGATTTCTTTTAATCTTTGCTGAAACTACTCTCTGCAACATGATCTCAGGCAGTCCTTTAACAGAGACTTGTGAGAGAACACAAAACTACTGACAGGTCTACACTCTCTCCTGCTAATAAATCCAAGGCAACTTGCATACCCTCACTAGAGTTATTGTTATGAGCACTTTAAAGTAATAGGATCTGGCACCGTTGCCAGAAGCACTCTGCATCCCTCTCTTGCCCTGATAATTTATTTCTACCATGCACTTTTTTTTGCACTGCTTCTGCAGCTTTGCATTGATCAACTTTGGGAAAGCTGACATGAATCAAGAATAATCCAGAAGAAAGAGCAGTTCAATCCAGAACAATTATCCAGCCTTAGTAAGTAAATTACAGATTTTGCCACAAGGCTCTCCCATAACTACCCAAAGTGGCTCTGTAGACAGGAGCTTACCACAAGTTCCTGAGCAGTGTCTGAACACGAGTGTGCGTTTGATTCACTGTTAGCAACTGCTGCCAAGCCCTCATTCATGTAAGTCCGAATGGATCACAAGAAAGGGTCAGTCACCACACAGCCCGGCTGGAGCTTGCCTGCTTATCTAACCTACTTGCGTATTTTGAGATTAGGACACAACAAACAATCTGAACACCCAGGATTTAAGTCACAAAGTTTGGCACATTTTCCCCTTTCTCTGAAGTGTAAACATAAAGAGAAAATTTAATACTCAATTTTTTTTTCTTTGTACGTGTGGAATTATGAGAATCAAATGCATAAAAAAGTAATGAAAAAAAATGTTCTTCCTCCCAAAAAACATCTGTTTTCTTTCGGTGAATTCTAACCATGAGAGGTTTTGGCCCTCCTTGTATTAGTAAAGCCCAGTTTACATGCTAACAAAATAAACAATTTCCTTTATGTAATGACTGAATACACAAAAGGAAAGCACTCTTGATTCCAGAAGGTGCAAAGGGATTAACTCTAGTAGAACAGAAAACAGGTATTCTGAATACTAAAAAGTTCATCCCATAATGTAGTGAAACCAAAATTTTCAAGAAATACAATTGAAAATATATCACAAGAAGACAATCAATTATAAGCAGATACTATCTGCACATAGCTTTAAATCTGTGTATCATTAATCCATGCAAAACCTAATATTCTCAGTGCAGATATAAAAGAAACAAGTACTACCATCCTGCACATTAAAACATTGGTAACAACATGTCCGGCCAAACTTTTATACTAATAAAAAAATTATTTTACAATAAATTAGCACTAAAGATAGTAGTTCTATTGTATGAATTTAGAAGCCTCAACACAAACTACTGTAAGCCTCAGGAAGGGTTAAGAGTACTCAGTCTGGATCTTTTCACTGGAAAGGAATTATAGCAGCCTCTTTTTGGAAGAAGTTTAATATGTACCAAACAAATGTGATTTGCCTGAAATGATTCATCACCTCATCTTCATTGATGCATAGTCACCAATACTCAAGGAAATATCACCCAAAAAAAGGTTTTAAAATAGAAAAGTAGTCTTTAGAAACAACCAAAAAAAAAAAATCTCTTGGCAACTGAACCTTTTCTGCTACTAAACATTTATTCACAATAAAGAAACTCAGAAACTGATGAAATGACCATACCATTAGCTAACTACTTGTAAAGGAGATGCTTTAAATTGAAATTAGCTTATTTATTGGTAAAACACATTTTCCAAACTACAGTACTACTGGCATCATGAACCACTGTTGCTTGTAACCACTTTTTTCCCCCCAGTTTGTGCTCCTGCATTATTATGCCAAGCACATAAGGGAGAGGAAATACAAATCTCCTCTTGACAAAAAAGGAAGAAGGAAAAAAAAAGCCTCAAACACGAAAACCCTACAAGTTTTGCAGCTATTCATCCTCTAATAAGGATCGTTATTTACAGTAAGTTATTCAGCATTTGTTGAGAATGCAAGGAAATACAAAATCCATGGATTCCAAACTTTAAACACTGGGTTCCAGTAAACTGGCACTGAAGAGAAAAAATATTGCACTCATGCAAGCATTTTGACACAGACAGACGATGCATCTCCAGGAGACAAATTAAAGGCTGATGCTCCATTGAACAGTTGTGTGATAGGAGTACACTGTACTATGCAGAGCACATAAATGCTACATAGATCTCTCATTTTTTGAGTTCCTTATTAATTGCAAGATCTTATTCATAGGAGATGTCTGAGCAGCCATAAATTGTAGAGCTCTATCAGTGATTCAGCATCTGTAGGTCTGCAGCAAAAATTATTTTCTTTTGAGGGATAATGGGAAAGCAGCTAAACCTGTGCACCTAAATTCAGCCTGAATTTCTACCCCTTTCTCCTCCAGTCTTGGGGCACAATTCTCCTACCTGCTTTGTGGTAACTTAAATCAGTATTCAACCATAAAGAGAACTGATTGTGCAACCAAAACAGAAAACCCATCCTCCCAAAAAGATTGATTTGACAGTCATGTGCCCCTTACATTTAGGACCAAGGCAGTGTAGGTGAATGCAAACTATGCCTTTCATTGGCAGCTCAGAACTATATTTCATCATTAGAAATGCAGGTTTACATAGGTTTTTAAAGACTTATCCAAAATATTCATTTTGGGGAACACATGTATGTAAACAATTATTTTTTTTATCTACAGGAAAGCCACAGAAGTTGCTCGATAGTCTACACAATTTTTAAAATTCTAAACAGACTGCTCTTTTGTTGTTTATTACTTTAACTCAGTAAAGCAGTAAAGATTTAAATCAGACTGAAACTGATGACCAATATCCTAACAGTTTGTCTAACATAAAAATCCATTTGTTCCTCCTGTACACTCTGGGAACAAATAACATTATCCCCCTTTGCTTTAAGGGACCCAGAAACCGAGAAAAAATTCCTGTTGCATTTGGCATATTTCAATCACTGTAGATCTATTTATACACATACTTCCTAGGTGTGAACCCTAGGAAAGACTCATTCAGTCAGGATACTGCTACAGCAGTGTTTCTAGATAAAGCCAGTAGTGCATACATTCAGCCAAATGTAGAGTTTGAAAAAAAAAAAAAAGGAAGTTAAAAACAACATCATCAACAACAACAACAAAAAAATCAAGCCATGATTAACTTCATGCAGCTAATAGCACCACAGCCTTGTTTCAGATATGAAATAAATACTTTCATAATTTGAAATTATCTCTTTAAGTCTATCCATGCATTTACTCTCCATACTCATATTCCAGCTTCCTCAGCAGCACACACACAGTTAAAACCCGATGCTTATTAGAATAGACTTCTGGTGGGAAGTGCTAAGAATTCACCCCACTGCCTACCAATCTATCCAGAAATCTGTTCTCACTCCTACTTCCTCCTGTCTGTTCCTTTCTGAAACAGCAGTAGGGGGGGGTTGGGAGTTTGCCTTTCCTCTACTGGATCACAGTTGTGTACATGAACTATACCAGACCATATGGCAATCTCTCTCAATTCGCAAGAGGCAAAACAAGCTTCCTACCACGCCAGTCTGAAGAGAAGCAGGTAAGAGCAAGAGCCTACAGATACAGAGTCCACATGCCCGTGTTCATAGAAACCAGTTACTACATCTTGCCTATATATTAATGTAACAAGGAGAAGTACAGAAAATGTTACTTCAAGGATATGAGCAGCCCTGTCCATACTCACAGAAGCACACTCCAGCTTCTATCTAGCTGCCTACATGCAGCTTCAAGCGGTCTGGAGAAAAATCAAAGACTCAGATGTATTGTTTAGCATGCAGGAAGGCTTTGACATAAAGAAAATTACTGTACTGAAGAAAAACAGTGCCTCTTTGATGAGCAATGCATGCAGAGGCTAAGCCCACTGCAGGAGAGTGAGACTGAAGAGAAAGGTTACAATCTGAAAAGAAACCTCCACGGCTGCCTGGAAGCTGCCAGAAAAAAACAGGCCAATAAGAAACATAGTGAATATGAATTTTCCCTTCACAAAGGGAAAGCATTAAAGTTTTATTGAACACCAAATTGCAAAAATCCAGTAGGAAAACCACTCCAAGACACAGCACCTCAGGATATATTCCACTCCTCACTCTCAGTGAAGAGCTGGTAAGATTCTCAAAAGGGCTCATCCTTTAGATCCATGAACCTGTGTTTAACTCTGTTAAAATAATAATTGTCTGATCAAATACACTAAAATAGGATCTTGCCCTTGTTGTTTTCTGGGAAGTTAAAAATTATTTTTCAGAGATTTTATTTTTAATCTAAGAAATTAATAATTGCATTTTACAACAGCTTTTAGTTCAGCAACCAAACTCTTGTGTAAAACAGTGCAAAATTTTGTCAACATTTCTGTACTAGGTTTTAGGGCATACAACATACATAAGCATGCAAGAAGTGACTTGACAGAAAATAGTTCCCTCAGCTGAAGCTATGCAATTTTTACTTTTTAGTTTAATTCCACTAGTAGAGTCATTATATCTGTATTACAACACAGTCATCTAATTTTCCTATTTAACTTTTCTGCTCACTGCTATGTTCTTAAACTCTTTACTACCACATAGACAACTTACTGAGAATAAGAAGCAGCTCTACTAGAATGAATAGGGAGCAAAATCAAAGGGATTTGATTTTGTCCTAAAGAAACATGAAAACCACCAAACAACTGTCAAGTAGCTGGAGATACATTCTGGATCTGCTTATATTGAAACATTACTGCAATAAGGAGGACAAAACTAAACCAATTTTTCATTGCATCATTTCTTCATCAATATCCTACACAACGTGGAAACAGACATGGGCCACCCAGCAGAAGTACTGCATAATAGTCTGCTTTTAATTTATAGATGTTAATGCACCTGTAACCTGCAACCAGTGAACTGTGACATTTGATACTCTAATACCAGAAGTGTTATTGTAAAGAAACATTCAATCCTCATGTTAAGGTTAAATATTCATCCTCTCAGTTTAAGAGATTGTACATTTCACTCTGTCCACATTACATTTTTAAAAAGGTACATAAACAATTAAAGAAATTAGGAATTTTAACAAAAACACTAAGCACTAAACTAAGACAAAGCCTGATCATATACGTATTTCCCTTAGAGAGCAAAAGTCATCCTCTACTGAAACACTGCTTAGGAATGAGGGAAGAGTCACACTTCCAGAATACCAAAGAAAAATAATTTTCTTTTCATTGATAAGCAGCTAGCAAAAGATGGCACCTTTTTATTTTCTTGGTTTTGCTTTATGTCATAACTTCAGGTTATGAAGATTAAACATCCAAAAACCTTAAGGATTCAAATGTTAGTGTGAAAAGGTTGAAGGGTTGTAACTGTCCATCATTTAAACTTTATAATGAATACTGGCAGGAGAATGTCAACGATGCCACTAGCCTATCACATTTTCAGCCTTCAGAAGACAGCCGAAAAAAATAAAAACCCAAACAACTCCCCCCCCCCCAAAAAAACCCCCACAATCCTCCCCTCCCCAATGCCACCTTTGATAGAAACTTAAAAATCTTTGTTTAACAGCAGCAACTTTAAATACGAAATCTTAGAAGTCCTATAGGGCAATATAGATTTAAGAAATCTCATGGAACCTCTTTAGGAATGAGGTTCTCTAATTCACACCAATAATTTGAGAAATTTGAGGTTCAGTTAGCATCAAGCATCATTATTTCTTAAGGGTTTTTCCCAGACAGATTATATGCCAAATAAAATTAACCCCAGAGATGTAACATGATCTTATAATAGTTTGACTAAATTACAAGTTTTAAAGTAGACAGCCATCAAAGCAAGGAGAACAGGCAATCTTGAATTCAGGAAATGTACATTGCCCCATAGTCAGCTAATGGCAACTTTAATAGGATGTGATGGATTTTTCTCCACCAGGAGAAAATACTGCCTGCATTTTTGCTTCAACAACCCACGCCAGCTGACTAATGGAGTTATATTTTTGTCTCGTATGAGGATGGTTACTTACCCATGCTCTAGCAGTTGCAGAATGAAACATTAACAACAGCTGTGGGGTGAACAGAAAAGCTGCTCTATTTGGTAGCCAAGATCCAAAGTACAGGCCTTTCCTCTCAAACAGTGGAGCTCATTTTCTGTCACAGGGTGACAAAAAGACACAGCACAGAACAAAGCCATTTTTAGGGCCTGAAGTAGCTAACCAAAGGTACTTTTAAGGAGTAATAAATCTTCATGGGAAGAAAAGGTAAAGGATTCACAGAAATTAAAAATAGGGTACTTAGATAGACAAGAGCCCTTGGGAGCTTAGAAGTTGTTGCTGAAATGAAATACTGGTGGATCCAGGCAGGTTTCTTTAAACAACTCTTATAAAAAACTATTAAATATAAAACTCTTTAGCTCGGCACACTAACAATCCTAATCGTAACAGACCAATCCCAAAGAAACACTCCTGCCACGCTACTGAATAATCAGCATATGCCTGCAACTAGAAACATCTTTTTATGCAAACACTTGGGCTTCAGTCCTGCAAAAATTTAAATATATCACTCTGAGTAGACCTACAGATCTCTGTGGAAGTCTGTAGAGTTTATCACACACATAAAAGCTAACACATATTTATAAGTCTTGCAGGATAATTGCTTTTGGCAGAATATAAATAACATTGCTCTAATGTGTTTCAGCATCATGGTCTCCTGCTTTAAGAGCCAGACATTCTGGTGAAGCCTGTCATTCTTCATATAAAGAGTGGCAGCTGCATAGCCCACAGAGACATTTAAACTTCTCTTTGCATTTTCTTTAAAGTTTCAGAATAGTGTTTGGGCATTCTTTTAAAGTAGCAAGAAAGCTAACAAGTGAAACTGATAAAAATTGCCTGAAAATGCTTTCCTACTAGTGCCATGGATACCACTGGTAGGACTGGAAGCAATTCTTAGACAAACTATCTATAGCTTCCAACACTGCCAAACAGAACATCAGCTAGGCTGTGGAGTTTACTAGGTACTTTTCCAGAACTCAATGCACTGGGCAACGGGCAATAATTCAATATGAGAAGCAATCTTAATAAAGGATTCTAATGTTCACTGTACTATATACTTGAATGAAAAACCTTAAAAATCTGCTAGAAGAAGAGCTTTCAAATTGCAAGACAGGCATATGAAATAATTTTAGAAATTTAATGCCAGCAGTTTGCCTAATTGATTTTTAAATGCATACCTAAAACTAGGTCCTAGATTTCTCTCCGTGTCAGTCTTTTTTTTTTTCTCTTCCAGCATTGTCTTACTGTCTCTATTGCCTTTCATTTCAACTTTTAACAAGGATAGACAGGAGCAAAGAAAAGTAGCTTCAGGTTCCATCAATGCCATTGAGAATTAAAAAATGCTTTATATCCCCTCCTGCAAGCCCCAGCTGGAACGGCAGACCTGTCTTGGCAGAAGGTCCATCTCTAATTAGGTGAAAGGAATTACTATATTTTTTAGACCTTACAGCAGCTTTACTTTTGCCCTTCCATACTCCTGCCTTTATTTGCATTTGATACCTTCATTTCTCTAATACCACCTTGAAAAAATGATTTTACAGCTGAGAAAGTGTTGCATGCAACAAAACCAGCCCTGGTAAAATTTAACTCCAGTCCAACAACACAAACAGTTATGAGAGGAAAAAAAAGTAATTTAAAATACTCAGCAGCTCTCTCAAACCCCTATAAATTCACATTTACAGTCAGTATTGCCTTGGTCCAAATAACCAGTTAGAATTTCCATGAATTCAATTGATTTCCATAAAGCATATTTTGTTTTGCGTACAAAAACAACAGACTTACAGTTAAGTGGAATGCACAGGTAAATTTTGAAGTACTTTTAGCTTTTAATCAATAAATCCTTTGTTTGTGCCTCAATTGTGTCTAGTGTATAGCAGCATCTTCAAAAAACCCCAAAAGCACACACAAAACCCAACAACAAAAAAACAACAAAACAAACAACAAACACATCCAGTTTCCAAGTATTAATGAATGAGCCTTGACTGAATGGAGACTGAAGGAAAGAGACACAGGCAATCTCCTCCTACTTCATGAGGCCCTTGTTCAAGGCCAAAACCCAAGAGGCGCCAGCATCTCCCAATCCCTTTATCTGCTAAAACACCACCTTAACATCAGAAAGCAAGCAGTTCACACTGACATGACCATGAATTCCATGCATTTCGTAACAAACCGGAATTGCTAAGTTCTTCCCTAGAACATCATGTTTATCACTTTCCCTCATCACCTTATTCTCATGGTCCTTGCAAGACAAATGGTTGCAAGACAAGAAATACTCATACAGTACACGGAGACTGAAATATTGCATTTAGATAAGACTAATTTCAAGTTCTACCATCATGCATGAACAGTGAGTTACACAAAAAGATTCAAACTGCATAAGCTGGCATAACAATTTCAGTTTGCTTGAACCTCTAAATGCCTGAAAGCACAACACTTCAGTTAAGAACGGATAAACCTCCCAAACCTAACTTTCTGATAAGGAAAGACACTGATGGTAAAGGTCCCCACCAAAGAATCCAGAAAGAAATAGTGTATTTCAGCTCAAATAGCCTGCTAGGAAACAGATGCATATGGAATTTAGCCAAGTTCCATAGCAAATGGAAAAGTCAGAGAAAGGACGTAAGGAAGAATTTTTGCCAGATCCTTTATGGCAACTCTTATTTTTTATGTAAAGCATGACAACCTTCAGGTAACAGCAGCATTAAGATGTTAAAATAATAAAATATAGTACTAAATCATTATTCATTTGTGATGCTCTTGGAACACTGTCCAGATATTAATGGCATCTCTGAACATCTTCAATGTCCATTGAGTTTCTCAGACATTTTCAAAGGGACATTTCCAATCTCCCAGAAAGGAGGAACTGGAGCTGACCCCTCTGTAGAGTCTTCAAACAGTTCTGAATCATCATCTGCCTTGTCACAACTTCCCCAAACCATTTCAAACCACAGATCTGCTTTACCATTAAAAAGCAAACAAGTGAGCATTTAAGTTCAGTAGATTTTAAATAAATCTACTCCCACTCCCTCTCATTAACTGATTTCAACTGTAAATTTGCTTTAGTTGCTTTAAGAGGGGACTATTAACTACACAGAGACAAAGTTATTTTTTGTGTCAAAATGACAGCACCAGTGCTCTTATATTTAGTGAATCTAGATTTGTCAGTGTTTCTTAAACACAGTGCATTAATGGAATTCTCTTTTGTATCTATTTTAAAATGCTTGTGTACTTATCCAACTGTAGTTTATTCTGAAATACTTCACAGGTTAACAGAAAGGGTCTGAAAAAACACCCCAACTCAAACAAAACCCTCAAACCCACCCTGAAGAGTTAAGTATTTCAAATTATGTAGGCTATCAGAAACCTTTAGAACAAACCCACTGATAGCACATATCAGGTATATCATTACAAATCTTCATACTGCATGGGGAAGGGAGCATTTACTTACATCTCTTAAAAACACCCACAGAATTACGAAGATCTACTTGTGAGTACCCTTTTCTGTGTAGTTTTACAAAGGAGCAACAACTTTGAGACCCTTCAGAGCCACAGATAAATAATTTTGTGCAATCTCAAGTAATATGACTAATACTGAATTCAACTTAACTCTTGTGGATCTTGGAACCTCACTTGGTAGCAGCCAAGACTGGGCAACTGCAGTGCAAAGCTAGTACTGGAATGAATAAAGCACACACAAAACATTTTCCTTTGTGAAGAAAATGGTATAATGGAGCTCAAGAGACTGAAGATTAATGAATCTAAGTTTATCATTGGGAAAAGTCAAACCATAAAAGAGAGTTAGACAGAAGGAATACATAAACCTCCCTACTTGCACTGCCAGATGGTAGAGCAATTTCTTGTCATGGAAGTTAAAGGCATACAAATAGCTGACTCTTGAAACTGCGAGAACTATTGATCTAAGCTTCTCGTGATCTGGAATATTGCATGAAGAAAGGGTTAGACCAAAAGATTTTCTGACTTTTTGACCAGCATTATTGACAAAGGACAAATCCCAAAGACAAACAGGAATTCATCCTGACAAAATTATTTGCTGAGTTATAGTAAGAACCCATTGCAGAGAAAGCAAGATCAGGCCTTTGGAGAACACCATTTCCCAGGGTAAATAAAGCTAACAGAAGTTATATCCTACTGAAAACATGATACAACCAAATTCTTTTTTGTTAATGATAAAAGATTGAACAGCATCTTTCATTTTAACTGTTAAGACTGAATTTCTCAGGAAGCAAATACACTGTTTTACTCTTTTTACAAAATAAGGGAAGCCAAGTAGTAACAATACTGAAAAAAATCGCCTCTCATCAAATGCACCTTAGATCATGGATATTGCTGCTGTAGCTGGGAAATGACACTGTAAAATATATAGGTGCAAGTGAAGAAACAAAAAATGCAGGGAGCAAATAATTTCTAGCGTAGGATACTACAATTTCTGCACTGCCTGACTGCAACTGCCTTTAAAACAAACTGTGAAGCAATCTCAGAAAAGGTGACCAAAATCACTCTTGCCCTGAGAAGTGTCTCTTGATCCTTCTTCCTTTGCCATGTGAAATACAGTCAGGATCTCTCTTGCAACTTCTCAGCTGAAATGATCTTTTCCTGAAGTACGTAGCAGAGATTTGGACCATCACGTCTTACTTGTGATGCTATGTTGATGCAAGATCATGCTGAAAGGAGTATGAGGATTTTAAAACTAACTAAAAGCTCTTACTTCATCCATTGAGCTTCAGCTGTGGGGCTCAAGCTCAAGCAGCTTAGATTTGCCAAATGGTAGAAAAGCCAATCCTATATCTGCCAAGAGCCACTCAGGCTTAAAAAACAAGCTGAAATAACAGACTTGATAACTTATTTCCAGTTATTCCTCAAGTCTAATCCATACATTTCGGGTTTGTTCTGAAAAGGAGCTGTACGTGTACTGTAGTTCTACTTCAGAAAGATTTGTTTGCGAGTGCCAAAAAAGTTGAATTTTCTGCAGCAGAGAAGTGACTCCACATTGATTTTCAACATTTCCATAATGTCTTCTTTCACTGCTGAAGAGAGGATGAAGTAGTAGCCTATGGGAAGCATTCTCTCCTTCTACAGCAAAGGAAACACATGTTTTTATTTGGGTTATGTTTTTATTGTTCCAGAATGGTGAAAAACAAGCTTCTAGCTAGCATTGCTCAAGGGTAAAACCCTGGTATTAAGACTAGTAAGGATGATCAATGGGCCAGTGAAAAGTCTCCAAGAGACACTAACCAGTGGCTTACTTTCCAGAAAAGCTTTTCAGGATAACCTGTATGAGAACACTAATAAAGAACAGAAATACTCAGAAAAAAAATGCTTCCTAAAAATACTAAAAGCAAACCAAAACCTATGAGGACGGCTAGAGACCCACATACTTCAAAACCAACACATTCCAAACATGGAAAAGATACATCACTTCAGTAACAAAACAGTCAAAAGAAAAAAAAAACCAAAAAACTACAAACAAACAAAACAAACAAAATAATGCAAAAGCCCTACAGTTTTTTAAATGTACAGCAGAGAAGGAAAGAAGGGAGAACCTGAAAAAGCTCCTCTAATTAGCCAACTAAGGTTATCGGTTTTCCCCTAGTTAACCCCAACTTACTCCAGAACAAGGAAAATAAAAAGCCCCTCCAGAAAATTAGACTATGCTGAAGTACAGCACTCTAAATTCATGTGTTGTTCTGGAATAACTTCCTTGAATAGACCTGTTTTTCATCCAGAATTCAACTAATAGATGAAGAATAGCTCATGTTTTCTACCTTGCTTCAGGGGAATGAATGTGGACATGTTCTCCTCATGCAGGATTTGCAGGGAGTCATAACTGAGAAATGAAAGCTTGTGAATTCATGCATCTCAGCCCAGGCAGTTCAAAGAAAAGCAAAATCAGGATTGTGTTAGTGACAAACACACATCTGCCCAAGCATCTCCTTTATGCTTATGCAGAACACCCAAAATATATGATGGAAGATACTTTAAAGAATGTGATAAGGCAAGATTACTTCAACTTCTGAAACCATTACCGAAAAGTCATCTTCGCCCCTCAGACAACCTGAAAACCTTGTTACGTAATCCCAGAACAAGATTCCCTCAGCCTGCCTGCAGCCAAGAGGCTGGGGTGCAGGTATGGTCACAGACTCAGTTTTCTGTGCCCCAGGCAGATGCTTAACTGATTTCTGCAAATCCTCCATTACCTAACGCGGGTTGTTAACATGCACGACTCTTCTGCATCACCATAGTAACAAAGCACGCACATTTTAAGGTGCATATGGGGGCTCTTGTAGAGGATGTGTCAAGTTGAATGCACCTAAGACAATATAAGATATTTTAAGCTAGCCCCGTTCAGTACAAATACAGAAGGCATGAAAGTACTGTGCTGGAGATCATCACAAGACTGCTCAAGCAGTGGTTACACATCCATTAAAAACTTTCCTGGAGGCTGAAGGAAGTAGAAGATGAAGCAAGATTCTGTCAAGACGCTTATGGGTCTCAGTGCATTAAAACAAATGTTTGTTTTAATGGCCTGATTTACACACTCTAACTTCTTTGGGAACCACAAAGCATAACACAGTAAAAGATTTTATGAACACAGTGTACCTACAAGTTTCCCCACTCACCCCACCCACCCAGAAAAAGGAAAAAAATATGCAGACAGAAAACTTATTTTCTCATTAAGAAATGACAAGCAACTGGCATTTTCATATCATATGAGAGCAGCAAGTACCTTGCACTTACAGGCCTGAACTATGATGCTACTCCTATAACACCCATGAGGGACACCGCAGAAAACCTAGGCTTAATGGCAGCCCTTACATCAGGTGCCTCCACAGCAAATAAGCCCATAAATTGTCAACAGTCTCACTGGCACTCTGTGACTTGCCACATTGTGATGTGTGTGTCTAGCATGCATGACTTCTCATAACAGATGCCATTACAGCCTTAAGAGAATCAAACAAAAATAAAGTTCAACATAGCAAATGTATTATTCCCTCAAATAAACTTCTCAAAAAAATTAGAGAGAGCTTCCAAACTGGTGGGGAAAAAACTCCCAATACCAAAACCCCAACTTTCAAATAAAGATTAAGAAAATCACATTAGCAGAAAGACTATAAGAAACAGCATGCTACAAATCTGGATGCAATTACAGCAACATTATCAACATTTGAAATACTCCCCTAGTTGAAACCTGAAGATTAAAGACTAAAATCAGACTAAACTCAAGAAACAAATCAAACAAAAAACCCCTAACAAACCTGTCAGAACATTGCTTTACTTTTCAATATTAGTATTTATAGAATTTTTACCTTACTAAGACGGAGTTTTCAATTACATAGAACCACCTGTGCATGATCAGAAGGCATAATCCTCCTATGACACAGGAGGAGCAGTACACGAGACGAGTGGTTGAAAAAAAAGAAAATGGGCATTTCCTAATATTGAACATTTGAGAGCAGCCCAGGCAAAATGATTACAATCCTGGATCTGTCTTAGTACCAAAATCATCAAAATTCATATGCTCTGGCCACATGGATTGTATTTGCATAAAAAAATCTTAGATCTCAACCCAAAAATTCTCAAACATTTAATTTTACAACTTTGCATTCCCTTGGCATGCTCATTATGTTCAATTGGTACCAGCAATCAATTTCTTCTTAAAAGTCTTCCAAAATTGGAGACAGCAAAGCCAAATTTTTTTGCATCATCAGTAGCACAGTCATACATCAGTAGCAGAGATCAGTATCATTTGAATCACAAGTGGAACTTGAAATGAGGTAGTTAACTACCCCCTGAAGAGGGCACAAACATACCTATCCTATGTCTATCCTACTACAAAACTTCCAAATTATTCTTGGTCCTGAAGCGAGCAAAGACCAGTGATTATCCATAATAACTACTGCTTAGAAACATATAGCTTTTTTACATAAGGTCAGCTCCCTACATGGATTAAAAAAACCCTCAGGATTTCCCATTGTAAATGTACAGGTCTCAGCTCTAAATCCTGATTTAACTTCTTTACATCTTTTAAAAATGTATTCCTGTTCAAGGTTCAACATATATCAGCCTCAGTCACAGTCCTCATATTAAGGCATGCTGTACTGGGATCCAGAGTAAGCACACCATGTACAGAAAGAAATACCCAGGGTTCAGAACACTTTATCACATCTGAGAGGTTGAAAAGTTTCTAAGAAGCTACATAAAAATTCCTAAATCAGAGCAGGTGCTGTACTCCCACCATTCACTACCCTTACTTAATCCTTCCAAAAGGCTAAGGAGAGAGAAATCACTTCTGCCCTCAAGGTTTATACCACTTCACCAAAACAGTTCTGCACAATTTCTGAAGGAATAAAAACACCTGCCAGGAATCCTCACTGACAGCTATTTCTTACTAGTTCTGGGGTTATTTGGGGAAGACAGTCAGTCTCAGTAACAATTTTTAATAAACTTGACACTAGATTTAAGTAATTAGTTGTTTCATTAATGAAATTTTTGATGCTTCTTGCTGGCACACTTGTTTGTTGACAGCATTTGACTTTACTTCAAACTGAAATGAATCGGTTTCGTTTTTGCTTTGGCAAATTTCAGTTTAGTGTCTCAACTAGCCAGCAGGAGTCAAAGAAAAAGGGTGATTGTCAAAAGTAGTCAGATCATATTGGGGAAGGCCTATTCATTTATTACTGTTTTTCTGGAGTTCTTTTTAAAAAACTCAAAAACCCCCAATTCTTCTTTAGACTTTAGTGACACCTGCTCTCGCAAACCATTCCAGTCAAAAACTGGCTCATAAAACCATTCAAATCAAGCACGTGGGCCACAGAATTCCTTCAGGCGTTCGGATTAGGTGAGTGTTATACTCGCTGTAACAGAATTAGACTTCCTCACCTAATTAAAACATCATGAACAGCAGTAGTCAAGACACAGGAATTAATACATCTTGTGGAGGGGGAGAAGAAACAGATACTATACCAGCTAGTTTTTAAGATGGTTTAGATGTTTCAATGACACACATTTGGTGACTTCTTGCATAAAGTACACATGAAAAGTATTTCCTTCTGATTGGAAGCTTGGTATCAGGCAGCAGTGCAGAATGGAATACTGTAACTGATGAAGTTTCTGTGGCCTATTTTCCCTGTTTGAATTATTTACTATCATATGACAGTGAGTTCTTACCGAAAAAAAATGCTTGTGAGTGATCTCCTTTCACAGACAGATTAATTTACAGTCATTATATTGGGACAAAATTAATTATAGTAATAGTAATAATAGTAATAATAATAATAATAGTATCATCATCATCTGTTTCCCCACCTTAATTGGAGCATTGGGAGTTAGGGCCTGCGTGTAGCAAGTGAATTGTTATTTAATCAGAACCACACTTACAAACAAATTCTAGCACTCAGAGCACTTAAATGCAAATTTTTTGTCCCTTAGCATATCTAAAGACTTGTAGGTTGCTTGGGGTTTTTTTTCTTTTTCTTGTTCATATGTAGGAGAAAATTAAAACATAGCAATGAATTAATATATATTTTTAAACAAATTGATATCACAGATATCAGCATGAACATTACTGTAAAGATAAGCTTAAAAAGAAAACACGTGCACTTAAAATGTCTGCTTCCTTTACACAAGTGTAAGTACTGTCCAACACCACCATAGCCTTATAGATTGACTCCTATTTAAAGTTTCAGGTAGGAGAGGTACTGTGCTTATGATAGGATGATATACCAGAAAATATTTTACCGTATACAAAATGTTATCACTTTATGAATGAGAAAAACAGGGAATAGTGCCAGCCAGATTTTACTAGAGCATAGTCTAAGCATTAACAAAAAAACAAACACCAAACCTTCACTTACAAAAAAACAAGCACAATAGCAGTATGTCTTGCTATTGTCTTAAGTCCAGAAGTATATGCCATACACATGAGCATTCAGTCCTCTTCCTTCCACCAAAAAATAAGCATCATAGGAGATACAACTAACAAAGTATTAGGAAGTATAAAAAATGTTGCAAATGTGTTTAAATCTTATTGAATTTTAGTTTGGAAACTTTGTAGCAATTAAATAGATACTTAACAACAAAAAGCTTCCACTAAGAGGTTTGAATATTTTCAAGGGAGAAGGGAGGAACAAATTTTATATTTTTAGGGAACATTAAATTTTTGTTTGCCATCAATTCCAGCCATTCAATAACTGTGCAAACTGTGCTAGTTAAAATTTACTTAAGTGCTGTTGCATACTAGAACAGAAAGGAAAAAGAGAAAGACTTTCTTCTTAAAGCAGCCATAAAGAAACTGGGATCCTTAACAATATGGCCACTTCCAGACATCTTTCAATTTCCTTTGAGTAACCTGCAACATGTTCTGAGAAAGGAGAGTAGAAGGAAGAAAGCAAACATTTAAAGATTAGCATTTAGGACAACATACACTCTATGTCCTATCATAGTCACTCTTTGAATGAGGGGAATAAAAATCAAAAACGACAAAATTATTTCATTTGTCTCTTTTTTATACTTGTGTTAATACTCTGAAGAGTATTTTTTTGTTTCTGGTGTTTGTCATAATCCCATTAAGTCATCACCTATACCCACAATTGCTCCAGATATACACAAGAATGGGTAAATAAACAAAACTGCCAGCGCTTACCCTCAAATGCACCAGGATTGCACGAGCTTTAATCCTGTGACTTCTGATCCTGCCAGGATATATTCTTTTCAAGGAACGTCTTTACTTTTAAAAGTCATGCTGATGTCCTTACAGTCACTTTAACACACCAAGAGCATTACATTTTAAATGAACCAACAAGGGAAACACTCGGCATTCCTGAATACAGATATTATTGCTGGTTCCACTTATGCTGAAACATCCAAAAGCATTTTTCTGCAATATCACAGTAATCAAGGACTGTTGCTAGGCTGAACCTTTTTTAAAAAGAAAAAAGTAAAAATAACCACCCCCCCCAACTGACTCTCAGATTATGTAACATGCAAATTCAGTTTCACCTTCAAAATAGTGTCACACAACATAACGCCAAAAAGACAGCAAGAATCAGTTCGTAAGACTGGAAAATCCTCCCAAGGACTCTATTAACAACCTTCCCTTAAATTAAAGTATATCAGAATTGCAATGACTTAATATAATCAATTAGGTTAGGAGATCCTTTCCTTAAAAAAAAAAAAAAAATTACTTCTATTTACAAGCTCCTTTCATTAAGGGATGAAGAATTTCAGTGTCTATATATGTGCTGAACAGCAGAAGGAAAATTAGGCTGCTGAAAAGTATTAAAATCCTCCCAGAACTAATAAGCGCGGACTAATAGGCATTACTTTCTGTGATACAATTTCACATTCATCTTTCAGTATCTGGGCTTGTAAGACAAATTCAATACAATTCTGAAGCACAAATGAAGTACAAACAGTATTACCATATATATTGAAGGAAGACATGAATAAACACCTTATTTAAAAATTTAGTTCACCTTTATTTTTTCAAATCAACACATGAGGATGTTTATAGCATCATAACCTAAGGCTGTTCAGCACATAGCATTAGAATATACAGTGTTTAATTTACAATCTCTTTAATTAAATTATCTAGGAAAATGAGTATATTTATGTGGTAAAACAATCGGCATGTGACAGTCTGAATCTGCAAAAATACAGTATGTAAAAGCAACTCTGAATATGAATCAAGAGCAGTAGCATTCCCTGAAATAAAAAGCGGCCACCTGCAATAGAGAGGAAAGTAAACAAGCCAGTAAAGCAGTGCTCCTACTTTTCAATTGCAGCAACTCAGACTCCATCTTAAGGCTGTCATCATTCATCCCTACTGAATGAGGACTCCACAGCACAACAACTATTCTGTTTTACTTAACACTGAAATTCAGGTGCATTTCTAGACAGCAATTATAACCTGCCACCAAAACAGAAATTTGGTACAGTGCTCACTGACATGCCTCCTTTAACATTATTATGCCAAGCTGCCTGAGTAGCTAATTGACCGGTGAGTCCAAAAATTCTACAGTTTCCTTCATTTAAAAACTAATTGTTTCTGGGAATATATTGTGTTGATGCTGACCACCCTGACTGCAAAACATCACTGAGGGAGAAAAATAATAAAATTATCTGGAGGTATAGAAATACTTTTATTTAATTAATACCTAACTGACAAATATATTAACATCATTACACGAACAATGTAAAAATCTCCAATGAAGACTCATCTGTAGTAATCAGAATTTTATAAGGCTGCCTTCCATATGTTCATGATCAAGAGGAAACCTAGTAGTCCTTAATGTAGCTTCTTAATTAATCTTTCTCACCACCACTGAGAATTTATTATTAACTGAGGTCAAACGCTAGACACCACAAATATTTATATCTTACTCTGTAAAATGAAGTTTTATAAACAAAGAATAACACTCAATTACCAGATTATTCCTGGTAGCCACAATGGCACAAAATGAATTGCAAAGTACCCGTATTCACTCTTATATGCCGAAAGGTCTGTTAATGAACTCAAGGCCATTGATGTCATCAATTCTACTGATAAAATTAAACACTGTGAACTTTTAATATGTGATGAATTTCAATTTGTAGATCTGTCCTATTTTCACAAATGGTTTATCTTGCATTTCAATCATATTTCCCAACCGTTTAAAATGACACACTTGTGCTATGTGCAAAAGCAACTAGAGAGAAATGACTCTGGCCATGCCGAAAATGCTGTCAAAAAAAGCTGTCAAAAAAAGCAAAGCGACCGAGAAATATTTTTCTTGTTTTTCTTCTGATATTTTAATAACGAAAGTAAAAACCCTAAAAAACAACAAAACCCCCAATCTATTTCTTAAGAAAAAGCATCGTATATTGTTTTGTAATGGTATTTATATAAGAACACATTTAGTTCTATAGCACCACTGAATAAACGCAAAGCAAATACTGTATGTGAGCTTTCTTTTCCTGTATTAACTAAAGATTAGTAATATTTCAGGTATTCTCTTAGGCTGTACTAATAAGAAGCCTCCTCCACTCCATGAATGTATAATTAAGGATCACCTCAGTGTAATTTGTTAAGATAATGAAAAAGCGTACTCATGAGCAATGAACATCACCATTTTAACACTGGCAACCACAAAACAGTTAAATCAAACAAATACACTGTCTGCTCCAGGCATCCTTCACCACTAAATGTCACCGTGGGTTTTTAAAATTTTCAATAGATTTAAAATCAGAGATAAAACATTGACCCTCTAAACAATTTATGCCATATTAAAAACATTTCTAGTATTCTGATATTTCAGAGGTCTCTTCAGACACAGTATAGGTTAGGGAGAAATTATGATTGCTAATCTGCTGTAAAATTCTCAAAGCAAACAGACAAAAATGAATCACAATGTTGATTTCTATCAATTCAGTTGTTCTTCACTATCACCTGCATTTTATAATAGGCAACATTTTCAGATGCCTCATTAGGTATGACTGACTTCCCTCTGCACCATGTTGATCTCTTGCAGATGTAAAGCTGTATTGTTCATAAAATGTAAATTGCTCCAAATGGATTAATACACTGCCTTGAAAATACGTTCATAATAATGAATTTGATTTTCAGTATTCTATTTTTGAGTCAGTATTTCTGAAGGGGGAATATTTCAGTATTTTCTCAATAAAACTCTTCCTTGTTTGAATGTAACGCGGTACAGCGAGAAGGCACTTCTGAATTAATGCTCCTTCACAGGAAAAGGACAACCACAAACCATTAAAATAAGCCTGTCTCGTCCCTCCACATCTCCCTTTACAGTGACTTCCCATGCTCGCAGCCATAAGCCCTCTTTCTGCTGCCCTCTCCGATAAACCTGCCGGCCTGGCTGCCTCTCCCTTGCCATGCAGGTCTGATGTGCGAGGCTGCTGAATGCAGACACTGTACTGCACTGTGAATGGACAGCCAGGTATTTTATGAATGGAGCGGATCACGTGCTCCCAGCACCTCCCCGAGCTGATATTTCCCACATAACTGTGTCAACAAGCAGCGAACAGCACATATTAATACAGCAGGTCCTGGAGACCTTCCGCAGCCGCCCGCGGGCCGCAGGCCGGCCCTCGGCCCGGGAGCGGCCGCTCTGG
>JAHLSL010000007.1:27698215-27748202 GCA_025920805.1 Petroica traversi | reverse complement strand
CTGCTTCCAGCCCTGCTTCCAGCCCTGCTTCCAGCCCTGCTTCCAGCCCTGCTTCCAGCCCTGCTTCCAGCCCTGCTTCCAGCCCTGCTTCCAGGGGCTCCAGCACCGCGCCCTCGGAACGGAAAACGCGGGGCCCTTCTTGGAGTTAATGCCCTGACTCTGTAACTGCGGTTCTAAGGGGGTGACGGCACGGGAGGGTTTGTGTCAACTCGAGTTGTCCCTTTTTCTAAATGCGCACTGAAATGGAAGCATTTGAAGTTGACTTGGGTAAAGCAGTGAAATCGAGAAGCTGCAGCAACCAAATCCCTTTTCAGGAACTTACATGGTAAATGTGCTGCTTGGTCTGATGAAAAAGTGGAGCAGAGCTGCAGACCCGGAGGACTCAAAATCATGAGTCAGACCATCAAGTAAATTAGGTTATAATAAAAGATTATACTGTGGTTTTGTTGTCGGTTGGATTTTTATTTCTTCCTTCTTAGTCTTTGTATGCATGCTTGCCAACTGATATATTTCATTTTCCAAACTTCATGGAGAACCCAAAACATAGAGACGCTGCTGTAAGGCATCACTTTCCCAGTGCACATTCCATTATCCCAGGCTTCCTGTGTTCTTCCTCACTTTTTCACAGCTGCTGTCTAAGAACCTTCTCTGTCACTTATAATCCCATTTAATTTTCCCCTGTAACTATGAGATTTTTTCCCCTGACTCTGGAGGTACTGTAGGAGTGATGATGACCTGTTTTCTCTGTTTGAAAAAGATGGGGGAAGCTCCCCTGGAAATAATAACGTGTCTGATTCCCACACTACTGTTGATTGACTTTTTCCAAAGGACGGGAGGCACAGGAACATGGGAAATTAGGAGACAGAGTTTTCACGATTCCAAGGGAATCAGGAGTGCCTCTCATCACTGAAGGCCAGACTATAAATTTGCATCATTTTATGTTTGAATGCACAGAAGCAGGGTGGTATTGCATTTGTGAAGCGTATTTATTAGGCAAATCATTCCTTTTCTCTAAGCAAATACAGTTTTAGTCAGATTTTTATTTTGTGGAGTGGTTACTTAGAGCATTTAAAAAATATGTATTTTTATCTTACCTAGAAGGCAAGGAAAGGTACATTTCATTTCTGGACAGTTTATGTTGCAACATTCCTATGGATGGAAATTCCATGTTTCTATGAAAGGGCTCTACCATAAACTTTATGGTACAATTACAGTAAACTGCTGTCATGCTTTCTCTTATAAAGACACTAATATGTTTCAAGCAGCACACATCTCAAACCTGCAATATTAAAGTTTGCTTCTTTATCTAGGAGGCTTTGGGGTGAAAGTTTCCAATAGTTTTGTAAATTTTATCTTTTTTCAGAAGAGTAAATTAAAAAATGGAACAGTTAGTTATTCATGGCATAAGCTCATCCAGATACTAAAATACACTGCAAACCAAATTTTATATAATTTTACAATTCACATGAAAAGTGTTTAATACTCAGCTGTGGGCACAACATAATATTCTACTTAGCAATAAGAATCCTTTCAGAGAGCTTCCTGTCTTGTGACTGGCAGATAATGTGACTTCCCGCTAATTTATTTCTCATTTTCTTTTGGCTTTAAAGTTGAAGTATTTCACATTCTGTAAGTTGTTGTTTTGGTTATGATAAGTCAATTAACATCATTCTATACAAGAATGCTCAATGCTCAGTTTATCAGATGGTGGTATAGCTCCGTTCACTGCACCTGAAGAATGAGACACCATGCTGACAAGAAAGACCATTAATCTAGATGTGTGGTTTTTATTCTATTTCCCTAAATACATTTAATATAATAATTATTTTCATAGTGGCAATTCAATAAAATGAACTGGTTTTTAATATACCACAAACAATTTCAAATCATTTCAGTCTCCTTAAGGTTTTCATGAGTGTCTTTGTTATGAATAAAATGTGTATTCCTTTGTCAACTGAAAAATGTGAGACTCATCCTGGGCTTCTATTTTTCTGTTCAGCGGTGGTAAGGGGAGAAGAACCCACCACTTCTTCACTTGAGGTTGGCCCTTCAACTTCAGACAGCAGTCTCATGTACAGTATGTGAAGCAGAGGTCTTGCAAGCAGTTTCTCTCCCTTTACCTGAGTTCCTAAAGAGGGCAGAAAATCTGCACTGATTTGTGTCTCGGTTCTGAAATCCTGTTTGTTTGTGTTCCTCTGCCCAGGTTAGAAAGGTTGAAGAACACAGTCCTGGAGTGCTGGTATTATTTTACTGAGCAGCAGTTGGTTTCAGGGCTTTCCAGGTCTGATTCTTATGAGCAGAATTAAGTGAAGAGGTGTTTTGAATGCAAATGGTTTATTTCAGTAGTATGCATGAGTCCTGCCTATGCAAACAAGGCAGTGGCAAGTTAGGCATATGTGTCACCATTCAGAAACCTCAGACAAATTACTACTTTGTGTCCCAACCACCACATGTTTTGGGGCCTTGCCTTTCTTTGTACATTCTGTGCCTCTTTGCTTTCTGTTGTTAGAATCTGGATGATTGTGTGTTCTGAGTTGAAATCTGGCCACCTTCTGTATGACTTGGAAAAATTTCCTCTTAAAAGGAAAGCTTCTGTTACTCTTCACTAGTGCTGCTGAAATGTACTCACTTTTTGGTGTGGATAGAGGGGCAGCCCCTTAGTTAGAGACAAGATATACTCAGTATGGAATAGGGCAAGTGAGGTTAAAAATAATTTTTTACATTCCATTTGATGTTTTCCTATATCAAATGCCTCTTTAGTTGCACTTTACGAAAACTAATTTATATGTCAGTGCTATTGCTCTGCTGTAAAATTTTGATAGCTGTGGAACTTTTGAAATGAGAAATGGAGAGGCAACCATTATGCTAAAGCAAAATGAAGGTAATGTATAACATACATTATATGTTATACATGTAACATACCTATAACATACATGTAACTTAACAGAAGAAATCTGTGTAAGTGTAGTGGGCTGACCCTGGCTGGACGCCAGGCACCCACTAGAGCATCTCTGTCACTCCCCTCTGAAACTGGACTGGGGAGAGAAAACATAATGAAAGGTTTGTGGATTGAGATAAGGTCCAGCAGAGAGATCACTCACCAAATACCATCATGGGCAAAACATGTACAAACATGTACAAAATACATTATTTGGCCCAGTCTTCTTATTCACCATTCCTTGAAATGGTTCCACATCTGTGACACCTCTGATGAAAGAGGGGGTCAGGAATGGCCATGGAGTGTAGCAAAACTCTGAGTCTGTGGCAGAAGAATTATATATAGATGTATTATGGGGGTTAGGTTGCATAATTCTGATCTGCATGGCATTCACATCTTAAAATCCGTAATAGGATCAGTGGAAGTTAAGTATTGCAATCCAGATTAGTCAGCCATTGCAGAATTTAAGTGACCAATTCATAGCTCTAAGTCCTAAATATGAAAGTTTTGAACTCTGCCTCCACAAAACACTGTCATGCTTATGTTTGTATCCAGATGCTAATGATAAATTTACAGAAAATAAGGTCAGGTGGATGTTCTGCCCTTTTGAGGAAAATTATTAGAGATAATTTGGGAATTTCTTCTGCAGTACCTTTCATTCACAATCCTAGTGTGAGTTAAAACTCTGGGTGGTCATTACACACATCTTAATAAGGATTTAGCTAAACAGAGCTGATTAAATCTTTATTAGTATATCATCACAGTCAGATTTTGTTAAGTTCTAAGCAGGAATCCTTTTACTGCATATGGGATAAAAAAGTTATTTGTTCTACTTGATGCTATTGGCTCAAAAAATGTTTCCCAGCAAAATGCAAAACCATGTTAGAGTCAAATTCTTATCAATTCTAATGTATTTGAGATGGATCTAACTCATCAGAATATCAAAGTTTCATAAATTATTCCAATTAAGGATTTGCAATAATCTAGAACTATCTGGATGGAAATTACAGCAACATGTTGGAAAGATGGAGACGTTGGAGGATGGAGAATACATCTTGTGATGTTGATCTGGCAGGTGTGGTCTGAGCACAGCAGTTGCAGTGGTGATCTGTGGTATCAGTTGTTCAGGAGGTTTATTCTATCCTTTTTGAGCATGCTCACGGGGTGCTTTGGGATTAGTTCATGTTTGATTTTGGGTTAGGGCAGCATTGCTACTGAAACAGTCAACCTCACCTTCCTCCAACTCTGTTCCCTTGGGCACCTTAGGTGGCCCAAATATCTGTGTGTTGGGCAATGAACTTCACTGGGATTTTCACTTAGATTAAAACTAGCCTGGGAAAGCCACTCTGATTAGTCTTTCAGTGTTTCCAGCTAACCAAGTGACTGGATAAACACTGAGCACTCATGCTGTCCCAAGAATGGGTAACGCAGAGTGGGGAGCAAGAAGACGGTCATGGTGAAAAATTGCTTTTTGTGGAGGCAGTGGTGAGTCATGCCAGCCGAAGGTGTGGCTTGGTACAAAATTTGGGAAAATCCAAGGAAGAAAATAGACTAAGTACACTGAAAACATCTGCAATCTCATTTTTTCACAAATGGTTATGCAAAGAAGTAATTATTCTGTGAAAAACATGCAAAAATCTTATTTAGAATATTGTTCTTAATTTAATATAAGCTTTTATATGTTTCTTTTTCTTCTTTTACTTTTTGACTTGTTATGATCAATGGTCACCAAGAAAATCACTGCTTAGGATGGAAAGCCCCAAATATAGTCAGAAATTACAGTGGTACCTGCTGGCCAGCAGCTGGGGACAGATTCATGCAGTTGTTTCAGCCCATATGAAATAGGAACAGGAGACACATTTCTGGGAAGCTGTGGCCTGATGTGCTGAACACTGGATGACCCATCAGCAACCTCAGCCCTGCCACCCCTCTTTTATGCAGTCTTTGGCTATTCATTAAAAAAATTTGCAGGGTATGGTGTGATGGAACAAGAACTTGTGATGTAGTTGAAGAGATTTCATCTGAGATGCTGTGGTCAGTTTTATGCGGACTTTTAATTCATTTCAGGGCACAGATGGGTAAGTTTCAACTTAGCACTGCAGGGAGTTAAAGCAGACCTGTTTCTTTTGCAGTAAATGAACAAGGAGCATTTACACAACTGTTTTAATACGTTCAGTCATGAGGAAGTAAGTTCCTACATCACTTGACTGCCATGGGAGGATATTTCTTATTCCACCCTGATTTCTCTCACTTCCAGAAACGAGAATGGAAATACCCACTCTATTTTTAAGGGTCCTTCAGATATGCAAACAGATACACAACTCTTTCAAGCTTTTCTGGTCTGATAGAAGCAGAAAGAAATCAGGAATAGATAAGCAAGATCTGAATGGAGTGTTAACTCCAGTGCAAGTGAATGCTGCACATAGTCTTTGCTTTAGAAAATAGATTGCACAGTAACAGGAAAGCAAAGAGGCAACTTGCCTTGTACCATTTCAGGTGGCCAGTTATTCCAATATCTTCTTCCACCATGCTTATTTTCGTCATTTTATTAAGATCATTTAGTTTAAAAGAATGTTGAACCCAGAGACTTTCTACAGTGTACTTGTTTATTTTCCCACAAATGGTCTTGTGCTGCAAACCAATGTGTTCACAACTCTGTTTGTGCCGTTATTTCTAGAAGCCATACAGAGTTGTGCTAAATAAACTAATGACATGATTGTACCACTGAACAAATTCAATTTAATCATTGTACATTGAATGCTGCCTCTTGGAGAAAAACTTCAACTTGGAGCAGCATAACAAAAATCTAAACTTATTTAAAAATCAAGCATCCAGTATAGATGGGTTTTTGATACTTACACTGCATATTTCCATTCCTACTTTATTACTACAAGTTCCATTCTTACTTCTTTACTATGGAGAAAATTCATCCCTTTATTTTAGAAAAAAAAAAACCCTCTGTATTTTGTCTAGAGTAGTGGAGATTATGAATATTATTTAAGAGTTGTAGTCAGATCTGGACTATTTTTAATCCCATTTGCCTAGGACATTTTTTTTTTCCCAAGAGGGATTTGAAGGAAAAAGTCCTCTTGCTTACTTCCCCAATTCAAGCTCATCATGAGTAACCCTAAAAATTCACTGCTTCTGGTTATCAGCACCATGATGTATTTCTGGTTTAGTGACCTGCTTAGACCAGACACTCAGCTTTTAGATGGCAAAACAAACCTTACTTAAGAGTTACTTTCTATATTGTAAAACATGATCAGTCGGGCAAATTGGTATAATACTCTAGGGTCTCTCAGATCCTCAACTGCTCTGATGTCTCTCAGCTGAGAAATAAAAGAAGGTCTTGATTAGCAGTGTTTATTAAAAGCCCTGTGGCACTTTTTGCCCGAGCTGACTATAGATGGGTAATCACATCGACGGTTACATAACGAAGATAAACATTTCACGGCATTATAAACTCTCCTGCTGTGAAGCACAAGCCACCCACCAACTGCCTGATTTTAGGAAGAACCCTCTCTATTACATAAGTGTTCAGTATGGGGGTTTCTTGCACCTGCCTCTGAAGCATCTGGTACTTGTCACCTTCAAAAACAGGATTCAAGACTCACTGGACAGCTAATCTGAGCCAATCTGGCAATTTTTATATAACCAGAGGCTCTTTGTGACAGGGGGACATGTCAAAGTTCTCACTGATGTGTCTGCTGAGTTCCCAGGGCTATTTAAAATGTGTATTGTATGTTCTTCCTTAAAAGTTGCTTGATGCAAGGTAATATTACAGGAATCGCTGTACGAATGTGCGAGTGGGACTGTATTCATATGTGTGATTGTGGGTGACTTTTAAGTACATTTCTGTTCATGAAGAAGCAATGAATTGCTAGCAGAGAAAGTGGGAGTACTATTACATAAGTTGGAGCTATTCAGGATATCTTTAACTCATTCTCATATGCTTGTGCCTTTTTCCTCTCCTTGCAGAAAGTGCAGAACAGGTGTAGCTGTTTAACATGGTCTGTATCTCACCCTAGATTCAACTCCTCCCTACAGTGGATCCCTGATTGCTCTCACAAGCAGATCACATAAATGCTACCAAAATGCTTGTGAAAGAATTTAAACAATAAATTTTTACCAAGAAATTTTATTATTTATAAGAAGAAAAAATTTAGATACCTTATACTGAAGTAACATTTTTTTATTTCATATTAAAAAATACCCATTTCATATTGCAAATAGAAAACCTGTTATTTTTCAAGAGGATCTATTGGACTCTAGGATGGTACATGGTCATATTAAAATCAACTAAATTTCTGTCTAAGCCAAATTTAAATCTCACTGATGTGTTTAAGTGTTAAGCTCATGCATAGAGTTAATGACATACTTGAATCTTTGAGGCTTTAGGACAGTGTAACTTGCTGCCTGTATTAAAACACGTCTAGGTATTTCCTAAACAAAACTCTTGTTGCTTGCACAGCAACAGTCAAATATTTATTGTGGGGCATTAAAAAACTGTATCTAATTGAAACATAATACTCTTTAAATAACAATAAAATTGGCAGCATTAGGTGCTGTATACATGTTCCTCAGTAATGATATTTAATATTTTAAACATCAGTTTAATCTGAAACTCTCGAACCAATAGACTTCTTGAAAAGTTCTCCAAACATTTTCGTCCATTGCTGTGGATTCCAAATGTATTGGCTCTTTGTCTTTTTCCTGGTTGCACTGATTGCAACTGTCACTGAGTCACACAGCTTGCTTTGGGCCTGCAGCCAAGCTGATTACAACAACAACTTGTGAACCATAAAAAGGTAGTCTCGGATCTCAGAGAGAGCTGAGTTATAAAGAAAAAGGACACATTTAATCCTTCTGAAAAAAGACTGGACTCAATAAGGACTTTTGCATTGTTCTCTCTACTTTCTCAAAAATAATTTAGTTATCAATGGTGAAATTAATTCTTTTGAGACATCACAGTCAGCTAGAAAATATGTTGAAGCTGTCTGTAGTCTGTCAGATATTAAGGCAGTACCTGTTAGTGGACAGATCACAGACACACAAGTTTAGGGACAAATGTGCCAAAAAATTTAGTAGTTCTTTCTAGTGTATTTCAGTGTTACATGGGCATGTCAATAAAATGACTGCTCACCAGCTCTCTAGGAATATTAGACATCTCCAGGGTTTAAGCAATAAAACTAACAAATTTATTTTTATAGTAACATTTTATACAGTGGTTGGTAAACATACCAAGTAGGGAGGAATTAAGCTGTTGGCTTTTGAGAAGCCCTAGAAAACACTGCATTTAAAATAATATCACAAACTTTTTGGATGACCAACTCTGTATCTTTCACAGCACAGCATGGCACACATAAATCATTTGGGCAAAACTAGTTGACTTCCAGTATTTAACCTATGTATTTTATTAGATTGGTTCAGTGGGATTTGGTATAGAGATGATGGGTTAAAGGGTTCAGTTTCCCTGGTGAAACATCAATTCAAAAATGAAGTTTTGCAATGATAGCTAAGAGAATTCTTTGAAATAATAAGGAAAAAACCCATTAAGTTGACTTATGTGGCTCTGCTCACATGAGCACCTGTGTTAGATAATTTCTCTGTTGTACAGAACTGTTGGTGTTAGAACAAACTGTTGTGTTAGAACAAGCCAGTGTGTTTCTCCTCCCTGCTTAGCAGGAAGCTAATCTCTCCCTTTATTCCCTAGTTAAGAGAAAACATCTTAATATCCAGCCTAAATCTGTTCATGGTCAGATTATACCCATGTGTTTTATGGCAACACTGTCTGCTAGCTTAAACAGTTATTTCCCTCCTTGATAAATTTAGTCCATCCTGGTATCAGTTCCCATACTCTAGATGAACCAGACCACAGTCTTCCATTTTCTTCTCATATGCCTGGCTCTCCATTTCCAAGACCAGTCAAATAGCCCATCTCTGCAACTACTTTAGCTTGAATTCATCCTTCTTGAACATGAAACACAGTAATTGTGCAGAACAGTTTGCATGAGTTATTGCCAGGGCTCTGTGCTAATGGTATTAATCCTTCCCTATCCCTGATACAGCCTGTGAATGTATTTCTCTTCTTTGGTAGCTCACATAGTTTGGTATCCAGTTGATGTTTTAATGTCCTTCTCCTCCTGGGTCTCCTCTAGCTGAAAAGCTTGGATTTTGGAGTAAAACATTTTGTTTTCAGTTTCTGAATGCTGATTTTGGCATTTGAATTTCATTTCTGCTGCTCCAGTCCTCAAAGTTACCCAGTTTTTCTGGTGTGGTATCTCCCTTTGTTGCTATTATTTTGCTTTGTCAGTCCATCTCATAACCACATCTGTTTTCATTGACATCTACATCCATCCAAATGCAAATAGGGCTAATCCAAGAGCGGTGCTTTAGGAACTCTACTTGCTGCCTTTTTGTAGCTTGATGATTTCCTCTCAACAATTGATGAGAAACATCTGCATTTTGTAAGGTGGCATGGAGACCACTGCTCCTGCATATATTTTTAAATGAGATTTGAAGAGGCATTTTGTAAACAGATGTGGAGACAGGATAGCTGGGGTTTTTGTCCAAAGATATTAGAATTATCATTTAAGGCCTTAAAGCTATTTTTTGTCCATCAAATTTCCCCCCTGCTACCTCAGTCTGCTAACATTTGTGTGCAGTTTGCTAGTTTATATCAGAGCATTTTAACAACTTCAGAACAATAAGGGCAAATAAACAGTATTAATATTCAGATTAAGTATAAAGAAGTGGGATCTGATTCTGATGCCTCATCTGATTTAGAATTTTGATTAGAAGGCATCAGAAAACCTACAGCATGTCTCCCCTTTCATCCAGGTTTGATTAAGAAACTGTGGAAGTAAAACTAAAGGCCTTTGTGAGAAAGAAGGTTGTCAGGTTCATTGAGATCAGAAATTCAAATGTGTCTTGGAACAGAAAGGCAGAAACCACACTTAGTTTCAGTAATCTGCAAATCACAAGGCTTCATCAGAACTAGCAACAATTTATATAATTCTTTACATTTCATTATACAAGGCAAGACATAAAGAGTAACAACCCCTATCTGCTTTCTCTCATTCCTTAGGTTGTAAACTGTTTAAGGTAGGGCTTGTTTTAACATTATTCTGTTTCCATAGTGCTTAGAAAAATGGGCTCTTTTTCTCAGTTGGCACTATTGTAAGGAACACCATTTCTGAAGAAGTATGGACAAAAACTGCCCTGTTGTCAATGAATCATGGATAATAGTAATGCTTTACATATTTCCTCGTTGCCTCCACATTCTGTAAGGATAAAAAAAATCTCCCACTGTAAATAACAAAGTACATGTATTTGCTGTACAAAGAACAGTGTTCAGTTAATTTAATGACTAAATCCAATTCACAAATATACGAAAAATTAGTAAGGTTTTAGAAACTATTTTTAATTCTTTCCATTGTACACACCAGCTGCAACATATATGATATGACATTCCTACATCTCTGATCTTCCCTGGGACGGGAATTTAAAACTCTATTCTTGATTTTCTGAGATTGATTAAAATGCTTCAGCACAGCTGAATTGTGCAGGTGTAAATTGTCTGTGTGTGGGAGGAAGAGACAGAATTGCTTCTCTTCAGCCTGATCTGACTTACACTACAGCAAACAGCCTTTTCTCCTTTACGAAATGTGTGGTAGTTAAGAAGCATCCTGCTCCTCTTGTGATCTGGTGTACTGACAGTGTGTTTCCAGTTATTCATTCTAGATGGAAACGCAGACAAGTACAATGAAGAACACATGGCTGGAAATGTGCTCTGCGTTTTTGGTTGAATTCTTCCACTGCTAAATCAATCTTCTAAATGCTTGTGAAGGACCTCTGTTTTAAAAACTTCTTTCCTACACACACACACACACAGACACACACACACTCCCTCATTCATGGACACACATGCATGTACAGCCATGCACACAGACAAAAGGGTGTGCTCAGATTACACATACATATGTGTGAACACACATCTCATGCATCAATCATGATGGGGCAGGTTGGAAGGGACCACAGAGGGCCATCTGGTCCAACCTCCGTGTCATCCTCATTGTACAGGATCGTGTCCAGACAGTTATTGAATATCTCCAATGAGGGAGAATCCACAGCCTCTCTGGGCAATCTGTTCCAGTGCTCAGTCACTCACACAGGAAAGAAATTCTTCCTCATATTCAAATGGAACTTCCTGTTCATCAGTTTCTTCCCATTGCCTCTTGTCCTATTGCTTGGCACCACTGAGACAAGTCTGTTTTCATCCTCTTGACCACTTCCCTTGAGACAATGTCTCAGTTGTCTCTTCTCAAGGCCGAAGAGGCCCAGCTCCCTCAGCTCATCCTCAGAAGTGGGTGCTCCAGTTGTTTCTGAAAATTTACATCTCAGTTGTGCTTGAAAAATAAAGCATTTTAAAATTGATAAACATTTTCAGCTATTTTTCTTCCAATAAATTATACCTGCTTGGTAGGCTCTGACGCTGCAGGTGTCAGAGTGTCTGTGGCTCTCAAAATCTGGGCTTCATTGCACTGGCCATTGAATGAGCACATAGAGAGCAATCCAGTAAGGAGTGGAAGTCCAATTGTGTTTGCAGATGGAAATGAGAGACACCTACAACTATTATCTCTCTGTTGCCTAGAGTTGGCTATGAAGACCAGATTGTGAGTGGGGCACCTGGATCATCCCCAAGAATATGTGTTGTATATTTTTCTCTGCTATGATTAGCCCAAGGTTGTACTGAGTCCCTGTGGTAAGAGCATGAATTGATTCTAGATCTCTTGATTTCACTCTAATATGTTAACCACACATTCATTATTCTCCTACTGTTACTAGAAAATGTGTACCTGAAAATGCTGCGAATCTGAGATTGCTGGAAACTGTTATTTAGCTTGACTGGCTATGCACCAATTTAGAACAGTAAGAGTGGGTATTCTAAAAGTGCATTGATCAAGCATTTTGGGAAATTAAGAAATTAAACCTCAACAGAGCATCAAAGAGTGAAACTTTCTTGGAGGTCAATGGAAAAAGCAGCTGACTGACATATATTTTATTCAGAAATCCACCTAGTGTGCAAAAGCAAATGTTAATGTAAAGCCAAATAACTTTTTTTCCAGCTATTTGACTAGAAACTTGCTGTGCACAGGACGCAGACTCCTGGTGAGCTGCAAAAGACCTTCCAGTGATGGCATTTTGAGCATGTTCTTTGGACTCTTGTCTTTTAGATTACCATCAATGAAGCCTTGAGATACCATCTCTTTGCTGATATGCCCTCCTGAATCAACATAGTAATTACCTCTGTTAAAATAAAAATACCATCTGAGAAGCACTCCTATAACCACTGTTCAGGTTTCAAAACAGGCAAAGAAAGTAAGTTTATCTGCAGGAAAGAGAAGGAGTCAGGCAAAACAGTCATTCAAAGCTAATTTTTTGTTTCTTATCTCTTGAAACCATCAGAAAAATTTTCCTTCATAGTATTAATGGCCTAATAGGATAAATTATTTTTGTTAAAGTTTTTAAAAAGTGCAGAAATAAACAATGGGACAAAGACATAATAGAGAGAATCAAGGAGGGCATTTTTCTTGATCTGGTGCTAAATTTCTTAGCTTTCAAAATCAGCTGCTGAATTTTGAGGTGGAGAACTTGTTTACAATATGCAGCAATAAGCTTTCACTTGTTTTTCTTGCTTTAGCATTTATGTAGATGACATTGATTGTAGCAGTTTTCTTGGACTTTCAGCCAATATTTGTTTATGGCCTGTTGTTCCTGTATATATTTTCAAGTTCTATGTCATATGACTCAAGAATTTTCTGTGCTTAACTCTATTAGTGATGTAACAAATATTAAAAATTTCCAAATATGCATGTGTTTGCATATACATTTTCAGTTTTGTTTTTAGAAATGCTACTGTGCTTTGTATGGCTTATAGAAGGTTTGGGATCAAATTTCTGCATGGTGTAAGAATGTAAAATTATATTATTGAGAAACATAACCTTATGGCAAGAATGTAAAGAATGGCTTATGTAAAGAAATCATATTCTTCCAGATTACAGGAAATAATCTCTTTGATATCTACCAACCCAGCAGTGCAAGAGATGTCTCCAAAGGAAAGACACTGTTACTAGGAATATATAGTTTTGCAATAATTTGCTAAAAAACACTCTCTAGGTCTCATGATTTAGGTGCAAGGCAGCCCTGAAGCAGTCTAACCTTGGGACCAACAACTTTAAGATTTTGGGAATGCAAAAGGAGCTGCTTCTTGCCACTAGTAATCTTCTGAACATTTCAGCTGCATTCAGCTGGGTTCAGCTAGATCAGGGTGTCTGTCCTTTAATCTCCCTTCATCTCATTTTCCTTTCTTCAACAATGTCAACGCTTTTATTTGATTTTCCATTAGAAAAAGAGTTGTAATCAATGACTTTCAAGATTGGTGAGTGGCTGACATTTGCTTTGGGATTACCTCAAACCATGAGACCATTACTATCTCCTGTGTTGGCCATGAGTGTATTTCAGTGATCATATATGCTAGCTACTGTATGGTGATTGCTTCTGTCAAAGGAAACACATGGAAGAAACTTTGCCAGCATCATAATGAATCTTTTGAGAATGATTCTCTTGTGGTTCAGCTGCCTTGCTGAAGCTCCCAGATCTTTCTTTTTCAAATCTACCACTTGCATTTCCATACACTTTCGTCATTAGCTCACAGGTAAGGTGAAGAAATAGGAACCCCAAGATTTGGTGCATGCTCTTGCTTTCCAAATACCACAAAGATTCTTCAAACACTGTACTCCACAGAAAATTTATCATGCAAGTCAAGCTATTGTAATTGAAAAAAAAGTTAGATGCAAAAAAAAAAAAAAAAAGAAGCTGTTGTACAATTATATATTTTTATGTTTCAAATGTTCTCATGGGATTCAGAAACAGAATAGATGCTGCTCTCAAATTACTCACAGGATTGCTATAGAAGTCATCCTGCTATTCTTAGAAACAGTTCTGAGAACATTTCTTTTGCTGCACCATCACGAATAAATCCTACTTCATCTCAAAACCCACAGAGACTCAGAAGCCCTTTCTGTGCCACCTTCAGATGGATCAGGATACCCCATTCCATCATTTTGGATGAATCACTGAATCTTTCCAAGCAGAGATTGTTACTAACACATAACTACCACCCAGGTAAAAGAAATGGTGCTCTCTTCTTACTGCTGAGCAAATAATAACCAGCTGGAAAAAGCAGTAGCAGGTATCAGGCAGGAAAGGCTAGAAAGTCAATATTAATCAGCCAATGTGATGAAGAACTGAGCTGGAGTATTTTTCTCCAGCTTCAAATAATTATCTTTAATATTACATTAATATAAATCATGGTTCTCAGGCTGCACCTCACAAAATGAGATCAGCATTTAAAATAAAATCCGTTTCAGTCTGACTGCAAATAATATTTTAAGGAGAGAACTCCAATGGAGGATCAGACTAGTTCTACTCCTTTTTGTATCTATTAAAGCTTTATTTTTAGGTTTTAAAACTGTCCCTGATTTGGCTTCACACTTCTCTGATTTGTGTTCTCTTTTGCCATCCATTTCCCAGTTTTAGATATTTCTCTCCCTTCTTTTTATGCCCTTTTCTACTGTGAGTCATTCTTCTATGTATACTACACATCCTTTTCCCCAAATGCATGTGTCTGGTAGCTCTTACATGGAAACTAGATTTGGTGAAAATTGCAGTAATGCACCTGAAAAAGCTACAAAATATTAAGACTTTCATAATGGTGTGACTGAAAATCTTATTTTCTACTTTCAATAGAGTTCCTCTGCAATATATTAGTGATCTAGTATATTTAGCATGATATACGAATCTCTCAGGTTTTGTAATGCAAAAAAACATGAGCAAACAAGTCTTAAGAATCAGAAAGAGGAATTATATCTTCACAGAGAACAGAAATGTCCACTAAGACTGGCAGGTTCACTAATGTTCCATTGGACTATCTGCCTGAGAAAGCCTTCCCTAGCAAAACCATGCAATCATACAGCACAGAATATTCCTATGAGGCATCTGCTTGGGTTTATTTTACCACTTCCATCTTGTGCTATTTTGGCATGACCATCATTAGGCTTTTGAGGTCTGAAACAAACCTACAATAAAATGCTATTTTTTTAGTATAGTTATAAAACACTCACAGCATGAAATCCATCACTGCCTCCTCATACACCACAAGTTAGGAAATGGTGTGGGATCACATTTGCCTGTTGCTATTTTCTTAATGTAATTTGATTTTTTTCAGCTTTTTAAAAACTTTATTTTAGTTTTTTGTTTATTTATTTTTTATTTACAATCCTTGTATTTTCAATAGAGGAGGAGGAGCTACCAGAAACTAATACACAAAGAACTCTTCAAGATATATGAATAAAAGGGAAAAAAGAGAGAAGTCTGAGGAGAAAAGTGTTACATTCCTTGAGAAGACAGTAGGGAAACTCACTGATAAAATGTAGATTGTGCCCATTCTTCTTACTCTTGTTTGAAAGAAATGCCGTATTATATGCTATCTGACTTTAGAAAACACACCAACCCAAATCTACATATGCGACTCATTTAATCAAAGGGATGGGAGGGGTGACTAGAACAGATCAAATGCCAAAACCAGACTTTGCCACAAGAAAAAGTGGAACTGGGAATGGAGTGGCTAAAAAATTTAGTCCATATGGTTTCATTATTGATGTTCAGTGTCTTTGTCATCTGCTAAACACAGGGAGATGCAACTGGAAGTATGTCGTCCTGGTTGAAATGTTTGATGGCTGCTTTCCCCATATTTCTCTTCAAAGAGCAGTAAACCACCAAGGGCTACTGCATAACAAAATTTCTTTATTATTCAAGTAGAGGCTTATTTCCTGTCACCTCCAAATGTAGCTTGATTCAGAGTCTGAGGAGAGAAGGACAAGAAAGCATGGGGTGTTTCTTACCACTCAGGAAGATGGGCCTGTGCCTGTGGCACCCAGGGCAAGGCTTTAATTTTCCTTTTGATCCTGAAAAAAATTCAGTAGTAAAACCACATTGTTGGTGCCAGTGTCCATGGATCAGGGAAAGCTCCCTGCTGATGGGACACATGCACAGGACTGTGCTGAGGGAAGTAGTAGGAGTTGCCATGTTTAGGGAACTGGGCCAGGCAAGTTCTAGGAAATGGACCTTGCAGTTAGTTATGGAGAGACAGTGGAGATATTTCCCCCCTGACCAGAACTGTTTTCTATATCCTAGCTTCTCTTGGATTATAAAGTAAAGATATTTGGAAGACAGGGGCAGACCCTTTGTTGCAGTTCCTCTGGGGTCAGGAAGGAAAAATGAGCAGGAAATACAAAACAACCTAGAATTCATGTTTTTAGCATTCAAATAGTTCTTAAATAGTTCATGCCATTGCCATTAGTTCTCATGAGCTAGAACTTCAGCTTGGGAGTCATGCAGCACAGCAACATTACCAGCAGTCTTTTTGTTGGGATTGAATTTGGCACAGGATCCTGGGACATAGGATGGAGGGACCATGGGACCTGGCTGGCAGGTACTTCAGCACAGGTGTACAATGAACAGCACAGAGCTTGTCCTCCAGGTTGTCTTGTTGTTATTCCAGTGCTTTATCACAGAGGGACATGTTTTTCCCCACTATGAGAAATAAATTTAAGACACAATACTCTTATTACTCAAGTGGGATGAGGCATACATATTTAATATCAGTGCCAGCATTTTTGGAAAGCATTGTAGATTGTCTTTCCTGCTGTGTTCAGAATTCTTATCCGTTCAATAAAACAATTTCTACCCGTGTCCACTCCCCCAGGCAATCATAATTGCCAATTTACAAATCAAAATACTCCAGATCTTTTGAGCATCTTCCTCTTAGAAAAGGCATATCTGATTTAGTGCCAAGCCCCTGCTTGATCTGGTCACACATTTTGATCAAACTTTCAGAACTGAGTAGAGCATTAAGTACACTTCTTCCAGTATTCATTTTTTTAGTGAATTATTCAGTAAGTCTAAAGCAGTAATTGGCTGCTGTGTCTTGTGAAAGATAGCCTCCCCCTCTGCTGAACCACAAGTATGAATATTCTAATTCAGACTCAGGCAGGAGAGAGTTTTTTATTTTTTTCAGGTGGACCAATAGCTAACATCTCCACTTATGGGCAAGAACATTTTAATCCACAAAAGGATTAAACCTCCAATTGATGTTTACATTAATTTTACCAGCAAATTCAACAAGATCAAGATTAGGTCTCAAACAAACCATTTAAAATCTAAGCAAATGCTTTTTTACTACCCAGATTTTTATCATACCTGTGTTATTGGCTGCAAAGAAATTCAAGTCAATGAAAGTGCAAGTATCTGTCATTTAGCTCTCTAAGAAAGGTGCTTGTATATAAGCTGCAATTTACACTCCTTACTTCAGTAAAATTTGTATGAGTAGCTCTCATCAGTGTGGAGCTATACTGTGCTCTAGAGCAGTCTAATCAATTGCCAATTTTAATTTCCAAATCAAAACTGTTTATTAGACATTCAAGAGCAAATCTATGTGCACGCAAAAGCCGAATTTTTAACGGAACTCAAATGACTTAGAAATAACCCTGTTTATTAGGAAGGAAAATAAATAAGCCCCCCAAACTTGAAGTAAAAAGTATGTTCCCAGGCAGCAATTGTTCTAAGTTTGGAGAGAAATTTAAATATTGCCTATAATTTCATGCAAAGTGGTTAAAGTATTGCCATTATAGTTCCAAATGTTTGCCCTAGCTCTGCGTGAGTATAATGACAGTCATGTCTCAACTGATCAGAATAATTATATCATATGGTGATAATACAGTAAATAAACATTACAAGCAAAATCGTTTAATTTCTTTCATTAACTCTGCACAGTGTATTCTCTGGCAGAGTATAAGAATGTCAACAAAATGCATAACCCAGCACCTTATCATGCAAATATTATACATTTAAATGAACCAAAACATGATCATTTAATTAACAATTATCTTGCTGTATAAAAGACTTTAAATAAATTTGAGTATATTAAAATACACAGTAAATATTTCCTAAAGTTTAAATCCCCATTTCATTCAGCAGGCAGGGAGCAACTCTGTGTGTCATATTATTATACTGGAACTTCTGCTTCCTAGCAAAGATCAGCAAGATTGCTTGTACTGATAAGACTGAAGTGTTACGAATTTAGGATTGGATATTTATGTGTACTTTCCAGCTTTCATCTTAATGCATGTGTGTCTCTCTGTACACACATATGCACATATAGAACAGAAGATGGAGAAGAATGATGCAAAGTAACTTGTAAATGAGTAACTTGATAGGACACCTGCATAGAAAAGGAATGTTACCTACCTTGAGTATGAGGCAAAAGCTGTACCTATATGTAGCTATAGTGGAGGAGGCTGTGGTGACTGTGGTTTTTACAATGAGGATAGCAAGGTTCGAATAAGCCCCCTCAAGGTAGATTTAGGCAAGCTCATAAAGGAGTTTGTGTGCTGTAACACAGTTACTAAGAGTTTCAGAAGTACTTAGTTTTGGTTAAGGGACAGAAAATAGATTAACTCATTTTATTAATGAACGAAAACAATCCCGAGCTGGTAATATATCCAAAAAACTCCAAAATCCATTTCAGAGTTTCATAGTACAAACAGTTGTATTTTATAACTTAACATAAATATATTACAAACTAATCCTTGACCAGTTCTCACATTGCACCTCAAGAAAAGATGTGCAGAGAGGCAAGTTGTTCTTACTCTGGTGTGTGTCAGAGTCTGTACCTTAATCCCTCTCCTTTTCTAAAGGCCAGCATCAAGTTGCTTATGTGTTAACACATTATTTTAAAGCGTTCAAGAAGTGCATTCTACAGAAGTTGCTGCTGGTAACAGGCTTAGTTGAAACAACAGGAAAAGTTGAAGCTGTAATTTTCTCCAACAAAAATCAGAGAACCAAGTTAAGTTTTGGTGGTGCTTTAATCACAATAACCTGTGGACATCCGTGCTGCTGTAACTCCGTACAGTTTTTGTCCAGTAACCCAACTCTTGTCAGGTCTGAGATCACGGATATTTGGGTATCCTTGGTGCTCAGGAACTGGTGTTTTGCATATGAAGGAAATAATAATACACACCATTATTGCTATAACTACTACTGAAACAGACAAATGTGAAGCATACATTTATGACAAAAGATTTCCATCACTGAAAATTGTTCCAGAGATGAATGGAGTTAGAAGTCTGAAAAGACTGGAAGTTTGAATCCAGCCAATCTGGTCTCAGCACCTTCCTTGGTGTTTTTCTTGCTGATTTTCTTGCATCTTTCAGATGCAAGGTACTTTTCAAATTATTTTCTCCTCAGTCCTGGCTTTTTGATGAGGATGATGATGAGCAGATGAACTTAATATCTTATGGTGCTCTTTCTGTATGCCTGAGCCCACATTATTAACACTATTTCATGCTAGGGTTGTAAGATTCAGCTTAGAATATTTGTACAGTCCCTTGTTGGTTTTATGCAAAAGGCATAGTGGAGATCGAAGTTACTTTCAATAATGAAAGTTTTATGAAGATCCTTCGACCCTGCAAAACATAATTTAATTCTTCTTATTTTATAAGTCAATTAAAAATAGTGAACTAAGTTCTGACTTATGTACTGACTACCAGAAGCACTTACAACTCAGATATTGTGGTACTAAGACAAAATTAACAAAGCGAACATGTTCAAATTTTTTTTCAAAAAAAGCTCTTTCTAAAGCAAAGTTAGTAACTGATTTGAAACAAGTTCTTTTTCTTTCTTTTCCTCGAAATATAAGATTATTCTGTCTAAACCCTAATAATAGAATCTTTGGCCCAAAGCAACATGATAAATAACTAAGCTGCAAAACAAATAATAGTATAACACCATATTTTGTGTGTGTGAATTAGAATGTTTTATTCCATAGAGCATGTTATATAACCAGACTGTTACATGTCCTGGCTTTTCTTCTTCAAGTTCTGTTTGCCATTGCTCTTTATGGTAAATAATATTTGTACTGGAGCTAACTGAGTGCAGAGAGGATAAACTAACATCTCCACATTTAGGAGCCTTTTATACCCAGTTTAGGCTGCATTTGTGCAATTGCTATGCAGGAAGAATGAGTGAAGCCCTTCAACTGTAAAAATAGATGATTCAGCAAACTATTGCTTCTATGAGTCACACTTATTTTGCTGAGCAGATTTTTGATCTTAATGACTGTCTGCACCATCCTGAGAAAGTTTTCTGAGAGAAGTAACTCTGACCCATTGCACCCCTGCTTTGCAGACAAAAACTACATATTGCCTATAGTCAGCTTGTCTGCATCTAGCTGGCACTTTATAAACTGGACATGTTCAAATTCAGTTTTATTTGGCTACAACAAAAACCATACTTTCAGATTTGTTGTCCACATAAGCCCAGCACTAGCAAATAAATCTGCAGCACTGAATGATTTTATTTAGGAAATTACTAATTTATCACTGGGACAACCAAACTATTTCAGCAGTTAGGCTGGTGAGCTAATCTTTGATAGAAACCCCAGGTGAAGGACTTGTTTTGTATCTCATGCATGAAAGCATGAAAGGATAGGAAAGCCAAAAGAAAACATTCAGAAATTGCTTTAAATGCTTTTTAAGGGCCAGATGTAACTCTTTAGTTGCAGAAAAGCATTCTATGGTTGTCATTTGTAAAATGCTTTTTGGAATGATCTCTGTGTAAATTAAATTCCCAAATCAATTGTTGTCTCTCTATGAACAAAACTCATCAGTTCAAATTATGATTTTTTTTTCTCCCCCTCAAATAGCAGTTTTCTATGCAGGTCATAAAAAGTTCAGTCCCAAATGAGAAACTTTTCAAAGGTTGTGTCCAATTACAAACCAGTAATTTAGGTCAGCATGAGTATGTGGCCAATTTGTAAGGCAAGATGATGCAAGGACTGGGTAACTGAGTTTACTGCAAAAGTTGTATTTTTTTTTAAGTAAACCTAACCTTCCAAGGTTGATTTTTATCCTAGTAAAGAGCACTGCCCAATTTAAGATTTTCTATCTACCCTATTTACATAATTGGCAATAGCCTGCATGTGCAAAGCAGTGAAAGCTTCATTGGTGTCCTGTATTGAGAAGTGTCTGCCAGAACTGCATGTTGTCTTTTAAAAGTGGAGGTACTTTTTGGTTAAATAATGCTTTCCTTAACAAATTCTTGTCTTAAAATTACCAACATGCATACCAAATGTGGAAACCTTTTAAGTCCTCTGACTTTCCATTTATGTGCCAGATCACAGATTAAAGGTGAACAAGGATATCCATTTTACTGGAAGCCATCAGATAGATACTCCGTGCTGTACATCACTTAGTAACTGTGTCTGTCACTCGTGAATGGATGATCACTTGGAAGGCAACAACTGCGGTCCAGACACTTCTGATATCCAGAGAAGTGTTTTGGTTTTGTGCATGTGATGAGGGGCACAAAAATCTCTTGCTTATATTCAGTCTTTAGGGTTCTGATCACAATCGCTATCATAAAACTCCAGGACTACAGAGGCATTTCCCCAGTTTATCTTATAATACTTTACAAAGAAGAACAGTTTAACACCGTTTTATAGCTGGGGAAATTGAGTGTGAGACAGATAAAGTGACAAGACTGAGGCCATGAAAACAGCTAAGCAGAGACAGAAAACAATTGAAGCTGTCTGTGTTCTAGCACTTTAGCCACATTCATGAAGGATTTATAAAATTTTGGATAAAAGAGATTGGGCTCTGCTCTGAGGTTTGGAATTTTTAGTTGTGATCTCAGCTGGGTTCAGTCTCCAACTGATTTATGGTTATTTAATGCTAGGCTATTCTTGTAAGAATGAAAACATTTTGCCTTATATATTGGCAAACACTGAAGCATGTTTGAAATCACAGAGAGCCTGTCTTAAGAGGGATGTGAACATAGCTAAAAAAAAAAATCTTTGTGTTTACTGAATTTGGGGGCTAAAATAACATCCAGTCCCACCAGAGGGTGTCAGGTTATGTTCTCCTTTAAGTGAATTGATTCTGAAAAAGAACAATGAGTGAACAAAGAAAAGACTTTTCATTCGGAGAAGGTAAAGGACACCGCTTAAACTCCACATTTCAGGCAGAGATGAATCTGACAGAACACACCCGCTTTCTCCCAGAGAGCTGTTCATGCCAAGTCTTTGGAAAAGGGAAAGCCAAGCATTCTGTAGCCACTGAAGCTACAGAAGGAAAGAGAAAAGAATTATCTTTCTATGAAGCCTATCATCAGTTAAAACTGTTTTGTTTCACTGGAGTAGTGCAGAGCTGCTAACCTGACCTGTAGGGCAATGTCTTCATATTACAGATGAGAAATTCAGAAACTGCTCAAACTATGACATCAAATAAAGAAACTTGATTTGTGGCCTTCATAAATCCAGTCTTCTCTTTAAACAAGAAAAAGGTTTTTGGATTGATTAACCGTGCCAAGAAGGGATTTGGAAATACTAGAGCAGAAACCTCTAGCATTGCTCTAGTTCAGAAAGATAATTGTTAAGTAAACAGAACTTTCAAAGCAAGGGCTTTGCTCTGCATAGCAAATAAGCAGTTAATCAGGCATGTAAATGGAAGAGAAGCATCTCAGGTATTTTCTGAAGGTAATTTAGGGGCACATAGGGCTGCTGTTATGCTCTCGAGTTGGTACCCTGACTAGATTTATAGAAGTAGACAAAAGAGATTTTGAGAAACTAGATAAAGGTTCTTCAGAGCTGCATGGAAGACTGAAGGTCATATGGAAATGCAAAAATTGCTAGGAAGCACTTCAGATTTTTTTTTTGTTATTGTTTTCTAGTCCCACATTTGAGAAATAAGGAAAGAATCGTGCTAAAACTGGAAAGGGATAGGGAAAAATCACCGAAGAAGCTGTGTAATACAGAATTGAATTATGCCCGAATAGATTTGATGTTCTATATTGAGGAAGAAAAGATGCAATGAGGGACATGAGGAAGTGCTGGGAAGAGGGTGCAAATGTTCTGAGGGGAATTACTGCCCTTCATTTCCTCAGCTGGCTGGTCTGCCTTCAGGTGAATTACTCAGAAGACGCATCACAAGTTGTGTCTCTGTGGCCGCAGGATTAAAGTGGACTTCACGCATGTAATTTGCTCAGGTCTGCTGGCAGAGGTTGGGAGGGAGGGGTTCCCAGCTGGGCAGGAGGCAGCTTGGGGACAGCAAGGGGACAGCACGGGGACAGCAGTGCTGCTGCAGGGCAGCTCTGCACACTGGGTGCTCTCCACCCACCCAGCTCCCGAGGGGCTGCTCCCTGAACCACCTTTGCCACTGGGACTCCTTTTGGGCACTGTTGCGTGGATGTTCTCCAAGGAGAGGACTAAGTGCACTTGTTGTCTGCTTGTTCTCTAGTCAAAGACAGCAAAAATTCATTTGTGCAGCTGACATGCAGCTTCTGGAAGCCGCTTCACCATGTTCTGTTCCCTGCCATGTGTTTCCTGTTTGACAGAGGTCACCACCAGTTTCCAGGAATACTTAACAGGATACAGTCAGATATTTTTTCCTCTTTGTACATCAAACATATTTAGAATAAACACATAAACGATTTCCCTCAGCCTTTTTTTTTTTTTTTGGACTGTTGTGGAGGAATGTAATCTCATCTGCAAAACTGGACAAAATTTGTCAAACATGACTTTTCTCAATTTTGTCTTATGTCTCCATAAAAAGAAATTAATTTCAAAATGATCATAATTTTCCTGTTAACTGTTCACATTTCTTAATGGAAATATATTGCTTTTAGGGTCTCTCCCCCAAATAAGTAAAGCTAAATTGAGTGGATAGATTGTATGACGTATTACACATTGCCTCAGACAAATATCTTTTGTGTAAAATATGAATAATTAATAAAAAAAGAGAGGTAGACACAAACATTTAGAGCCAGGTGGAGATTTCAGCCCCTACAATAAAGGCATATAGCACCAATATAGGATAATTCTGTGGTTCTTAAAATTACACTCTATTATATTGTGCCAATCATTTGCTAAATCTGCCATCAAAACCACATACCTCAGTAAGAGAGGGGTTTTTTTTACAGGCAGTAAACCTGTTATTTTCCTGACTTAAAGCCATATGGTCTCTCTCAGACTTCCCTCTGAAGCACAAATTTGCTTGTAATATTGAGATTAATTCTCTGTTCAGTAAATGCTAGTGAATCACACCTTTACCCATCTGTCATCCTGTGTCAAAAATGTGGTACTCCTGTATCTATAAACATTTCATTCACCTTGGGTTTTTGAGTGATGCTCTCAGATTACATTTTCCACAGATTTTATTTTTATTGATTCTTCAGTTTCATATCTGTCTGTCTCGTGTTCAGTCTCTTGTGGTGAATGCACTGAAATGTGATTGCAATGGGTGAAGTAAGCAGACTGCTGACCTGATTCAAGGTAGATTTTCTGAAAATAGGCCAAATGATCCTATTTTAATGGACAATAGATCAGAAACTGTCCTGCACAATGGCTCTTTACATTGCTGTTCTGTGGTTGTGCTTTTGAATATGTGAATATTGCTTTAGATTTTGTAATTAACTTTATTCTGACAAAAAAATGATTTTCTGTCCACATGATAAAAATGCCCTTAGGTTGTTTGTAAAATAGTTTATAGAAGACAGTACTGTGTTGAATTTTGTTTATTTTTAAAGTGTGTTTTTATAGTGGTGAGTATGTTACCATTTCCAGTCTCACTCAGAGTGAAATAAGTAAGATTGCTATTTAAGGAGAAGACATTCCTTTTCTTTACATGTGTACACAGGGCTTTCCACAGCTCTTGGTGATGCCAGTCCTTTGCTGAAGCTTGTAAAGCCAACTGTATAATGAGAGTAATATGACATTGGGAGGAGATTAAGGAATATAAATCAGCACTGTTTTATGTTCCTGCTGACTTCTACTTTTTAATGGATATAGGTTGGAACTAATTTGGCCCCACATTTAAAATATTCCAAGACCTATTCTTGTTCCTGTTTTCAGAGGTCTTGCCAGTGTTATGATAGAAGTACAAATCACTGGCTTTACTTCCCATCCTTTTTCTTTTTTTTTTTTTTTTTTTTGCAATTTAAAAGCTGCTGACATTTCAAATGACAAATCTAGTTTCCTCCAGTTCTCAAAAGAGGAAGCCTGACTTCAGTGAGCATGTGAATCAGAAACTACTGCCAAATGGAAATGGTGTCTTTTGGGGTTAAAGCTTCAAAGAAGGGATCCTGTATTATCAGCACTGAGCTTACTACATAAGTAGTAGCACAAAGCCAGACAATGACCTTCAAATTTGAATATGCAGAAGGTACCTTTGCTAGCAGGTCTCCCAACTCCCACAAGAAAAGAGGATTTGGCAGCCAAACTAAGGAAGTTCTGCTGTCACTCCCATGTCCATGAGACAAGGAAAAGCTCAGAGAGGTAAAAAAGGGCAATGTAGGTGGGTGGCAAGGTGGGGTGAATATTATTTTTACCCATCCTTTCAAGTTCTGAGGGGAATCACTGGAGAGATAAATTAAGTAGCAAGCCACAAGGATAGTTTTGTAACTCTTTCTACTTCGCTAAACCTCAAGTGTCAGGGAATCGGGACTTGAGCATGTTTGTGAATTTTTAGAGATAAGGTCACCCATTATGTTCACAGATAAAGCCTGTTGGTATCTGAAGAGGGAAAAATTCTTTTGTTCTAGTGAAACAGCCTGCACTGTTTCTCCCTTATTTCTCTCTACAGGGTTCCCTTTTTTTGCAAGCTTTACTGTGATTGGCATGCAAATTAAAAGTCAGGGTGGGGAACCATGACCTATGACAGTGCAGTTTAAAACAGAGTGAAATCTAAATACAGGTGTAAATAATAAAAAAAAGCAGCATAAATAAAAGTCAAGGTGATAGTCACGTTGTTTTTATTGTGGGAGTGACAAGGGACTCCAATGGAGGCACAGATTCCAACTGTTCTCATTGCTGCTCAAAGACAGCACATAACAGGTATCTGCTTCTGGTACAGCCTGATTTTATTCAGCATCTTTACTGAAGAACATGTTCTAAAAGAGTGTCATGTGCCTTTGAAAGAGGGAAGACACTACAGTACTGTCACAAAGGGAGTTGTGTCAGAAATGCTTCACTGATTCCAGTGTAAAGAGAAAAAGTTTATATTTACATCTTTATACCTTTTTCACATAGATCTCTTTAGAGATCCTATTATTTGCAGTCCTTAGAAAAGCACTGTCTTTTTTAACCCCCTTTTGAGAAAAATGTGTATAATTACAGAGCCGTACTGAGTGGCATTAAGGCAAAAGTGTTTAGTGTGTTCTGAAAAACACTGTATAATGTTTAGGACGTTATATGACTATATGAATCACCTTTATTATCACAGAAGGAAACATTCAATTAGAAACAGACATCTGAAAATTCGAGTGACAGCACAGTAGACCACAGAGATTGGTAACATGAGAAAAAGCATAATGACATCCTTGTGCTGGGCTGGTACAATGTTGAGTACCAGGGCAACTGGGAGTCAGAAAAATGTTGCTTGCCAAATAGTTTTTTTTGCTTTAGTGGATACAATTATAAGTAACTTTGAATGACAATCTTGGCATATAAATGGTTAGCAGATATTCATTCCAGAATTTAGGCAGCTGTCTGGTGCAACCCGATATATTTTGTTTTCCACATAAAATATCTCACAGAAGGCTTTACAGCTAATCATCCTTTGTTTAGGCACACATAAGAGGATACCAGTTGCAATATAATCCATATTTGGCATATAGGGACACAGTATAGGCAGGGGCAAGCAAATTAGGATCTACGGTAAAAGCAGAGGCTCATAAACAGCAGCTAATTAAGAGTTTCTCAGCATGTCACTATGCATAAGGAACCCCAGTTTGTCACTGGAGCTCTGTGGCGTGTGCAGGCTCAGCTGTCACATCCTGTCAGAGGGGAGGCTGCTGCGGGGTGAGGCTGTGGCACTGCACACAGCACTGTGCTGAACGTGGGAGCAGCAGGATGCAGGAGACAGGATGGCTCCTCTGTAAACTCACATCGCTGCTTGCATGTCTCAGAATTAAACCCTTACAAAAATGCCTACTCTACTCTACCTTTAGTAAGGTAAGACTCTGGGGACTTTGTCCTAAAAATAGGCAAAAAAATAAAGTGTAAGGTATTAATATAGAAAAGCAGCATGCATTATTGGAAGGCAGATGCATTCACAGCACCAAAGAGGCAGCTGAACAAAGGAACGGTGTCTTTAACTGCTGCTGGACAGTCCTCAATGTGCATGTGCCGTGACTGTGTGAACTAAGTGAGCTCCTCACTCTTTCAGTGGCAGAAATGTGACAGAACTACAGTACTTACTATGCCAGTATGAAAAAATATTCTTGTTTCCTTCCATTTTGTGTTAGTACTACAGAACTTACCTTTTATCTCAGCAAAAAAGGTGTGAAGATTGCATGGCAATGAGATGAAACAGATACTTTCTATTTGAGCTTCAACTTGTGATGCCTCTATCGTGGTCACTAACTGTGCAGCTCAGGGCTCATTCTGAGTCCCACAGCTTTGCAATATTGCTGAGAGGTCAACTGGGACAGAGTAAAAGTATCCTGAATGATCAGGCTTCTGTTTGGCAGCTGTGAGTCTCTAATTGCCTGATATCTATATTATTACAAAAAGTCTGGTTTCCAAGTTTCCCTATCTGTTTTCTCAGGAACATAAGAGGATTCTTTACTCATACCTGAAATGTTTCAAGTGCCTTCTGCCTGTCTTCTGGATGGCCAGGGCCTTTAGACATGAAGTGCCCCTGAAATCCAGAAACAGAGAGAATTGGAAAGCCTTTGACCTGGAACACCTTCCTAAAGAAAGGAAAGAGACTTTCCTTTTTGTCAATGCATGATGAAGACATTTGCTTTTTGAAAAGCGAAATGTGATTCTGAACTACCTCAGAATCCCACTGACTGTAATTTTTATCCCTCCAACTTTTATTAACATAGACCAACTTCTTGCAGACTCTATCAACTGCAAGTAGTGACAATCAAATTAAGCTATTGTCAGTGAAATTCAAAGAAGAAGGGGTAGTAGGCCTGTGAAAGTTGTTACCAAAGGACACTGTGGATTTTGGCAAATTCAGGAAAAGGTTGTCTAACTGGGAGAGAGACCTGTTGGTGGATTACTGCACAAATGGGATCAGGATGAGAAAATTTTCAAATCTGAAAGAAACAAGAGACTGGGAAAATGTACGTTTGATCCACTTTTACTGGGTTTTATGTGTCTAGTTAGGGATATTGTTGGAGTTAGAATATGGGACTAGACAAACCCAAGGCTTCTATGTAGAGAAATTTCTGAATTCCAAACTGCTGGTCATTAGGATCTTCCAAATACCAGGGAATGGTGACAGTTCAGTCTCCCTGTTCTTATACTGTTCTGCAGGTCCCTGCTCTTGACCATGCTGGGGACAGGATGTGGGGCTTCAGGCTCCTTCAGATCTACTTATGCTCAAGAGCAGCAATCTAATTCAGGATACTACTCTTCCAGTCACTCTTTTTATCAAGAATTTTCAGAGGCATCTTCTGGCATATCCTGCTACTTTTTATCTGTCTTTGTGGGTCATTCCAGAAAAAGGAAGTAAAAACAAAGTACTTAAGAAAATGACTGTGAATAGTGGGAGGGTTCAAAGCTTTCTAGCTGTAGAACCAAGTCACGATCACAGTCTCACAGAATATAAGACCATTATAATTGGTTTCAAAATTTTTTGAGAATAGCTGTTTATATAAACAACTCTTTTATCTTCAAAAAAATTGTTTTTTGTCTAAATACTGCACCTATGATGAAAAATTTTTGCTTATTATGTGGCTTAAAATAAATAAACAAATAACAATAGAAAAATTGCAGTAGGCCTTTTTGCTTAATTTCCTGAAAATACAGAAGTGGCTTCTTGGTGGGACTTTCCAGACGTATGTACTTAAGTCAGTTTTCTCTGAAACCACAAAAATGTCTCAGAGTTTATGCCTGTTTGTAATTGTACATTTTAGAACATTTCTCATTCTCTGTTAGTCAGAACTTGATGAAATATTACAGGAATGTGTGCTTTTTTTTTCTTTTTTTTTCTTTTTTTTTTTTTTTTTTTTAATGCTAAAGCTAATGAAGGATGATCAAAAAATATCCAAGTCAAGCATCTAAGCTCTTTTTCAAAAGTGACTTTTCTATTCAGAAACCCAACTTACAATGAAAATTAAAGTCATGTATTCATGAAATGTTTAATCAAGGAAAGGAATGTTTTAAGTAATTAACTAGGTCTGTTTTCACACTTTATAAAATGTAAAGTGTCAATCAAGGTCACCAACTAAACTTGTTGAAAGTTCTTTTTTCTGTCCATGTTAGTACCACATGCAAAATATATGGGAAAAGGTCTACAGAAATTACCAGAATGGCAGTTTAAAATTTCAATAATGTCAGAATAGAGAGACTTGTTTTTTTCACCATCTTCTACATTATAAAATATATTAAAATCTATGCTTAAAACCATAGTGAATGGGAGAAAAGGTCTCTGAAGGTCCATGGTGTCTTTTAATAACTATAAAGCAACAAGGTAGCAAATGTCCAATTGCAGCACTCTCTGCATATCACTGCTTTCATTTTAAACTGAGTCCTGGTGCAGCGTGGCAGTTCCTTATCCAGTGAGATCTGTGCATTCTTCATGTTGTCCACAAACATTTTGCAAGTGAGCTGTGGCCACATTTTTCTGGTTTCATGTCAGACGCTGGAAATCTAAAAGGTGACTGACAAACTTCGTCCTCAACACACAAAAACCTGTTCTATAGCCTAAAAAGCTGCAAGTATTCTGCAATGTGGCTGCTTCCATTAGTCATATGCTTGTATATCAAAATCATAAAATCATAGAATAGTTTGAGTTGGAAGAGAACATCTGGCTCCAGCCCCCCTGCCATGACCAGGGTCACTTTCCACTAGACCAGGTTGCTCAAAGCACCATGCAGCCTGGCCTTGAGCACTTCCAGGGGTGGGTCATGTAATTTTACCAAAGTGGCTGCTAAATTAAGTGGCAGGGACTCAGTATACTAAATGTATGACACTCACTAGCTTGCTCCTGTAGTTTGAGTACATACTTTCTAGAAATTCTTTTCATATTGACCCACCGAAAGGAGTTCCTGGATTCCTTTAACGAAAAGATATTGGACTATGGAAAAAAAATAATCTGGATTTCAATGGGAAAATGAAAGAATGCAGGTAAAACTTCAGAACTATGTGGCTGTACTGTGGAAGAGCATGACAAGTGGCAGTCTAGGCAACATTAATATCTATTAATCTAAGTAATTCTGCATCTGATCTGTTACATAAATTATGGAACGACTGAGCGCCTAGTTTTCAAAAGGATCACACAGAAAACAATTTCTCAGTAAAGGCAGAAAGGAAGCAACTATGAGCCAGGAAGGAGAGTCATTAATGGGTTTTTTTTGGTGCTTTTTTTTTGTTGTTTGTTTCTCTAAATAGCACAAGGGAAATAGCAGCTGAGAGAAGGAATTGAGTCTAAGAAGCTTTCAGGAATTGGCATGAAAATTGATCAGATGTGAATGAATGTAATTCTCAATTTTTGGTACACTTTAATGGAGGAAGAGGTAAAAGCAGTGTTGTTCATGATTCTAATAATGTAGGATTGCTTACATTTATTTTGCCGTGTGCATCTTTGGACACTACAATATGGGAAGGATCTAGAGCTATTAGAGAATGTCCAGAGGGCTGTGAAGCTGCTGAAGGGTATAGAGAGGAAGACATATGTGGAGCATCTGAGCAACTTGACTGTTCAGCCTGAAGAAAAAGAAGCCCCGGGGAGACTTCATGGCTCTCTACAACTTCCTCATGAGGGGAAGAGGAGGGGCAGACAGATTTCTTCACTCTGGTGACCAGTGATGGGATCCAAGGGATGACATGAAACTGTGTCAGGAGAGATTTAGGTTGGATATCATGAAAAAGTTCTTTACCCAGAGGGTGGTTGGGCACTGGAATGGGCTCCCCAGGGAAATGGTCACAGCACCAGGTCTGTCAGAGTTCGAGAAATGTCTGTACAATGCTCTCAGGCACATGGAGTGACTCTTGGGGTGTCCAGTGCAGGGCCAAAAGCTGGACTCAATGATCCTTGTGGGTCCCTTCCAGCCTTCCAGCTCAGGATATTCTATGATTTTATGTTCTTAGCTCTTGCTAGTTACATCTATTGGTTGATAAAATTCCAAGCAAAATATGTACAGAAGGTCAGGTCATTCATATAGATTATGGTTTCAGTCATGATTCTAAGCATTTCAGAACAAATGACTCTGATTTTTGGCTATTTTACAAATATCTTGAGAGTATCTTGTACAGAAACTGTCTAATTAATCTGCTATATGAAAGACAAAAGAAAGTTTGTTTGAAATTCAGGATTTCTTATAACTATATTAATGGAAAAAGCATCTGAAGTAATTAAGAAAAAGATAACCTGCATTCATAAAAATACAATGCAGGTTGATCTTTCTAAAATAAAAAAAGGAAAGGCTTTCTTGAATTTGCAAAATAATAATTTTTCAAGTCCATACATTTTTCATAGGTATCTTGAAAGAAATCTGCTTACAGTGCATTGATAATAGATTTTGGCCTCTGCATGCTCATTTATGCCAGGGAGCAAGTGGACTGAAAATGGATATATATTTGAATAGCAAAGAGAGAGCTGATTCCTAAATACAAAGTTTGAAAATGTTAAAAGCGGGCTTGGGAAGTCTTTATTCAGGGAATGATAGAAGGGAAAACTGGAGCCAACTAAGTCAGCTTCTGACAGCCCATTTGTACAGATGAGTCTGAATTTGTCATATCCAGCCCTGTAGATGGTAAAGCCAAAGTGAAAGAGACCCTTAATCTGTAAAGACAAAACTTCGTGTGCATTTGCACCCATCTTTATCACCATGCTGGCTTGAGCTTCTCGGTAGCAGCTGCAGAGGTGGCTTCAAGAAATATTATGCTCCTTCTCGCTCTTATCTTTCTATTAGGCTTTTTTTTTTTTTTTTTTTTTTTTTAATAGTGAAATCCAGAGAGGATTGTGATTCAGAGAACAGCTGCTTCTTTGATTCGCCTCTTCCTGTTCTCCCTCCAAGGCTGCTGTACGTAAGCACAAGGGCATCGGCAGGGTCGCGGGTGGGGAGGGCTGGAAGCAGTGCCCGGAAATAAAGGCTGCTTTCCTCGAAACAGGGGCTGAGAGACACCTAAAGATACCTGCTGCTGTCTGCTTTCCATTCCAAGAGGAACTGACTTAACCTGAGTAAAGGTTTTTGGACACTCCACTCAAAGTAAGGAAACAAGAGGGAGTAGTGTCATTTTTCTGACGACGTTTTAAAACATCCGTGAAAATTCTCAACACAGTTAGTAAGGAAACATACACTACTTGTTCAGAATTAGAAATCACCCAAAAATCTTAATGCAAATCAGGATTGGAGTTTATATCTCACACAAAATATGACTCCCCTATGCTTCACCGACACCTGGAATTCAGTATGCATTTAACTACTAGTGGTAGGCAGAATTGTTTGGTTTAGTTTTCTATATACAGCCTGTAGGTTGGGAACACTGGACAGTACTCTGCAATTTTAGTGATTGTTGTCTGTTTACCATAATTACAGAGATATTTTAAACTTCCACATTTTGTTGTAGACATAATATTAGGTAAGGAATAGCAGCAGAACATTTTGAGTAATCTGTTATTGTGGACACATCCTCAAGACTAGCTGATGCTATATTTAGTCACTCTGTGGTTAACTGTGACTAGACTAAGGATGTTATTTTATGTTGTGTGTTTGAAGTTGCAAATGTTGAATTTTTGCAATTTGAAATTGCTCAATTAAAGAAATAGTAGTTTTAATTCAAAGCTCTGCATATGCACACTCACAGCTTTTTCCTTTTGCTTTCTAGTGGCTAGTTAATGTTGCTGTAGTTCAACAGCAACTATTTAATTTAACAAAATTTAATTCTGTTGTTTCTCTTGAAGCAAACTAACTGAACAATATAAAACATATAAATTCATACTCATCTCCAACATAAAATTTATAAGGGATATATCCATAATATGTTTTCTAAATGTTTGTATACCTATCCAGATCCTGTATCCTGATCTTATTCCCACTAAATTAAATCAAAGAGAGAGCTCTGTAAAGGAACAGAAGTTTAAAAAAAACCACACAGAAGTTATTCAGGAGGTACATTTAATATGATAATTCTCTTTAAAAAGCTGCAAAACTTAAAAAAACCCCCAAAACCCAAGTTTTTTGAATTGGCAGTATTCCTAGCTGAAAGGACCTGATTTAGCATTTTAGGTTAAGCTGTGATTGGCATAATCTCTGCTTAGTTTTGTGCCTACTGTAAGTACCAGCAGCAAATGCAGCCTCTGTTCAGAGAAGTTCAGGAATTCCTTTTGAACGGGGTTAGGAGCCCAGAGACATGGAGGAATAAGGGAGGGGGGGGAGCCGTGTGGGGCTGTTTCCTCTGTGCAGGACAATACAGTAGCAAATTACAGACAAATACTGTTAGTAAGTTACAGACTTACTGTAAGCAAATTAAAGTGTAGGTGATCTGTGAAACAATTTTCATTGATTTTGGGCTAAGAGTAAATTTCTGTTTTTATCAAATATTCCATTTATTGCACTGAAGTCACAAAGGTACCATGAAGTTTTATGGCTTGGGTTTACAGAGATATGCGATTAATAAATGTGTATATAATGTTATTATATAAATATTTATAATGTTAAAATATGCAGAGCCTAAACCTTTATAATGTCTTATGTTTCAACAATAATATTCTCAATAATCTTCACTGTTGCTTTTAGGAAGATGCACAGGATATGCCTTTCCTAGGACACAAAGGATCACCCCAAAAATCCTCTGAGTTTCAAAACCAAAATTCAACATCACAAAACTTAGAGAAATATTCATTTGGCAGCCATCAGTCAGTGCTTCCAGATATTACTTTTCCCATTTTTCATGACCTTTCTGCAAGAAATTTCCCTTCCTGCTTCTCTGCTAGTAGAATGGTTCCTAATCCACAACAGATGAAACCAGGAGGTAAATTCAGGTGTTAGCTAAAGGAGTCTGCCTGTTTTTAACACCGTGAGTTAGGGAGTGCTCCAAGGACCAGCCACTTTGAAAGCAGGAGAGCAAATGTACTTGGAGATTTAAAATTTGAGTGGCAGCACAAGAATTGCAAATTGCAAATTTCTCCTGCCTTGTTTTCAAAAGAGTTCTTCTGCTTTTAAAGTCACGTAGGTATGCCTAAAAATTTTACCCTTTGTTATTAGGAAATGATTCATGTTTCTAGGAGATCCAAGCATGTTAGTTATGAGAAAATCCTGGGCATTTCAGGAGCACACCCTGTGTTTTCTAGCTTAGAGTAGGTACACAATCCAGTGACCATTCCAGAGATAGTCTGAAATAGCATCCATTTCAAATCCTCAGAACCAATTGTTTTAGTCTCCCTACCCCTGCTCCTTTTTTTGCCTTTTCATTGTCCATCTCATTTATTGCAACTGGTGAGCAAGCCAATGTCTACCAGCTGCCAGCTGTTTAAAGAAAATAAAGTGAAGAAGCATCCATACTGAAGTGTTTCTCTGTCTTTCATGAAAACAGTTTGCATTCTACACAAAAAATTCTTTCGTGGTGTAAGGGAATTGACGTCAGTACTGTTACACCCAGGATGATTTTGGCCCTGCATATCTCTTATGCAATACTTTCAGATGCACAGTTCCATGATGAACAAATGACTGCCAGATGTGAGGGTAGTATTTTCCCCTTTTTTGCTTTTTTTTTTTTTTTGAGATCCATGAACAAATTCTCATGTGTGGACTGTGAACTTCCTCAGTGTATGTATGTGTATGTACTCTAAGAATAATTCCATAGAAAGTATTTGGAATGGTAACATAAGAAAGAATAACAAAAGAAGCCCTACATTTTTTGCTCTTAAAAAATAAAGCTCTTATAATTATCTTTTCTACATGTGATACAGGCTCCTCCTTCCTTCCTGCCAGGCAGAAACTGATAACATCTACCAAAATACTGACCACCTCCACATTTGGGAGACAAGCCCGTGGAAGGAAGAAAAGATACAATTGATATCTTCTCCCAAAGTCATGATAGAAAGCTTTACAAAGACACCAGTAGTTAAAGGTGGTCACAGGATGTCTGGAAGAATCCAGTGCCGTGAAGCCATCCGTTTGCTTTCCAAGTATACCCACAAATTTTTAAAATTAACCATAGTAAAAAACTATGACATTTTTGAAACTGTATTTCTGCATTTAAGCATGTAAGTAAGGATCTCAAAGTTCTGTATATTCATTGTTCCAGTGGTTTTAATCTGGATTTCATGAGAGTAGGTAACTTCAATGTGCTTTGGAAGGATACAGCACCCAATACTGTTTTGCTTCCCTCATGTTTTTTCCCACCCTTTATGACAAACATCTGGGATTCCTGGTTCTTCTTGAAAAGATTTTCCCACCTAAATAACTTACTTTACAACTGCTTCTTTTGCCTGCTGCCTAGGATTCTAATACTACTGTTACTGCATCTAGCAGTTTACTGCAGAAAATAAGCAGCTCAGGTGAGGAAAAAAGTCTCTTCCTCCTGGAGGAAGCCCCCGTGGTGAAGCAGGGGAAGCATTTGAGGAGGCCACCCTGTAGGGGAAGAAGTGGCAGAGGCAACATGTGATGAACTGACTGCAGCCCTGCAGCCTCCATTTCCCATCCCCCTGTGCTGCTAGTGGGGAGGAGGTAGAGAATTTGGAAGGGAAGCTGAGCCCTGGAAGAAAGGAGGTAGCAAGGTTTAAGACTTGGTTTTATATCTCACCACCCTACTCTGATTTGCTTGTTAATAAATCAAACTAATTTCCCCCAGTTGAATCTGCTTTGCCTATGACAGTAAATGGTGAGTGATCTCTCTCTGTTCTTATCTCAACCCATGAGACTTTAATTATATTTACTCTTCTCAATCCACCTGAGGAGATGAATAACAGGGTGGCTTTGGAGGGCAGCCCACCACAATGCAAACCCCTCCTCTGAGTGCCAGTATTTAGGGCTGGGACTGAAGTATCAATTATGGAATTGATTCCTTTCTGAAGAAACTGAATGCAAAATCAGCACATTATTACATGACTTGGGTCCTTCTTGCTGTGCACCAGCACAGGAAGCTGAGCCAGTCTCCTGCACAGAATATTTGTACTCCAAATTATAACAGTTTAAGCTGACCATCAGTACTGCCTGATGGTAGCAGTTAGATGGAGAGGTGGACATGGTTTGAATTGTATGAAAAAGCAAATACAATGCCTCTAAGAACTTTAAGATTCAAAAGAAGTCTTTTGAACTAGAAAGGGTGGGGGGGGGATTGGCAGAGATTCCACCTTTTTTGATTTTACAGTTAGGTAAAGGAATGCTGAAAATAAGCCTATGTAGTTCTTGATGTTTCTGAGTGGTAGGCCTCCTTCTTTGGGTTAATCCCAGGTTTCTGTCTTCCATCTCCAGCAAATCCAGAAAAAAATGTAGAAGCTCTTAGGACATAAATAAAACAGATGAAATTTTAAAGGGCCACGTCAGATGGATGGCTCAGGCAGAGAAATTTTTGTCTGATACAGGAAGTCACAATTGTTCCTGCGTGTAGATTTTCAGACGCAAGGTATCTTAAATAAAACACAGTTTCCTTGAGAATAAGGATCCACTATTTGTTTCTCTACCTTTTGGCTGAAGACAGAAATCCATTTTTTTTTCTGGTGGACGGGAGGCAAGATTCTATATGAAGCAATACTCATCTCCTGGTCATGCCCAAACATATATGGAGATGGTGGGGAGGAAAGACTGATGGAGGGCATTAAAGTCTTTTCCATGGCAATAAGAGACTTAGCTTGGGAGATCCAAGGCAGAAAAGTGAACAGGAAGGAAGAGTGCACAGAACAGAATAGCAGAAGCAGAAGCAGTCCCTAGTGGAGAATCATTTTTGGGTGGCTCAGCCCATTTTGTTTTTCACCTTACAAACAGAGAGGACTGAAAAACGTGGAGAAACAGAAAAGCTCAGACAAAAGGCCAAGATACCTAAAGTGGAAACACTCTTGAGATCTGTTTCTAGTCAGTGCTGCACATCTGTATGAGTAACAAAAGCACTACCCAGCTCATCACAAAATGAACAGCACAGAGTGATCCAAACTGAGAGCAGCAGAGAAATTGTGGATGAAGGCCGAGCACTGGAGCTGGGGGAGTTGGGGAGTTGTGCAACACCTGCTTGCAATACTGTTGGCGTGAGCTACCACTCTGAGAGTTCTGAGCTACCACTTTCCAAGTTTTCTGAAATAGTATAATATAAAAACCTTAAGACAAAAGAACTGGTATTTCTGCAGGATTCCCTCTCATTCACAGCTATCATATACCAACTTGTTTCTGAGATGAAGTATTCCATATCCTACGGAACTCTTATGAACTCAATGAAGTTATTTTGGGTATAAATCAGAGTCAGTTTTGCTCTCTTTTCTTTAGATTTCACATGCTTATTACCCTCAAAACTAGCTGGTCCCTCCTCCTTTTATTTCTGCAACTCATTTCCCACAGCTGTAGTATTTATTCAAGATCCTTGGCTCTTGTTTTGCCTCTCATTCTGCTGCCTGAATAATTTGATCCTCTGGAGTATACTACTTTAAAACTGTTGCTCACACCAGATTTTTGCACCTCCTTTCCAAGGCCAGATTAAAAATGAAATTATTTCTGTTTAGATAGCTAAAGATTGATTTTTTTTTTTGGTTGAGCATGTATCTCTCTTTTTTAGTACACACATTGAAACACAGTCTCTGCCATCATTTTTAGAACCGCAAGCAGGGAGTTGAATGGGAGCCAGGGTATTATTTATTAAGACAGTCTGGGCAGTCAGTGAGGTAAAAGCAAGTAATTTGTTTTATATATAATGCCCCTTGATGTTATTTCTGTTTGTCATGCTAATATTGTTCTAGTTCTCTGCTGTGTCAAGTGCAGACAGGAAACTAGTCAAGAGTGGTATGTCCTTGACAAAAAATACATCCAGAAACAATAAAAAATAATTACTTTGAACATTCAGTAAGAAAATTAATTGTTAATTTCTGAGGTCCTTGTGTAGATAGCTGTTTTTAGAACGGCTAGCGTTGAAACAAAATTAACTAACCACAGTTTCTGGTCACATCTGTTTAAATTCTGGAAGGAAAATGTCCGAGATTCATGAAACCTTCATTTCAAACAGAATCTTAGAATCATTGAACAAAATAATGGTTTGGGTTGGAAGGGCCCTAAAAGATCATCTCATTCCAACCACCCTGCCATGGGCAGGGATGCCACCCACTATATCTGGTTGCTTAGAGCCCCATCCAACCTGCCACAAAACACTTCAGGGATGGGGCACCCACAATCCCTCCTGGCTACCTGTTCCAGTGCTTCACCATCCTCTGAGTAAACAATTTCTTCTTAACATCTAATCTAAATTTGCCCTCTTTCAGTTTAAAACTCTTGTTCTGTCACTATTTGCCTGTATAAAAAGTCTCTCCACTTTTAATAAACACCCTTAAGGTACTGCAAGCTGCTAAAAGTCTCCTTGAAGTCTCTTCTCCAGGCCGAACAACCCCAGCTCCCTCAGCCTGTCTTCACAGGAGAGGTGCTCCAGACTTTGATCACCTTCATGGCCCTCATCTGGACTGTCTCCAACAGGTCCACATCAGTCTTATGCTGAGGAGCCCAGAGCTGAATTCCGCACTCCAGGTGGGACTTTCTGCACTCTCACAAGGGCAGAGTAGAGGTGGAGAATTCCCTCCCTCACCCTGCTTTTAGGGCATGTGGCCATCCTTCTGGGCTGTGAGCACACACCGTTTGCTCATGTCCAGCTTTTCATCAAATAGCAATATAATAGCAATACAAATAATTAGCTTTATACATAAGGATTGACATTTCAGTCCTTTCATATTTTTAACCACACTTCATCAAAACAACTTTGTGGGATAGCTTCTGATATGTTTCCTCTTATTCTTACTTATTAGAGAATCACAGAATCATTTAGGTTGGAAAAGACCAAGTTCATTGAGTCCAACCTTTGACCAGTCACCAACTTGTCAACTAGACTACCGCAGTAAGTGCTATGTCCAGTTGTTTCATGAACACTTCCAGGGATCTTGGCTCCACCACATTTCTATTCCAATGCTTGACAATCCTTTCCATGGGGGATTTCTACCGACCTGATGTCCACCCTGAACCTCCCCTGGCATATTTGAGACTGATTATGTCATCTTGTCCTGAGACTTGTTGGCTGGCAGAAGAGGCTGACTCCCACTTCAGGGAGTTGTAGAGAGCAATCAGGTCTCCCCTGAGCCTCCTTTTTTCCAGGCCGTACCATCTCAGCTCCACCAGTTGCTCCTCATAGGACTTGCTCTAGATCCTTCACCAGTGTCATTACCCTTCTCTGGGCATACACGAGCACCTCAATGTCTTTCTTGAAGTGAGAGACCCAGAAGTGAACACAGTAATGCTTCAAGTTCCAGATGAAACTTCAAACTGATATTTTCTTCTAACTGGTGCTAATATTTTGGCTTGACATATGTTTGCCTGGTTTCTGAAAATGTGTTTCAGTTAAAGACTGACCTATAGCACTAAGTTCAGAACTAGGACTTGGAATGTATTTTGACAAAATAAAAGCTGGAAACCACAGGTGTCAGTTTTTGTCTGCATATTCTTTTATTTATCAATAATATGCATATATTGATATTGAAATATTTTCACTCAGACATATCTGTGGCTGTTTAGAAACATGTAAGTGGCAGGACAATGTATGCTTTGTTGCTAACTGTAACCATTATTTGTAATTGCAGAGATCTGGCTTAGTCCAGTACAGAAAAGTCTCTAACAGTTTTCTTCTCTGCTACCAGGAAGATTCTCACATTCTCTTGTAAGACACTAAAATTTTCTATCAGTTTGACCCCTTCTGTGGTGCCTGGTGAAATCTGACAGCAATCAATTGTTGTTAGTTATTGGCCAACACACAGTTTTTAAACTGTAGCAGTGATGTAAGATGCCTTAGGGCATACTTTGATCTCATGTGCTTTAGCAAAAATGGAACACGAGACAGCACAAACAATAAAGATATCCCCTTTAAGTTGCTAAAGAGCATCTTTTACATTTGGAACAAAGTTTCACACTAAATGTTTCTCATTACCATTGTCAATACAAAGCTAATGTTGAAGACAATGGTTAGAACATTAATCATGTGGAGAGTGGAGGAAATGTCCTAGCTAAACTGAGTAAGCGAAGGCATTCTGGAGAATGTTTGCTCTAGGAGTTAGTCACCCTTCCACAGTCACAGAGCTGGCTTCCCATAACACAGAGGTAGTTGGCTGTGGGGTTGACTATTTTTAGTCTGAATGCCTAAAGATGACTAACGCTGCATCATGCCTTGGAGTGAACACGTAGCATTTGTCAGAAATACATGTTCAACAGAATTCAAGAAATACCATGAGTGACTGTATCTATGTCTAATGAATTTCTCATAGAGAGGAAGTGATTGAGCACACAAGGCAACTTCTCCATACAAAGAAATAATGAGTTTTGTGAGCACAGAGGAAGAAATGCATCTCTCTTAAAATGACCATCAAGGAAAAGAAAATAGTAGAATAAGCCAGAAAGACCATCATATTCTATCAATCATTATGCTTGTGAAGTCCAGTGGAAATGGGTGTCCGTATGAGATCAACCAAATCTCAGTAGGGAGGACAGGATATGAGAACTGTGCACTTTGTTTTAAGTATTTGAAAGATGTAAAACATGTAAGTCTGTAAGATGAGGTACTGAAGGAGACATGAAATACATCTCTTAGTGCAATTATACTTTTTATCACAGAAAAAATATGATTGTGACAACAATAAATGGATGCTTAAAACAGAAAAAAGGAAGAGGAAACAAGTATAAATAGCAAGGAAGCCCCATAATTATTCCTTCTCCATATTTTCACGTATTACATTTTTTCAACAGTCAAAAAGGGAGTTGAAGTTCAGCTTCTAAGGCACCAAGATGTATAGCAAATACTCAGTCCACTTGTATGGTAAAACACTCAGCCAACTTGTATGACAACTTGAAGAGAAAAAAGGGAAGAATAAAAGGAGTGAGCCAGTTCAGAGCAAGCAGACAGTAGTCTGTCAAGCAATGGAAGTATTCTTTCTTGTTTCTTTCTTGCAAATCATCTGCAGATTTCTTTCTATTGTTTCAGTGTATTCACTTATTTATTTTATTATTTTAGGAGGAATATTTTGTCACCAAAAAGTACTATCTACACAAGTGAGCTTGTCCTCCACATCCTGTTGTACTACTCTGTGAGTAGTGCAGTACGTGAGAATCCATGGTGTCATTTTGACATGATGACCTTGGCATCTTCTGGCTTGGCAGGCTTGCTTGAAACTGACTTGGTTGAGCTACAATTGCGATAATAAAATATAAGCATCAGACAAGAAAGACTCACAGATACTCAAGAGCTATATGTAACTTCCATACAGGTTAGGAAATGAAGCTGACTAAGTAAAGTTTGTTGAAAGGTCTGGACAGAAATTCTGTCTCAGGTTGTATTCCACGCCTTCCAGTGACTTTTGTGCCCTGGTAAAAGTAGATATTAGAGATTGTACTGTAAAATCCACAGTGCAATCATGTCAATTTTTTATGTTTTCCATTACTATGAAGGGTCTTGAAAAGGTCCTAAATATTAATCTTATTTTCTTTTTTATCCCCCCAGAAACAACACCAGCTATCCTCTCTGTATGTAAGAGTGTCGTTATTTATATTAAATCAAGGATGCTTCTGTTTGAAATGACATAAATAGGCCATCTTCAAACACAAAAAAAGAAAATATGAGATACTGATCATCACAGTTGTGCATGGATAATGGAACTCTTCTCATTAGAATCACAAAATTGATGAGGCTGGACAAGACCTCTAAGATCATCAAGTCCAACTTAACCTGACACTGCTGTATTTGACATTAAAACAAGTCCCCACGTGCCATATCTACCTGCCTTTTTAACACTTCCAGGGATGTTGATTCCACCACTTCTCTGGGCAGCCTGTTCCAATGCATGACCCCCTTCTGAGTGCAGAATTTTTTCCCAATATTAATTTTAAACTTCCCCTGGTATAATTTGAAGCCATTTCCTCTTGTCCTTGCTTGTTACCTGGGTGAACAGACGGACCCCTGCCCCATTACAACCTCTAGAACCATAAATTATGGCTGGGAAAGTCTTCTAAGATCATCAAATTCAGCTGGTAACCCAGCAGTGCCTTGTTCACCACTAAACCATATCCCAAAGTGCCACATTTGGGGGCTTGAGAGCGACATGGGAAGGACAGTGTAGTGATTTGTAGGGCTGAACCTACTCTGTGTATTACAGACCAGTTGTGGAAGAGCACACAGTCCATGAAATTTCGCTGTAGGTTTTCCAGCTGTCTGACACATGTCCCCTGGGAAAATAAGGGGAAGAGATACATTTTACAATTGTTTCATCTTTGCAGCTGGCCATGTCTCAGCTACTGCACAGAAAGTGGGGCTCAGGAGACCAGACATGCCATCTTCCCACACAGGAGAAAGATGACCAAACACAACAGAAACTGAAAATACGGCTCAGGCAATGAGTCACTCATTTGTGACATTCTCTGCTATGGTGAGGGAAGAAACTTCAGCATATTCTTTTCCTGTAATGTTCAGCTGTAGAGCTAACTTCAAATGAAGCCACACACATATCTGACACACCCAAACCCACACTTCATTTGAGGGATGTCCTATGTTTTAGACCCAAATTTACATCTGTCATGTAAGGACACAGTGTCCTCATTTCAATTATAGTAAATTACTGCATGAGAAAAACTGAATCATAAAGTTCAGATTTATAGCCTTCATAGTTAATTTTTATCCCCTTGCCCTCTTTGTTTGTATATTCATTTCAGGATTTTGACTTTGTCATCAGGCTTTATTACAGAACCTCCCTAAGCCTTATAGACTATTGGGAATAACTCTCTTCTTTATAGAATTTAAATCAGTAAATAAATTATCTTGTAAGCAACCTTCTATAAAGACCCTGTCTCAGAAAAAGACATTTTTTTAATCAGTAGGAACTGATAGCATATGAACTCACTTTTCTATTATCAAAGGAATTTTTACAAATGCCAGGAAAACAAAAGTTTTTGTAAGAACCATTCTAGGGCATATTATTCTACTTTTTAAAGAAAAAGAAATCTATTGACTATTTGTTGCTTGCTTATTATCTTCTTTTTTGTTTGTTTTTGTTCTGTTTTCTGAAGAAATATTTTTGAAAGCCACTTTTCTAAATGGCATTTTTTTTCTGGAGAATTTTCTCTATTTGTTGCAGTAATGTTTATATCCTCTTTTGGAAGGGCTCAGACACTTCAATACCAAAACTTACACATCTATCACTTCAGTGCAGCCATCTCTGAGGCGCAATACAGAAACTATTGTAGCAGGAAAAATATTCACTGATGGATTAAATAATAAGTCCTCTTTTATTACTTCTGCCCTAATAACATATTAGTTATTTGCATTATTGTATACTGAGGAACATCTGTCAGCATTATTTTTTAGTAAGCCAAAATCTGTAAAAGTAGCTGGTCTCATCTTGCTATAAATGCTATTTGTCAAATTTGTCATCTTTCCGTAAATCTCTGAATGTCCAACTTATAAAGAGATCACTGTAAACTTGAATAGCTGTGATTTTCTAAGAAACGGATGAAGTGGAGAATGTAGGGGAGAAGAGACTGTTTTCCCAAGCTGTGCACATTCTTAATATGCATATATAATTTTGGGTCCTGCTGCTTGCTTCTTTTTGTTTTAAACAAGCCGTTGTTCCTGTTTCTGAAACTGTGTCAGATGTAAGGATGGGACCAAGCTGACAAATTCAGATACCATCATCTCTTAGGATACTTGGTGACTCAGAGAAATACAGTAAAAATGGTACTACACTGCCTGCTAGCTCTGTTTTAACCCCATTAGAAAAAAAATGAAATGTTTAAAACGGGGCCAAAGAGATGAACAGGGAAAGGGGAAAGGAGCTTGATTATCTTTTTACTGTCCTTAACAGTTAATATATTAAAAGAATTTTTTGAATTGTAATGTATTGATGCATTGAATTCATTTGCTGTCATCCTTTGTCTCAGTGAATAACATAGAGCTGTGCAGGATTCAGGTACATTGTAAAATCAAAGGAAAGCATCAGCTGAAATACAATCACATATTTGCCTTAAACACATATAGTTGGCACTACTAAACATAATGCATCAATGCATCACACAGAATGGCAAAACACATTTATTTTTCTCTGTATTTTATATTTGTTTATATTAGTTTCTGACAGCATTTTTGCTGCTTCTCATGTAAAGTCTGGCCCCCCCCTGTTGCTTTGTGGATCTTTCAGACAGCACAAAGATCTTAAGGACAGGGTTCTGAGTCATACTCCAGCTTGAAATATCTTAATTTTGTTTTTAAAGATCTGAGATTTCAATAACTCTGATACTTTATGTAACAAATAGTGACTTTATATGCACATACACTACTAGAATTATACATTGTGCCTAGCTTTTCCTTATTCTCATTCTACTGAATCAGTTTACATATTCAAAGCCTAATATAAACATGTATTTATTAATCTTGAATGCTTACCTGTGAGATCAGTCAATATTGCTCTTTCTTTCTTCCACCATAGGAAAATAAGGGTCACGAAATATTCAAAAGTACGACAGATTTAATTCAGTTCTCAGACTTAGAAATATTCTCTCAATTTAGGCCTACAAGTGTATTACAATATTGAACTTCTTATAAAGCCCACTACATTTTTTTCCCCTCATTTAAATGCCCTGGATATTTTAGATATTCTTCCATTCCTCCCTTCTCAAAAATAAGTTGACTAGAATGTAGCCTACTACAGAGACCAGATTTATTTTAATTGCCAGATTCCCTCACGAATCCTTTCAAGTACAGAGAAGCAATCAAATACCAACTAAACTGACCTACCTTTTACCTGGGTAAAAAGTAGAATTTGAAGTTTAGTTCTTGAAGTAATTACCTGGATCTAACAGGCAGGACTTGGACTAACTCTTGCCTGGGGCAGGCTTTTCTGACAGAATAATTAGCCCAAAGGAAAAGAAAACAACCAACATAAATCCCCCCAAACCTAATATGTGTATGATCAGGAAACAGAAGCTGAAACCAGAGGGGAAAGAAAAGAGTTCTCAGGATTTTCCTGTCTCAAGTGGAGTAATTTTACCATATCCCCCTGCCTACAGTAGCAGTGCTCTGTGCCACAGATTGGTGGTGATACCCCTATAAGTCTTGATCTTTTAATCTAATTCTTTTTACTGTAGAGAGATTCACTCACTTCATTGAAGAAGGGATCTGTTTGTATGAATCTAACAAAGAGAGAAAAAAAAATCCCCATCAAATTATTAATATCAGATGGAAAAACAGGAAGAAACTTCATACAATCAAAAGTTTTTGTGTATGCAGTACTGAGGAGAAAGGAGCATGATTTGTAACTGATGCCTGAATGCAATGATTCAGATAAGATTGATAAAAGATAGCTGTTAATGACTTCTTTTACTTTAGACACTTTAGACACAAAAGTTTGGGATATTGCCATCCTTTCATACTCCTGCACATATGGCAGAGGCAGAGACTATTACTGAGAACAGTAATTCTGCTTAGGCAGAAGTGTATTCTAGAATATTAAACACAGTAAAAAATAATGGGTGAGATTTTGAATACAAGAACTCTCTACAGTTGAAACTAACTGCAGGACCATTCTGTGCTGCTAAGGAAGATACTCTGATTTTGCAGTCAGAAGAGTCTAACTTTGAACAGCCACTGTAACTGCATAAACTACTTGAAAAAAATAATTTGTTAAGCTTTTCCATTTACAACTGAGGATGAAGATTCTGTTCTAAATTCACAAGCATAAAGAGACAACAAATTTGTAAGTTTTTACAAAATACTTTCTTCATCTAACTACCATGTCTGATGGGAAACAGGTGCTACAGTTGTTAATGCAACAAAATACTTAAATAATTACCATTTTTAAACATGTCATGTTGATGAAGGCCTAATATACAAAGCTGCTAGATGTTTTGGATGTCTAAATAATGTCACAATTTTCTGTGAATTATACAAACAGATAATAATTGTAAACTGGTTTTATTACATTACCACAACAGTCACAAAATGATTTATTTATGTCTCTGTTTACTTAAAAGTTCAGCTAATTCAGTGCAGTAAAATAACTTGGTTGAGTTTTACAGAGTGAGATTAGAGTAACCTTTTTTTTCTGTCTGATGGTTCTGTGGTAATTCAGTATCACCACATCTCACCCGCCCTGCTTTGTCAGTGGATGATTACAGAATTGCCACAAAGAGGAGAGAGAGGTAGATTAAAAAACCCTCAGGCTGAGAATGACGTTAGTTCTCCATCTCCCATGTCCTAAATAATGTCACTAACCATTATCCCAAACACAACCAGCAGCAAGTCAACTTCTGTTTTCTGTGTAAGAACAAGTATGGGATAATCTCTTTTATAGAAGGCTGATGTTTCTGGAGAGCTAATGGGCAGAGACTAAATTTTAACATGCAGTCTTACTGCATATCCTAGAGAGAGACAAGGTTTCTGGAAGTTTGAGGACCAGAGCCTATATCATGGGAAAACATTGAGAATGTGTCAGTCTGAGCATGGGGATTTTTACTTCATTTTACCTCTCCTGCATGTGGCAAGAAGTTTATTCATAAATCTCCGCATAGCAAAACCATCAAGTTTCACCTGTCCTAAAGCTGCTTAAAGAATTTGAGATGCCTGAAGATCACTAGCCAGGTGAATCTAAGTCCATGGCTTTTGCTGCTGCGTTTAATTTTATTAAGACACAGATGGGAAAAATATACTCCCTTTTTTTTTTTATTTTTTTTATTTTGGTAGACTGAAGATACAGCACTCCCAATGTTGTTTCAACTTTTACAAATGCCACAGTCATATAAACATATTGCATTGCTTTAAGTTACCTGTAGATTTACATTTCTTTTTTCAGGGGTCTTTAAAACTGCCCCTAAACAGTATGTGGGAAAAAATGTTGTAGTCATTATTTCCTTGATTGGTCATTACAAAGTAAGCTGTCCTTCATGGGCAAAAGATAATAGCAAAAGCTAGTCAGAAAGTAACAGAAACTCTCTGAACCCCATTAGGTGAAAATATTGCCCATTTTTTTTTTCACTAAGTTTTCACCATGGGGCATATGATTATGATTATTTTAAAGCCATGCTTCATTTAGATAAGTAATCAACTCAATGGAATTGGCTTTACAGAACTGCTGAACTAAATCTAGTCACACATGCAAGCTTTATGAAATGAGAAAACATCTGCTACACTGATGCACCAGCATAAAAAATAGTTGTGAACTTTACACACCATGGATATGCAAATTAAAATTACAACAGCTGGAAATCTTTAAAATAAAAAAGAAATTTTGCAGGTAGTAAGTCCTTTCTGAAAAAATCTGCCTAATTCTGTCAATTTAAGGAAGTGTAAATGATTTCAACTTGTAACAGTGACTGGTTAAATTAGTTGTCCACTTAAAAGAGCCTCAGAAATTTTATCCTTAATTAAATGTTGATATTAATAATTCTGACTGTGTTAGGGTATCCGTCACAGATATTTTAGTTTTGAAATATGTTACATGACAGTACAACTGTTAAATACTTTTTCTGCACGGAGGTTATGGTTTACTCTGAACAGTGTATATACATGGCTGCCAAAATGCATACTGAAATGTATAAAGACTTTAATTACTTGTAAAGTTTGAATTTCACAGTCTAAATCAATCTGGAAACTGTAGAAAAGCACTAAGCTAAAGGAAATTGTGATTTTTTATTTTCAGGGCAATGAATAAATACAGGTACTTGCACTGGACAAATGCAGCCCTTGTTCTTATCAAAATGAATGCTAATGATATTCTTGAGCAAGTACAGGATATGTAATCACACCAGCATTTTCCCCTTCAGTAAGTGTATCTTTAACTAGATTTCAGATGCTCCTGTAATTCATCCTGTATAATCCAGTAATTGCTAACAACAAAGACCAGAAGACAAAAGCAATCGACACAGCAACTTTAGGGTTAAGGACAAACAGCATGTGGTATCAAGAATGCAGAACTGAAACTCAGGGCTCCAGCTGAGTTCTCCTTTTGTGGTTTCTGCTTGTTGTGTTGCCTCCTTGCTTGCCACAGTCTGACATGAGCCTTCCCAGGCAAGGTTTCTATCAGCACATACTGGCTGAGTACCAACCAACAGACACAGTCAGGGAAGGTGCACTCCCATCCAGGCAGCAGAAGCACAACGTGTCTGAGCTGAAATTGTCACTGGGTGAGCACAGCTGTGCTCTGCTTCACCAAATGGGAACAAGAATCAAAATCACCATCTGAGATACTTTTTCTTCTGTCTCCTCGAGTCTTAATTTTAGTTGTTCAGGGATTGGCTTCTGCTGGAAACAACTGCAGGTTCTGCGGGAATCATTTAGCTAACAAATTGTGGAACCATAGCTCCTGCCCTGAAACTGGGGACGTAGCAGGCTTGAGAAGCTTTAGATAACTTGAAATTGATGTCATTAAACTCGGACTTCTGTCTTCTCATGCATTAGCAGAAGTTGTTTCAGACTGAAGTTTGTAACTTTGAAACCAGGGAAAATGTCTCCCATCATTATAAATACTCATAGAAATGTGTGTGGAAATTGCTGCAGACTCCAAAAAAACATGAAATCAGAACTTAAGAGATTGGGAATTATTTGTTGTGGTTGTTTTGGTTGTTTTTCATACAGAGAAAAGAGACAGAGAACAAATATAAAAGAAAAAGAAAACAACTGGTAAAAATATTTTCCAGGCTTTATTTGATGCTCTATGGTGACAAAATCAAACAGTGTAATGAAGTCTAAAAAAGCCAGAGTAGAAAAGAAAACAAAGGTAGTGTAGAATGGGTTACAAAAGAGCTCTACCAGTCACAAACTGATAGGTAGCTTTCTTTACCAATTACCCCAAATTTTTAAGGGATGCTCATAGCACTAAAGTCCTGGGCTCAAAGTTTTGAATATCTTGCTCCTTTAAAAGGAAAATTCAAAGGATTTTGTGTCTCTGTGTGGGGGTTTAAAGTTGACTTCAGTAAGAGATGTTTTGGTCTGACATAATTACAGCAATATGTTACAAGAAAATGAACATAGGACATTATTGCATTGATCTTATTTTTAATGTGGGTGAATATGCTTCTTTTATATGGTTACCACTTTATCACAGAATGGATAAAGAAAACCTTATGATTTTCCACTTTTACTTCGAGGGTTCCATGAAGAAAACAGAAGTATCTGTTTGAAGTCACATAAACTACCCAAAAGTATCCTGCCAAACTTGAATAAAATAATGGTGCTCTTCTTGGTGAAGTCAATCATAATATTAGCCATGGGAATTCAGTTTGTCAGAAATACAGTTATTTGGTGTTAAAAAAGGATGAAAAGATGGCATTTTGCTACTTGTGAAATGGTAGGATATGCACAGTGGAATCTCAAGTCCCACTTCTTTGGTAAGTTCTGCCTCAGGAGAACTTGAAAATTACTTGGCAAGAATAAATAATGATAAACATGAAGTGCTTTTCAATGAAGCTGGCAGTGCTTTGAAAGAAATCTTTTTTGATACTCAGAAGTAGGGGCACGTGAAAGAAGTTTAATCCTACACCCAGAAGTTCACACAGAGCCATTTTCAATACTAGTACTGTAGTGCTAGTTCTACTTATGTAGATGATCTTCCCAAAATTCATGATAGTTTTTCTGGTAATCATTGCAGAACTTTGCAGGGAAGGGAAGGTTTCGGGAAGGGAAGGTTTCGGGAAGGGAAGGTTTCGGGAAGGGAAGGGAAGGTTTCGGGAAGGGAAGGGAAGGGAAGGGAAGGTTTCGGGAAGGGAAGG
>JAHLSL010000007.1:27501784-27698115 GCA_025920805.1 Petroica traversi | reverse complement strand
GGGAAGGGAAGGGAAGGGAAGGGAAGGGAAGGGAAGGGAACTATATATGAGATGCACTGACTCCTAAATATTTAAAGCTATGCGTTCTTTCACAGAAACTGTTTTGAATGAAAAAACCAAAATAAACTCAACAGTTCATGTAGGTACTGCTTTTGAATGATGAAAATTTTATATTTTGTTTTATTTTTAAACTCCTCATCCAAGATAGCTAAAGAATAGCCTTGTGGATGCTGTTTCTCTGATCAGAAGATGGACCAGACCCTAAAACAAGACAGATTTTACTGATCTACTCCTTCTCTCTATCAAAGCAATGTTAGCAAGCAACTTCAAATACAAGTGAGTAAAAGTACTTCTTTTGTTATGAATCTGGATAACTCAATTCTATTACAAAGTGGCCATTTATAATTTGTATAAGCAAAAACTCACAGCAGGATGTGGCTTACTGAGAGATAACCACATGGCCAGTGACTTTGCTTTTATACCCATAAATATTCATTTAAGATGATCCTCTTTCATTGAAGTTGGCGACAAAATATGCACTGAATTCAATGGGAACAGACTCAGGCATTAATGCAAGAAACACATAAAATGCTGCCTTCTTCTGGTTCTGGAAAACTATGGGATTTTTGAGCAAACTTGGGACCAAAGTACACAGACTGAAGTGATTTAGTTTGTACTAGTAGGATGGGAAGTTCTTTCTAATCATGCTTGATCTGAATGAAAATCAGACGATCATATGTTTGAAACTAATAATATTGCTATACACCCTTTCATCTCAGAGTGGAACAAGAGCTGAAATTCCTATTTATTGTGTTGTGTTATTTTGAAAAATTCCAGTGCCGAAATAAGGGAATACTTAATTTCAGCATTTTCACAATGAAATATTTTCATATGGCCAAAATGAGGTCTTTCACTTAATAAACAGGTCATGTGTCTTTGATGAAGAATCATCCATCTCATTGGAAATGAGAGTTTGACCAAGAAACACTAGCCTGCAAGAGGGAATATGAGAATGAGACATATAGAAAAGCAGCTGCAGAGGGATATTGATTTCAGTATGTGCTGACTTCAAATGAAACATTTCAGATTAGTTCAGCAAACCAGAATATTTGGTTTCATAATCAGTCAACTGGAAAGAATATTTTTCTTGATTTTCCTAATGGGAAAGGGAAGGGATTCTACACAAAGGCTTTTCTCCTGTGGGGGGGAAAAAAAAAAAGATATTATAACACTATGATTTCTATAAGGTTAAAAAAAAACCCCAAAACAGTTTGATACAATGTCTTCAGCTACCCCTGAGGTATATGAAACCCCATGATAGTTCTGCAGGCCAGACCTTTTGTTAATAAAAGACAAAAGTAGTTGCTTCTTGACTGCTCTTTAAAAGTATTCACCAGGCTAACAAAGATGCAAGGTTGGTTTTATTTCATGGCTTCTCACTTTAGTGGGACCAAGATGACATTTGCCAGGAACTTTATTTTGATGACCAAGAATTTTGATGAAATAAAAAAATAGAAAGGCTGAAACTAATTAGCACTTTTAAAGAAATGTTAGATGATCAGTCACTGACTTGGAGACTTTTCTATGGTAAAAGGTCCTAGAGTAATTTTTGAAAAGTAATTAGGAGATAACACAATGAAAACCTACATTTCTATGATTACTGCTTTCCTTTTAATGTCTAACAGAATAATTTCTTCCCCAAAGATTGTAAACAACTAGCAATAAATATATTTATAGATAATCTGAAAGGTCATAAGAGAATAAAACAGAATGGATGGACTTTTTATTAGGTTATGCTCTACATCTTGGTGAAATATGGAAGATTTTGCCATTTGCCTTGCCATTTGCAGCTGCTTAGGCCATTTCAGAATTTTCTACCACAGCAGCCTCAAATTGGTTGTATCATTTGGTTTCTTAAATTCTATGTATTTCTTAGTTCTTTTTGTTTCTTATTCAAACTCTATTCTCCTTCTTCGACCTCTTCAGCACAAGCACTTAAACCAAGTTGTGTTCATGATTCAAAAGTATGAGAGAAGGAAAAAAATCAGAACAATCAGCCAGCTTTGCAGCCAACAAAATTTGCAGGGACTTGTATAGCATTCTACAGGTGTAAGGCTGCCATATCATCAGTGTTTTTTTTAGCAGATTCTATATGAATTTTGGTTGGACTCTTGTGTGAGAGACCATTGCTTAAGAGCAGTGTAGGTGTGTGACTTTGGTGCAGGCTGCAAAAAATGTATTTCAGGAATGAAAGTCCAAATACATTTTTGCGAGTGTTTATGTCAAAGTGCAGGAAACAGGAGTATTACAATGAAATAATGCAAAATATATCACACATCCATGTGCCGTTTTATTCAACTGCTTTCTCTGCAATGTATCTTCATTCTTCTGGAAGCTGGTTCTTAAGGGTTTAAAAACTGATTACTCAAATAAGCTCATGAAAATTACCAAGCTATTTCAATTGCAGACAGGAACATTTATTTCCCTATAGCAAATACAAGAAATACAATAAAAACAAATAAAAAACCAGAATTTTTAGACAATAGCACTACTCAAGATTATTCTCCAATTTTTGACTGGAATCCTGATGGAACTTTTCTAAAAATCCTCATTCACACAACTATAGGACTTTCTAATAGAAGAATCTATTACTAGGTAAGATGTAACAGCATTCTGCCTCATTTGCCATAGTGTAACTAACTCCATTAGTACCATCACACTTAATAAATCTATCCATGCCACGTAGTCTAAGGATGAGTATAAAACAACTTAGAGCTAGGCTAAAAAGTGTCAACAGATCAGGAATCTTTCTATGCAATTATGTGCCAGCTAGTTTCTACACTCAATTAAAATTGCTTTGTTTTTGAAAAACGTGGCTGGACAAAATATATTTGGTCAGTAAAGAAACTAGGGACTATTGTGTGGAAATGGCTAGATCAGCCTATCTAGAATAAAATCAACATGAAATTCAAACCAACAGGGAGCATATCTAATATCTTAAAATTTTTTTGTAAGCAAAGCTATGTCTTGGCACTTCTCTGTTTCAGCCAGAACTGAAATCGGAAATGCCCAAATACTGTTCTTGAACTACAGCTGACCTGAATGAAATGAGGAAGCACTACAGAGTCACAGGACAGACTGTTTTTAGGAAATTGCCATCTAATTTCCCAACTGGAGAAGTTTGGATGAGATCAGGTAAACTCTGGAAACTGCTAAACTCCTGGATGTATATCTGAACTGAACCACCCATCCTTTGTGACTCATCTGTTACCGAATTCCACATTTTGTGGAGATGACTATAAATAAAATAATTTTACTTTGAGAAAGAAAGGAGGAAACACAACAAGCTACACAAATCAGTGGTTTGGCTGCATTATCCCTGGAATTAAAACTGTACTGAACATTCAATTGTTCTGATCACAGTGATTTAAATAAAGGCTACATCCCTGAAGTCACTGGAGACAAACTGGTTTATCTGAGAGATTTCTGCCACATGTGTTCATGACATGCAGAAATAAACAGGAGACATACTGGGCCTTATGAATCCAGGATATAAACCTCCATTATTTCAATGATATTTCATTAGGAATAGGATTGATCAACTAATCCTAGCTTGGTTATCTTTCCCTTTAACCTCTGGCTTTTGGTATTCTTCTGACACAGTTCATAATGGTGACTGTGTTGAAATGGTCCTTATAGTCACAGTGGCTTAGCCTCTCTCAGACATATCTGTTGTTTATCTATGAAGAAAAACCTGCCTTGCAAATCTAGTATAGGTACGATGTAATTTAGGGCTTGAAAATGAAAGTTGTGACCTGCTTTTTCTCTTTAAAAACAGATATGCTGAAGAGTGGTATGCACTCTTGCTAAAAAGTGTTAAGCTTTTTATGAAGCTCTAACAATTTTTGTGTACTTTTCATCAACTTGAAGTCTGAAATTGAACCACCACTATGAATAAGGTGTGGACACTTTTTGTGTTCTCTTTGGACACTTAGTTAATAACTTAATCCTAGTTTGATTATTTAAATCAGCGACTGATGCTATATTAGTTTTCTTAAGCAAAATGGTAAACTAATTTCTTTTATGTGCATAACCTAGGAATATGGGATAATATACATCACTTATTTACTTATTTTACAAAGATAGAGAGGGTGGGACTGGATCGAAGTGACATAAAAGTCAGGAAATGACCCCTGCGATGGGATTCCAGAGGTGGCAGATTAGGAACAATGTCCTCTTTACAGTTTCTGTAACTTTGGAACATTCCATCCCAGCACACAGTTGGGGTAGGGGAACTGGCCACCTGAGCCCCAATGAGCAATAGTTTTGTGAAGTGCAATCCCAAAGAATACGTCCGCATGTAAAGAGTGGGGAAACAAAAGCGAGTCACAGCTGTTTTTCAGTGCTCACGCCAGTGCTGAAAAGGAAGTCTTCATCCCACTGGACTAATTCAGGATGCCAGAGGGGTGTCCTTGGGGAGTTTTGTTCAGGCAGCGAATCCTGTGTGGGTCAGATAGCGTGCTCCAGCCAAGCTCGCCGCGGCCAGAGCGCGGTGCGGAAGGGAAGCTGCTCTCCATGCTGAATGGCGCCTTTGTTCGCCCTGCCGCAGCAGTTACATTCTGCAGGCCCTGCAGATACAACAGTGGCTGTATGAGAGCGGAATGGAAATGAGATGTTGGCTCCCCCCAAAAAGTTCTGCTTCTTTCCATTAAAACTGCAAAGGAATTCTGGCAACCGAAAAATAACCCTTCCTATCGAGCAATATTTTCCTGCCTCTAAAAGCCAAAGAAGCCAAGAGCATAAAGTGGAGCTAAAATACAGCCTAGATGGGCATATTATAGGTTGAACATTTTATAGGTTGGTTACCTTCCAAAACAGGACCAAGGCTCGCTGGTAAATTAAAGACAAAAAATCATACAGTGACTGCAAACCACCTGTAAATCCGTACATTTACCTAAGCCTTAAAAAACAGTAGAACTGCAATGCATCCAGGACTGCTCTGTTTGCTAACAAGTTCTTTAGTATGCACCAGTTGTAAAAGTAGATAGTTCAGGCCTTGACCTGTGCACCTTTTTCAGCCTTTTTCTGGGCCAAAACCCCTGTCTGTTTAGAAAGAAAGCCATTTTAAAATTACCATAGATTGAGTTCTTCCATGTAAGGGTAAACTGCTGGCAAGCTATGGGATGTCATATTATCTTTTCAAACTAAAGGAAGGGAGTCGCCTTCTTTGGCTACTGTCTAGTGGGAATCAGCCACTAGAGAACTCGCTACTCTGTTTTCCTAATTAATTTTAGAAAAGCAACATTGAGAGCTTTTTCCTTAATTGTCTGCTTCCATAGCATAAGACCTTGCTTATATAAAAAGCTTATATAACAGTATAAAAATATCTACCTATATATTAAATATGTACATTTCTTTAAAATGAGGCTTTGGGATAGTCTTCTCAGAGAAACTAGAGCTGTATAGCAAATGTGTATCATATATTACAACCGAACTATGTTACTTCTTGTGGCCTAATTTGCTTTTCTATCCAATTTTATGTAATGAAAGGGCAGGTTGTTTGCAGTAGCAGAGCTATTTGCTATTATGATCATTGGTTTGCTTACCATATAGCTGTGATTTGCTTGATTCTAATGTGTGTATTATAGTTCTAAGACTCCCAGTAGTTTTTTGACTCACAGTGGTTCATACAGCCTGTATGATTTCTTTTCTAATACTTTTAGTTAAGGGAACTCATGAAAAAAAGAACCCTTACAGTCATGTGGAAAATCTTACAATTTAATTTTGGAAATGCTTCTGTTACCAGCCCTTTTTCAAACAAGAAGTCCCATTGGTGTAAATAAATACAGGATGTAGGATAGATAGAACTCTTCGTTTGTAACAGCGCATGGATAGGCTCCAGCTGTGTGTTTTTTCAGGGAAATAAAGGCAAAGTAAGAAACTCTTATATTCCCTGGCATGGCCTAAGTATTTAATGAGAGCAAGCACGACTACAGGAGTAGTTCATCTTTGCAACCTTTAAGAAGCATGTTTATCAAAGCATGGCATTCATCACCTTCAAGCAGGTGCTCAGTTGCTGAAAAGATCAGGTCATAAATATTTAACTGCTCACAAGCACAAAATAACCAAAACGATACTATAATATACCCTCAGGAAATACTAATATAATGAATTCTCTTAGTTAGGGGTGGATGGAGTACTCAAGAGGAAATCTTTTTGACTAGTAGATATCAGCTTTTTCAGTGAATGTGAATGAAGAATTTGAACCTGGGATGACAGCATTTCCAATGAGGTTTTATGAAGCCTTAAAGCTATAATTGGAATGCCAGCTTTTTCAAACATACCTGGTATTCTAGATACTGAGTCTTGAAAATCTGGAACACAGCAATCACAAAGGTATGTTGAACCAAATCCACTGAGGTAGTGATTGACCAACTACACTTTAAGGACATTTGTTCATACCCATCCCTAGGAAGTATTAATGTCCTAGCCTACATGAATTTTGTGGCTACACATGGATAGCAGTTGAACTGAAAAGAAAAAATAAAGAAATGGTAAATATCCATTTTTAAGAGTACATCTAGTCATTCTTTCAAGCGGAGTTCAAAGTTAAACATTTGTAGCTCTTGAAGATACATAAAGATAAAATATAACCTGATAGAATAAAGCAAAGCATTCTTCATAAACTGGTGCAATCAGTACACATTCCAGATAACATCTGCTACAGTATCTAACACAGATAATTTTTGAAAAGTTAAAAGCTTTATTTGCTTATTAACTTGTGGGTGCTTTTCTACACTTGTTATTTACCTAGAGGCTAGAAAAGTAGAACAAAGCCGAGCCTTTATTTGCTTAGCAACCTATAGAGCAATTGCACAGAATTATTTTTAAGTAGGTCCAATGGCAGCTCTTTTGAATTGCATGTTGAGTTTTTGTTTACCTTGCTGTTACAGCAATAATAGCAAGGTGGGGTCATATTCACTCAGTAGGTCGGACCCTAAAATTCTGAATGCTTCATTGTTTACCAAGTCACCAGACACATGAGTGCTGGGTTGGCCCATGTTTACCCAAATCCTGGTCCACTGACAACTAGGTGTGGCTTTATTGGACTGTTACTCATACAGCTTTGACAGAGAAGCTCAGCTTCTTAGCTGTAGCGCTTTAAGGAAATTATGGAGACACACAGGGATGAATTAATACTTTTAAGGCAATGCGTATTAGTTGGGAATGTTTTGATTATGGTAACACAATGACCAGGGTCTGGAAATCTGTTAACATTCTGTAACAAAGGAAAAAAGTCTACTTGGGCTAACTTTTCAGGCAGCAGTTAAATAAAGAGAACATCTGTTTATCAAAGGCAATGTGCTGCTTCTAATTAAACCATCATCTTGCTTGATGCTAAATCAGTAACTAGGGATGCAGATCACACCCTTAAGTAGACAAATTTTAAGACTTCTGTCTCCAGTCTGCTATATTGTCAGAGAAAAAATACCCCAAAATTTCCTGTTTCATATTTTGAATAGGTGTTGTCTCATAATTACACTTGTAAGACTAAGAGAGACATTATGTAATGCAGTTCTTGCTGCAATGTATGTTTAAAGCTGCAGCTTAATAACTTAAGGGAAAATTTGATTGAGTAGGAGTTTAGCTGCTGTGAACTTTAACCAAGGAAAGTTGTAATTTTGTTTACAATGACAAGAATTTCAAGTACTTTGAGGAATAATGAACAATTTGAAGTACTATAAGTATTAGTTATGATCACGAGGCCCAAGTCTTGGAAGCAAGTTATTACAGCTCTGAATGTCTCATGTCCTTCAGCTAAAATAATTTCATTGCACAGCTGATCTACTCCAAAGGAATTATGACACTTTCAAGAAAAAGGAAAATTTATTTTTAATAGTCATCATCTAAAGCAAGAAATCACGGCATAATTTATTTTTTTTTAAATTCCCATTGTGCTTATTCATAGTGAAGGGAAAAAAGGGAATCTCAGCTCTGTTTTTTAGCAGACAGGTGTGACATTTGAAAAGGGCATTAGGAAAAAGTTTTTACGGAAAGAGTGGTAAAATACTGGAATTGTCTGCCTGGGAGGTGGTGGAGTTGCCATTCTTGGATGTGTTTAAAAAAAAAATTGGACGTGGCACTCAGTGCCATGGTTTAGTGGAGGTGTTAGGCCATGGGTTGATGATCTTGAAGGTCTCTTTCAACCTAATGATCCTATGAACAGGTTTTAGAAGAAATGTTTTGGCAAAGCGGCTACAGTAAACAATTCTCTTTTTCTCCTCCCTTCCCTCACCATGAGAAATAGCCTGTATAGTCAAATCTATGACACCATAGAAGGTCTCAATACAGAATTTATCTTAAAGGTACTATACATCCAAGAATAATTTTCAAGATATTGGTAAAGTCATTAATTTTAACAGTGTGATGTCCTGCTCTACAGCAATCGCAGCCTGGTTTGGAGGCTGCCTGCTTAAAATCCTACTTAAGCAACTATGAAATTCTCCCCTCCACTATCTCTCCTATTTATGAGAGAACACATCTTAAAACATGTTATGTTTTAAGCAACAGCCACGTGGAAACATATCATTGCCTCATGGGATGCTGTTGCTGTTTGTAATTAAAGCATTGAACCAATACACATAACACATCCTCCTGTAGGGGCAGCCTTTGGGATCACAAGAAACCATTAGATTATTTTTTTTTGGTTTATATGTGTCCATAGCCATGGTGAACAAGATACCATTTTTCTGTCCAGGCTGAATCTGAATTTATGTACTTTCTATATTTGCATTTTTTAAAAAATTTGATTGTTTCAAGAAACCCTAATCTGATACATTTAAAGACTACTCATAATATTCAGATTACTTTTAACCTGTCTGAAGGGGATAGAAACATACTGCACAGCTACCATGTATGTATAATCTTCACTACTGACTCCAGAAACCTTTTATCAATAGCCTCTCTGGTGGTCCCAGTCCATGCTTCATCAAACTTTATAGGCTTATTTAAAATCAGATTTTAAAATCATACTCCAGGACAGCTACCCAGTAAAATAAAATCTCTCCCATCCTTGTATTAAATTTACAAATCACACCTTTTTTTTTTTTTTTTTTTTTTTTTAGAAGAATCTGTTTTGGACACAGTTTGCAATTTGGTAGTTGGGTTAGCATTATTCTATAAATACACCCTCCTCCTATAAATTAAAGAGGAATAATAATAATAAATAGAGAAACTTTCCTTTGTCAGGGATTAAGGCCAAAGACATCGGCTTCTTCTGTGAGTACATTGACAATTAATTATTATGAATACCTGCATGCATAAAGTACTGATGATGAAAGGAAGATACTATGGCCTGAATTTGAAGTAAATCATGGACAATTTAGTTTTGTACACACCAGTACATTAGCATTACCTTATTGCCTCTATGAGTGCTTCAAGACAGCATTTTTGTTACAACTAACTCCCTATATGTACTGAATATTTTTGTATTCTAATACTCCCAGGTTGCTTGTTTAGTGACTTTGATTAGGCACAATGTACTGCTTCACATTTCATCATCCCAATAAATCTGTTTTCCTTGTTACATTAGGTCTTTTAACTGGTCTACTTCAGCATTCAGAACATTTTTTTTATGACGTGCTGTTCAGAAATTGCTAAGAACCGAGGAACTGAAGGATGTTTGGTTCATTAACTGACTCAACTTTTACTAGTATATACTGTATAATTTGAATCCCTGCATAATATGACAATCCATTCTCAATGGTTTATGCCAGAGCTTTATGAAGGTGCTGCTCCTCACAGATTAAGAATACATATATTTATTGAATACCTGGTAAGAAGAATTCACAAGGATGCTAACCTTAAATTTAGAACACAAATTTATGCCATTTTATTATTTCTAGATATATGTAACAATGACTCAGAATTGATAAATACCCGCCTATTCACTTTTGTCATAAAAGGAGACGTTACCTTTGTTCCAGTAATCAGCAAACATGCTTTGGAAAGTGAGGTTTGGATGGAGTAAAAGGTGAGAAAATGCACTAGATTACTGAACGTATAAATCTCTCATGGTTTAGGAAATGGGCAGGCAATTAGTAATATTGAAAGTGATAAAGTCAGCATAAATAGCCCAGTTTAGGGGAGGCTTCTGATACGTAAAGCCTGTATATAGATTTTCCAAAATGCAGAATGGTAACTTGATCCCATAATATATATTTTCTAGTATTCATTCTCTTGATGGTAGTCTCATTATTTTTTGAAGAGCATAAAATATACATAATTTCTGTAATGATTATTAAGCTGAGCAGAAAAGGTGGGGTTAGTAGATACATGATCACAAAAAACATATAAAATTCATTACTCAATTCACAAATACGAGTTCCACAACAATAACCCTTCCTTCCACTTTCCATTTTGTCCACTATTTGGTTTCCTTTGGAAAGAAATAGAGGTGTATATGCTAGAAACCTCAGCACATTCCAGCCTTTGATCTGAATAGCTGTAGGATTGCTGGGTAAGCTTTGGAGCATACTTCAGGCTAGACACAGACAAAGAAAGGCTCCAACCAGATCAACAGCAATTGAGATTAAATGTTTTTTCTGGGAATAAGGGAAGAAGGACTCATGGGGAGGTGGTTAAGCTCAGTACACTCTGGAAATGCACAAGTACAAAAAGCCACACCAAAGAAACTAATGGCTAGATCCTTATTATGGCTTTGTACACCATGAGAAATAAAACAAAAATAACATGGGAGAAGACAGTCAACATTCTCAACAGACTGACAGTACTGTATACCATTAACTGTTTGCATGAATAACACCCCTCCTCCCCTATCACCTTTTTGATAATCTGTAAGTGATAGTATTGATTTAACTCTTAGAAAAACAAGTACATAAAGTACACCATAAAACCCAACAGACAAAATTTATGAACAAAAATTATTTTCAAGCTGAAATCTGAATTTGGAGGAGTACTTGGTGTTGATGGTGCAAGGGAAATACATACTGAAACACATACTGCAACATGTACTGAAAAACATGTTGATGAATAAGCTTTCCATAAATATGTTCTCACAGTGTTAAAGACAGAGTTGAAAAAAGATAAATCAAAAGCAACAGATGGCCAAACAATCTCACGTGAGGAAAGGAAACAGCATATTCAAAGCAAACAGCAATTCACTTGAAAACATGATAATTGCTGTTCAAAGCTCAGACTTGAACATTTGGGAATTACTGGTATTCACTACTAATCCTCTAGCTCATACTAGAAATATATTAATTAATAAAAAGAGTAACCAAAGCAAGCATAAGTAGAGTAAGACTAGCACCTTCATGAAAAGTCTCCCATGCTATTTGTATTCTTGATGGAATGAGTCTGGGTCCTAGAGGGAAGAGTGTTCATGACACATCTGGATAATATGAAGCATTTGTTTGGCATTTAGTACTGTTTAAAGGTACAGAAAGACATGGAACTTGGGCTGTGTTTGATATTTACTGGAAAAAGAGATAAAAAACCTCACATCAGATTTGCTTCAGGAATGTAGCAGAAGATAAAAAAAACTCCAGAAGTGGTGAGAACCCTCACCAAATAATTATTTAAAGAATGAAAAAAGAATATAAATACAGAGTACATGACAGTTCTGTACACAGGAAGTAAGTTTCTATGTTACGTGCTTTAAGCTAACTAAAAACAGTTTTGAGGGATTCAAAATCCTCATGCACAAGCCTTTGCTATCTCCTGCTGCACATATTCCCATGTTTAAAATTAAATGTAAGTCATACTTAGAGCATAGTTTTATTATCTCCAAGGTTGTGGGTTTGAATTCTGTACAGGCCATTCACTTAAGAGTTAGACTTGGTGATCCTTGTAGCCCATTCCAACTCAGAATATTCTACGGTTCTGTGATTCTGTAATCCTCGTGTGCTGTCTTGACAATGAAAGGTCTCTCCTAGTCTATGAGAAAGAGTCAGACAAGGCAAGGCTCACACACAGAAATCAGTATGATGCCTTCCAAGTCAGAGAGCACTGACTGGACTTTAGGGCCTTTATGTTTTGGTATGGTGTTTTTTGTGAAACTGTGTGGTTTTTTGTTTTCTTTAGGTTGTGCACTATAAATTTTTTAGATCTTTTGTAGGCCAAAGAAATGTTTATGGAAAGGGAGCAGAGTCCATACTTTAGAGTCTGGGAAAGATGAGCTATTATATCTCTTCTAGAAATAGCAGGCATTGCCATGATTTCAGTATGTCTGTAGAGGTCTGACAACTGACTAAATGTGTACTTATATTAGCAATTATCAGCGGATACGAAACTAATTCCACATAATTATCACTAAGCAAAAACTCTATTTCACGATACGCTTACGCAAGAGCTGAAATAGGAATTTGGAGGCAATCTTTGAAGTGATATGCACAAGTATATGGCTGGATAACTCAAACAAAGGTGAATTTCAGTTTTGTGGTAGGTGATTGCATTTTCAGTGCCCAACAGAAGCCTGAAGCTTAGAAATTCAACTGTGTCCATTCCTTTCAAAGAAATAAATTTCTATGTTTTAGTAACAGACTGAGATATACAAAAAGTCTGAACTTAAAACTGTGCTAACCAACATATCAGTGCTGAAAAGGCAAATGTTCATACACTCAGCACACCAATTGCTGTAAACTGTCCTCTAGTTTCTTGAATATGCTTTTATGATGGGACAATATGGTACTATGTATTTTGATACAGTTAAACAATAAAAATATTTATTTATTTATTTCTTGTAATGCAAAAACATGATACTTGTTGTTAATGTCAAAATTACCACTGAGCAACAACTCAGTCAAAATTATTACAACTAAGAAATCCTGTCAGCAGACATCTTGAAAATGCAGCTCCAAATTTTGTACCTTAGGTAGATGCATCAAATAATTTTTATAACCTTAATTTATTACCTAACCCAGTGATTATAGCAGCTGAAGATTTTCAGTAATGCTAGCAGTTTAATCTTTTATAACTAGGATGAGTTTTAAATTAATCTGAAAAGAAAAGTCTAAAATGTACTTGGCTTTATTGACCTTTGTTCTTCAAAAACAAGTGAAGATAAACTGTGTCTAAACTCAGATATCCATCACAGTTAATGCTGTCCCTCAAATAATTCTATTCCATTTCCACAAAGCAGTACACATTTCTCATGTCAACACTTGATACACTTAAATGTTAACCATGTGTGATCTGAAACTTGAAGCCGGTGGATCTCTTTTTTGGGTTTATATTCACTACAAATGACTCTGAGAAAGATCAATCATGGTATTTTTAAAAATTATACTAAAAAATTGCAGTTCTTTCAACTATTTTATGCTGTGAAGAGGTAAATATGTAGTCAACAAGCTGCCTCTGCTCATGATAGGGGCAGGGAAAATGAGAGATGGAGATTCATTCCACCTGTCCTAGACATTTATATTTGGATAGGATGAATCACCCTTTGGGAGTCTATACCGCTCTTCATTTATGACAGAAATGCAGATGATTTGCTTAGACTCAATGCCTAAATTTAGATTGCTAAAATTAGATAGGATGCACTCTACTTTCATTCATTTATATAATTAATCTACTTAAAAGAATGACCTATTAGTTATACTGGTAAAAAAAAAAAAAGTGGTGCAATTTTGTTCAAAACTGTGATAATACTGTCCTGCCTAGAACAGTCTGGAGTTTAAGTAATATGTGGGTGAAATGAAGTATCATCACCATTTTGCATAAAGGGAATTCAGGATGCAGAAAGTCTACGTGAATCACTCTAACTTGCACTTAAACCTTGTGTCAGAGTAAAAAGACAGTGATAGCCTGTTAGGCAGCAAAAAACCACTACTCAGTTCCTCAAGAATGCCCTTGTATTTCAGTTCACAAACAGATACAATACACAAGGTAAAAGTTCTGTTCCGTTGTAAACATACTTGCAATGGCTTGGACCAGAGCTATCTAAATGGTAATTAATCTCTCATAATTCACTGAAACAGCTACAGTCAGCCTAGGATCTTGATCCCCCACCAGAATGCTAGAAGACTGATGACACCTTGTTGCATTTCCAGAACCAAAAATTGCTACAGACTAATATGTAATTATTCCAAAACTACCTACTGCAAAAAAACCCCAAAAAACAAAACAACAAAAAAAAAACCCCAAAAAAACAAACCCAAAAAACCAAATAACCTTTTACATTTTCATGGCTTTGTAAAACATGGTATTATGATTTCAGATTTGAAGAGAGAGAGTTATCTTACTATGTTTTAGATTTAACCTTTGGCAATGGATAGATGTTATTAACCACAGCAATTTAACTCTGAGAAAATGCCCTCTTGAATATTATTCTTTACCCCTTGAGAATATGTCTGGTAAATTCATAACATAATAAAGTCCTATAGAACAAGACTATAGCTATTAAAGCAATAATGTTCATTGGAATACATTTGGAAATAGTCCAAATTACCCCATTTTAATAAGTATTTTGTGCTTTTAAGGATCACTGTTCCAGTTGTTAATAGAGAACAATGTTAAGGCAACAAACTAAATCAAGATTTTGATATCAAATGAAGTAAGGCCTTTTGGGTCAAATGAGAGATTTATGACAAATACTAAAAGTACTGCACTGCTACAGTTCCACTCCGGACTGATTATAATTTATAACACTGTCCTATTCCTCCATTTTTAATGTGTGTGTATGTATGAGTTTGTGTGTAAGTGTACATACACATGTATATAAATGCACGAGCTTTATGCCAAGTATAGATGCCAATTTCAGGCTCAGTTAGTAACTATTCTAAGCACAGAAGAGTTTGATTCCTTTCAGGAGAGGAGACAAGAGTGCCAGACAGTTTCCTGTTATTCTATGTAGAAAATATTTTGGAACATTTGTAGAATACTCAATTTAATAAAGGTAATTAGCATGTGTGTTAGACATTTTGGCCTTTCTCATCTGCACCTTTAATTTGGTCTGCTGCACACCCTATTAACAAGGCTGCTGCATGTGAAAAGTCATAAAAATTAAATGTTTTTCTCCTCACACATGCAATTTTACAACCTGCTCTGTTTAATTTTAATCCTTGAATTGCTCACAATAAGCATAATTTGCATGGCTTATGGAAAATACCATCATAAGGAAAGACAGCATTAATGCCTGGTTTTAAAAACAAATGGTGATGGTCAGAGAATTTTGTGGGGGCTGCATTATTATATATGATAACAGTTCTCTGTTGTTTAGAGTAATATTAGAAATATGTTATGGGCTGAATTTCTCCGCAAAAATTCACATTATTTTTTTCACCTTTGATATCCAGATCCTTTTCCACCAGTATGTCAAACAATTTGCTTAAATCAAGAGTAGCAACATGAGAGTGGCATGGTGGATGTTTCCAGTCTGAATATTTTCTTTGGATTGTTTATGAATATCCAAATATTCAGATTATGTAAGGCAGAAAGAAGAGTTGCAATTTGTGCAATTTGACAGCTTGTGTAAACCACTGAATCTTCTGCAGAGTGGCATTATAACATATTCACAATGGAGCCACAGCCAATCTTTTGGCAAATCTATTACATACTAATAAAAGCACTATCTTGAAGACCATCTGATAATAATCAGCTTAGTCAAGAGGCCTACTATTACCCAAAACCTGGTTAGAACACATTTATTACAGTGATAGATGGCTGTAATCATAATAGGCCTCTATTTATGCCTGCTTATGCTAGTGGTCCTCATCCTTACTTGGAATTTATTTTTTACTCTGCTACATAGGCAATCTAGCTAGTGATATTGTCTCATTTCTTTGTTCTTTTTTCAAGTATTTTTTTCCTGTGTCTTTATTACCACACACAGCTGGTTTTCCAACAGAGATGCTAGAAATATTCTGTGTATTTTTCTACCCTCATGATCTTTGCACTCAAAATTGAATAAAAATCTGTACTCTCAAAGATGCAGTGATGTTTCTTCTTCAAGTCAAACATGGAGGTGTAGGATCTTCTCTCTACTTTTTTTAGCCTTGAATTAGCTTAAGTATGTGCCTTAATTTTTTAAAACATTACTGATGTCTTAATGTATAAAATTGTGTAGTTGAATAAAATATTATTTCTTATGTGTTTGTTCCCAATATTCTCACAACGTGGTAGAATTTTCCATTTCAGAATAGACGATCTGTTTCTCTTATTTTGCTTGGAGGACCCAGTTTATCCAGTTACACATATGAAAACTGTAAAGCCATCTTTGTACCAATAAGAATTTGATACCTTGATAGACTCTGAGATACCCTTCCTTGTCAATTTGTCCTTGCTTTCATAAAAACTGAACACACAGTAAGCAATATCTTTCAGATTCCAGTGTTTCTCTTCTCAAATGTTCCCAACAGAACTATTTTAGATCATCCATCAAAAGCAATTTTTACATGTGTCAAACATTGAATGTGTCAGTGAGAGTGAACAATCCTGAATAAATTCTTCACATTTAGGTTAAAGCAGTCTGTAAAGAAACCACTTATTGGTGATGCTAGTAGGGTTATTAAATTTCACCTTAAAGGTGGGCATATAAACAAAAATATCACTATATTGGAAGAAATTAATCCACCAATGATCAAGCAAATGATGAGATGATGAATTTCCAACAGAATACAGTTTTGCAGGATGAGCTGAACAGAAAAATAAAACAACTCTTTCACCTGTGTCTTCTCATCATACTGTAGTACTATTGGTTCAGTTTTGGCAGATCAGTGTTCTGAGATCTACATAGTTTCCTTCAAACGTGGATTGCTGAAACCCCTTACACCCTTGCCATGGGCAGAGGGGAACCCTTTTCCACTCCAAATTAACAATCCCTTTTTGACTACTATTTGCAGTGCAAATATTACAATCAGTTTGACTGTGGTATCTTGGGATTTACTTCTGCAGCCAAGCTTTAAGCTTCACTGTTAGATCTTGGTTCATTCTTCTCTGTCTGCAATGGCTAACTGCAGTATTTTTCTTCCAAAACATTAATTGAAATAAATAAACAAACAAAAATTTAAAGAAATAAATAGAAAAATAATTCCTTAGTGCTGAGATTTCTTAAATCAGAAATGAATGCACTATTTGTACATTGCATCTTTGTTATGCTCGATATCTAGCTCTTGCTTGCTCATAGATAAGCTTTTAGGGCCACATCTGAATGCTCTGTTTGCCCATGCATAGTATATTGTGGCATATATACTTTCAAATTGGAAAGAGTACAGAGAAAAATCCATGAAAAATAAGCTGAGCTGTAAAAACATGACTGAAAATAATACATTTAATCTATCAATATATCTAACATAAAAGTTGGAGAGAAGAGATGGCTCTGATGTGAAAAAAATATATTGATAGACAATACTAACTTTAAACACTTATTTAATCTGATGAAGAAAACAAAATAATTTCTAGATTAAAAAATGGACTACTAAGCTAGAAATGTACTTCTTATATATTTTAACCATCAGAGTGAAAGTACTTGCATAAAAATTAAGCATTATGATGTCTTGATTATAAGAACTCAGACATGATGATCTAATGGTAGACTCAAAATTATACGCCATTAAAAACAAATGTGGGACATGTTATAATATATGGATGTCAAGGAAAATCCAAATCATCCACCATTAATGACACACTTCCCACCTTCCCCATCGCTCTGTGCAATTCTAAGTTATGTAATATGAACTTTACAGCAGTGAGTAGCTGTCAGATATGGTCAGATGTGGTCAGATCAGCTCAGACCAGATCAGCTCAGACCTGATCTTCTAAAACAGTAAAGCACTGACTTATTGTCTATTTTGACATCTACTTCTGATATAGAGACATTTGGAGAGGATAACATTCCACCATAATTCTACAACAGCCTTTCCATCCTCTGTTGCCTGCTTAAAACAAGCCTTCAATTTGGCTTAAGAAAAGATTGATTTTCATTCAAGATCTTTAGTCCCTGCCAGCACTCCTGAATAGGGAGCCATTTTCCTTACTTAATATCAAGGACACACAGATTAGTGATCCTCATTCTAATTCCTCCCCTCCACCTGTAACAACTGTACTGGATATAGACTGAATGAAGGTTAAGTGTGCCAGTCATACTTTAAATACTGTGTTATTACGTTTGCCCATTGATTAAAGTACTTGTAATACTGAAAAAAGGGGCGAGTCCACTGCTGCATTTGCTGGAAAAAACATGGAAGTATTACAAGACTAGTGTAGTAAAAAGTATGTTTGTAGTTTGCTCTAATATCACTCAGTGGGGAATATCTCATCTCCCATCATCGCTGTATTCCTACATAACACTGATATAGTGGCAAAACCAGATTCAGTTAATCTAATACACTTTAGACATATTCCTCACTTCACCACAAGATTAATTTTTATTCACTTAATCTAATATTTATTAATTAAAATTTTTATCCGTTTTTCATCTTTTTCCAAACTTGTTAAGATATTTGTAAATAACAATGTGTGTAAGAAACTTCAATGAATTTTCTGGGATAATCAAAAATGTAGATAGTTTTTCAAATGGCATTTAGGCTAAAGAATCTCTGTTTATTTTTCACAATTGTTTCTCAGATGAGAAGATTCTTGTAGTGTGAGAGCTCCTTGTTAAATAGTCTGTATATGCATCATATACCATATGATCTCCTGGTAAAAGCGAAGGTCTAGCAGACAGAAGCTTCTCTGGTTGAAACACCAACTGAGTTAATAACTCATATATACACAAGGACATGTGATCTTCTTGTGCTTTCAGTCAGTGATAGTGAAAATTGGCCGAATGGGAGAACTGAAAAAAAATTCTGACAAAGATATTCTGGTTTCTAGAAATTATCTGACTTGAGATAAAACATTTGAGAATTCGTTAACATTGCCAAACCTTAACGTTCTGATCAGCACTTGAGACAATCTTGGAAAAATTTCTTGCACTGATTAATGAGTAAGCATTTTGTCTTTCATTGGCAGGAAAAAAATTAACTTTATTCATGCTTTCAAGAATCTCATAAATTTGAATGCCAAGTGGTAAGAAGGTGAATTTTTTTTTTCCAGATTTCTATATGAAGATGAACAATTGTTCAATTCTTTTTTTTGCTATAACACACCCAAGTTACTGAAAATCCTGATAGAAATATCCCACATAATCTCTACATTCATTCTTGTGGATTTAAAAAGTTTCCTCTAAAATTTTAACTCAACTGTCTTCTCATACAGGAAAAATGATGTGACCAACTTCCTTCACCATAATAAAAACATTAAAATGATAAATACATGTGTCCTTTATTTTCGCGTCATCTGTCTTTTCTACTAAACCCTGCTTTCAACTTTTCTGATTGAGTAATGACCTACAAACTTATTCTATTTCTGAATCATCCAAACCAGCGATTATTTTCTGCCAAGTTGTCTATCCACGAATCTTAAAGGTTGCTATGCCTAAAATTGTGGAACTTGGTAATTTCTGGGCATGATTTCATTTGTTTGTATATTTTCAAAATCTACCATTTGAAAACATTTTACAAGGAAGCAGGGAATATGAGGAAAATTTGACAGCTAAACACTAGCTGCACTTCTGAGGCACAGACAAAAGGAAGCTGCAATTCCATTCACTCCTGCACTCAGTTCTAGGGAAAACAGGGAATAAAGAAGATGGAGGAGCATTCAAAAGCAATTGATAATAATCTATGCCTCTCTGTCATGATGCTTGAGAGTTCCACAGTATCTGGTAGAAATATCTTTGACAAGGGTTGTCCTGTTGGTCCAAGATGTGACTAACAAGTGTAAAGTTTTCCCAGTATAAATATGCCAACTGCATAAATCGTGGTGAATGTGGTATGTGTTTTGGGCAGCTCTGACACAAAAACTTGCCAAGGGAGTGATAGGAGCACTTTGTATTTTTTCCCCTTTCTGGAAAAAAGTACATTAATTTAGACTTCCCCATAATCACAGACAAATATATACACATAAAACAATCAAATATTAATTTTCCATATTTAGAAACTTTAAAATAGAAGTCTTCAACATATCATAACGTAAGATGAAATGTTTAGATACATCTGGAAAGTAGTGTTGAGCTTATTCATATTACTCATAAATGCAGCCTCCTTAGCAAGGATTTATGTAAACCATAAAAACATGCAGATATGCATACATTCAGTCTCAGATTTTCTTAGTTTGTAGATAGGTTGCAACTTTACATAGTGTTCATCACTATGTAAATTTTGAAATTTTATGCTGGATTTTTATGAATAGTTTGTAATCAATAATTCATATGCAGCTCGTTGAGTATATGATATATTCAAAATTATTGATGCTACTGCTTGTAGGAGAGTCAGTCTATGCAAGCTAGTCAGTTTTCATTCATTTTAGAATCAGATCTGTGTAACTAACATTTGTCAATATAAATACAAAATTTGAAATTAACTTTTAACATTGTGATTTAATAACCATAGTAATATGAGTACCATGATATATGTACAAAAAAGAATTCAGAAGACAATAAATTAATCTAAATATTAATTTTGTTCTTGGAAAAGATAAATCTTGTAATATTTATCACCAGAAAGGGGTTCTTATCTCTGTATTTTGCTTGGTCAGGTCTGCTACTCTATGCACTTTGAAATATCAGCATAACAGGAAAAATAAAGGAAGCTAGACTTCCTCTGCAGCCTTGCAATTTCAAATATGTAGAATGCAGATATAACAACAAAATAAAATCAATGCTTCTCCCTTTGATTTCTCAGGACAAAAATCTATTTCGTAAGCCATTTCTTTTTAAAACTCTCCAGTTTTCACATGTCTATTTATGGCACATAGTTCCCCACAAGGACAAGAAATTAAACTTGAGACTACTTTCTGGCATAAAATATAAAACCACAACTATTTATTTATATTGGTGTCATGTGCAGGAGTCCTGGTTCAAGATCATATCCCAGTTGTGCTTCATGTTGTTCAAACACAAACTCAAAACAATACCTTTCCCCAGCTTAGAATGAAAAGATGAAAAAGACATCTAAGTGAAACAAAGAGACAATATTCTTCAGCAAGGCAGATGGTAGTTTCAGCCACTGAATCACATCCCACATTTTCCAGTTTTGAGAGAGGATGATATATTAGCATATATGACCATATTTGGATGGCCATGGGGACTTCCTCTCAAGTATGAGAAACAGCATGAGCTAAAAGATGTAAAAATATTATAAATGGTTCTCAGTCAAATGGAAGCTAATGCTGTGGACCAGTTAAAGGCAGAATTCCATATTTTCAGGTAGTGAGGGAGAACTTATAAAGAGCTTGAAAAGTGCATGCAAATTTTTTGAGTTAGTACAGAAGCTTAGACATGTCCAAGAACTGAACTAGGGAAACGATTTTGCAGAAACAATCTGTGTAGGTGCTCATCTGAAAAAACCTGCAGAGGGCAGAGATGGCTGAAAGCAAAAAAAGAATACAAAAATATGGGAATAGGGGTCTTTGCTGTGTAAATGGACAGAGGTATTTTAATTATGTAGAAAGAATGAACAAAACCTAAACACTGAACTAATATGAAAATTTATAAGAGGTCAGAATTGCAAAAATTGCTCAGGCTTACAGCTTGAACAGGCAGGATGTGATATTGCTCAGGATGAATTATGAAGTGAGGAAGGCTTTGGGGAAGGACTAATAAACTCTTGTTTGAACATTTTGAGCTTGACCTGTCCCTCCACAGTTACAGAAATTTTAGTTCGAATATGAAATAAATTTGTAGCAAACTACATGCAGATAATCATTATGAATCATCAGTGAAACAATTAACTGAATTTGTGCTTATGCATTAGACTGCCATTAGTCAATGTCTAAAGTGAGAAAAAAAAATTGAATTCTTAAAAGGCTGTTGGTGATAGCATGTGAGGTATGCCTTGAAAGCATGCACTTATACCAGAATATGGCAAGAAATTGGAGAACATCTAGCACAGAACTGGAAGAAAAAGTATAAGGCCTCAATTGTTTAGATATAGTACATGAATATTTGTTGATCTTAGCAATAAGGGATAAAAGACAGTAAGCAGTTGTAGAGACAACTAGAAACAAAACAGTTTTTTGGATGGAAAACATACATATAACCATATTGTGTATGAGGAACTAAATGAGACTGAGAAATGGAGAAATAAGATACATTATGGGAAGGAGATGGGATGCATTCAGTGGGCTGCATGGAGAACCTGGAAGACAATCAGATATCAGACTTCTATTTCTACACAAGAGAGACAAAAGATGAAAGTGTAGAGAGACTATGGTGAGAAGCTAGGCCAAAACAAGAGAAAGGCATTTTGTTCGTGTCCTCATTTTTTATGTGAGGGGTTGTAAAAGCAACAGGGAGAAAATCAAAACTATATGTGGAAATGTGAGAACTAGAGCTAAACTTGTAGATTTGCCAATTAATTAAACTAAAAAGGTAGTCAGTCTTTCCAAAGGAAAATTAGCAAAGATGAAATTACTGTGAAATGAGAGGAAGTCTGGGTGGTAAGCAGAGATCTTAGGGCTTCAGACTGCAGCTACTGAAACTCCTTTCTAATCTTAACGACTTCCCACTCCTACTAAAGTGTTAGATTATAGAAGACTCAGAATAGGAAAAGACTACAAAGGAAAAAAAGAAAGGAAGGTCTCACCTTAGTTTCTGCATGAAGTGTACAAAGTTTATTCAAAAACAACTCAATCAAAATCTGAGGATCAAGACCAGAGGGAAGAGGTGCCTCCACCAGCAGGATCTGAAACACATGCACTTTGTTATCAAATTCTGTCTCTCTCAAACAGATATTTTCACATCTTTGCTAAGACATCTCTTCAATGTATTTAATGAGTGACTTTTTTAGCAGCATGAATAAAATGAATCAACTTCCATTTACTCTGAACAATACATGTTTTCATACTTAGCTGTGAAGTGCTGAGAGCTGTATTCCCAAATTTAGTGACCAGCATTCTAGGACAGCTATATTCATACCTGATTCAAATTAGTGCACTACATATTCAAGTAATTCAGGAACACACTTATCAATAAGTGATATTAAGATTCTTTCAAGAGATTCAAGAAACAACTGAACCTCAGCTACCAAGTGTCAAGTGATAAAGGAAGAGAAGGTATTAAGTTTATGTTACACCTACCTCCTTGTGTGGTCAAATGCAAAGACAATCTAACCTTTCTGTAGGGAGTTGGGAAAAACGTTGAAAGCAGAAGTGGAAAAACCCATGGAGTTATAAAGAAATGTTTGAAAAGCTTTTAACTTTATTTATAAGTCAGAACTAGCCTTATGAAAATCTACCTTCTGTAAACATAATTTGATATGCCTGAATTTTACTGTATGTACTTTCTTGACTTCTATGAGGGACCAGCTACATTAATAGTCTTCAAAACTAACTTCAAAAGTAATTGTTAATAAAAGTAATCAAAATATTTTCTAAACCCCTGGATATTTATACTTTAAAATGTGAGAACACCTACTGCTTAATGATCTATATGTGATGTCCTTGTCACAATTAATAGCAGCCCTGTTGTGGTCAGGGCTGTCACCGATACCATATGAGAATAGAGAGTATAGAAAGATGGAAGTCCAAGTCATAAATACAATCTTGAGAGCACTGTCATCCATGGGCCTTTGATGTCAAAGGAAAACCTGCATTTAAGTACACCATATGCCAAAGGAACAAACTCATGCAGTATTGGCCTCACTTGTTATGCAAAATTTACATTATTTTAACTAGTAAATTAGAGAAATTAGTCATGGTGAAATTTTGCTCTGCAATCACAGTAACTTCTCTAAAGATTCACAAATGCCCGTGCAGAAAAGAGCTTGTAAACACTGATGTTTCAAGAACAGACTAAAATTTCTGGAGAACATACACTTTACTCTGACTGCAAGCAGCACTTCTTCCTTTAATTGAAATAATGGTTGACAGGACACAGGGAGTGGTCAAAGAGTATAGAAGAGCACTGAGAACAATTTATCTGTTGCCAGATCAGCAGAGCTTCCTCCCAAGAGATAGGCACTATCTAGTTTTGCCTTGATCCATTGCAAATTGTTGCCTGGTAACTTGAGCTACTTCCCTTTCAGGTCAGTTTTTATTAGATGAAAACCATTTAATTACAAACTTGACTGCTGCAATATTTTTGTTGTACAAAAATATGACCCCAAATGCTTACATAAACCATGTGTAATTCCTGGCACTGCTTTCCCACTTCTATCTCTACACCTACTTATTGTCCGGATTTTCTGAATAGTGAAATCAATATTTGTTAGGCTTAAGTATCAACTTCGATGCAAATATTAAACATTCACACTTTTATCTGAGAATGGTTTCTGACCTGTTCATGGAATACTTTCTGCTCTGTGCCAGTCAGGGTTCTGCCCTTTGCATTGAATTGTGTTCCTTCTGGAGCCTGCCTGGAGAAGCCTTCCATGGCAATAGCATGCAGCCAGGACTTCCTAGGTTAAAGTCCTAATTTTACCATTGCAGTTTATTTACTGCCATAAATATAATTTGTTCTTATCCAAAGTTTTCGTTATTTTTCCAGCAGTACTAAGATATCAGCCTAATCAGCCTACCTCTAAGAGGCACAAATTAAGAGCAGTAATCACAGAATGGTCTAAGTTGGAAGGGACCCAGAGGATCATGGAGTCCAAGTCTTAAGTGAATGGCCCATTCCCAGATCAAACCTGTGATCTTGGCACCTCTAGCACTATGCTCTAACCAATGGAGATAATCTCAGGGGCTAATCAGGGCAGATTTCCTGATTCCCTAGAGAGGTCAAGTTATTCCTATACCACAGCACTCCACTAGCATGAGGCAGCTCCACCTCCACTCCATGGGTACCATGAGAGTAAATGTCACTCTACTGTATGTACTGCAATATTTTCAAGAGCTTTCTGAACTGGCACACATTGTAGCATGCGGGAAGTATTTTTTTATTGCACATGAAACATATTGGGACATAAGGACTGTTTGTGTTGATTTGATGAATCCCCAGCTGTGGGCTGCTGGGTGTTGATGCACAGCTATTTTATCTATCAGTCTACCAGCATAAGAGAACACCGATTTTGGTGATTAAGATCCAGAGCCCAACAATAATATAAAATAGCATTCTGTTAGCAGCACTGTCATATTTACTTTGCAATCAGTCTGCTTCTTCTGGTAGAGCATTAGAAGAGCCAAATGTGGAGCAATTTGCTGCAGAAGTTGCACTGCAGGCCCACATGTGGAAAGTCTTTATTCTTTTCCCTTTGATTACTAACCAACTTCAGTCACAGCAAACATGACTCAATATGTAAAAAAGTGCTTCTAATAGGAATACTTATAATATACAACAGATTATACAACCAAATTTACCTCCAAAGGTTTTGAAGTTGCCTAGCTACGGGATTGGAAAGGTTGAGGAACTCCCTGCTGAAGGCAGGAAATGAGGCAGATGAGCACTAGACGGCTGAAGCTTTAAGCTCCATCTAGTGACAAAACCTTATCGTTGCTCTTATAGATAACACTGGAGAAAGCGTGGGGTGACCTGAAATGTTCTAAACTCTGGTGTAGTACTGGCAGGAAATGACAATCAGAGCCAAAAGAAGCACAGGGATTTTTGTTTGTTTGTTTGTGGGTTTGGCTGGTTGTTTTAGTTTTGTAAAAATATAAATATAACTTTAAAAGACAATTCAGGAGACATTAACTGGCAGTAGAATGCTCAGTAAAAGTAACACCACACCACCTCGTTCTGAAAAATAAGTCTCTACATAGGACTACAATGTGATCATAGTGACAATAATTCATTAAATTACTCCACTTTTTGGGAAGGAGATTTTTGCAGGAAGGAGACAGAACTCTAGTAATCATAAATATTTTTATTGCTAACAAGAGTACTTTGCACCTTACGTCACCAGATTCCTGGTGGGATAGCAGTGAGATTTTGTTCGCTAGCTAAAGGAAGTCCAATATTGTTCAGCAAAAACTCTAGTGAAATGCTTAGTGTGTGTAAAACCATTTTATTTTATAAATATGTCAATAAAAGTTTTCCCTCAGAGCAAAGAAAATAAGATTTTGAAGGCTTTTGAACTGACCAATTTGACATAAGATTGTGTAGAGCGAGCACATTTTTTCAGAGAAATGGCTGCTAGCTTTAGAAAAGAAAGCTGTATTTCGGTGTATTCTTCATATGTGGAGGATGGCATTCCAGGTCGTCTGGATGATCAGAAAATAAAAATGACACTAGACCACACTGATAATTATAAATGTATTATATATTCTGTCAATATCAATGCTTCAATGTTTCATCAATTAATTTTTATATAAAAATAAAAAATACATATTTCCGCCCAAGTATATGATTTAGTAAACATCTAATATATTGGTCTTTATCTTCTTTTGAGTATGTGAATGTACATGGCCTTCAAAAGCAGGCAAAAATTTTCTTGAAGAAGAAATGCTTATGACCAGGAGGAGTCTATGGGTGTGGATTGAATTGCTGACTTGTTACATCACAATGTCATCTTAGGTCCAATAAGAAGAATAGTAATACTTTGATAACTAAAAAAAAATTAATTAAAATTATTTAATTTATAAAGTGCCTTGACATCGTGACATTTCTCTGGAGTATATGATTTCTTCTGGAAGTTCCACTTTCGGTTTTGATCACAATCAGAAATCTGGTGTGAAAGGAAACACTTAAGTTAATAAGGCTTGTCCACAGAAAGACCGGTTCAGATTTAGGTGTGGAAAGGCATTAATTTTGTTTTATTCCGACTGTCCTGACCAGAGTTCAGAAGTACTATATGACAATAAAATGATGTGTAGCTTGAGACACATCTGCATTGAGGAAAACAACATCAAACTATGTTTCAAGCAGGCAATTCGAAAGAAATGCTGACAAAATTTCCTATATATGTGATATCTTGAAGCCATTTGTCACACTGAATGTTGTCGCATTCTGGTGATTCAATTAAGAAAAAGACTGTAAAAGTAACATATTTACATGATAGAAAAGAGAAACACTTACTGGAATAGTATTTACTGTTAAAGTCTTCCAAGGTTTCTTTTAATTTGTGGTATTTTAATTCTATTTAGGGTGGCGCCTGCTAGTGGAATCTGGCACTGAGCTACCGTACTTATGCTGTTCATTATGGAATGTACTGTGTTAAGGATTGCAATGTAAAGTATGGGTAATTTGGAGCTGCTCTGTTACCATGCTGGAAAAATATGCAATACAGGTTTCAGCAACAGACTTCTACTGATATGCTAGCCTAAACTGTTTACTAGATTGATTATGTATATAGAAAAGGCTATATTATGAGTCTTTTAGCAATTTGTCTACTCTTTAATACTTGCCTGTATCTATATGAATGACGCTATTGCCATAATTCGTGCATAATCGGTGCAGGTATAATTTAAAACAACAAAACATGACTTTTCATATTCATATTGCCAGGTGGAGCAAAATAAGTTATGATGATGGTAAAAAACACATTAATGTTATACAACTATAATTACACTGGGGATTTTTCATGAATGAAAGTCTTGCCAAGAATTCACAAATGAATCAACATTGATGGAACATACTGAAAAACTGTAGTTATACAAATACTACACAGATCTAGCTTTAAATAGTCAGAGTATGAACTTCAGAAAAAATAGGTTAAATTAAGCAGAATGGCTATTCATTCAGACCACAACAGGAAGAGAAAGGGGCTAACACAGGAGGATCTGCCAAATATCCCCAGTGCGTCACACAGCCGGGCTGCAGAGGGATGTGCAGAATTTCAATGTCTTCTCCCCAGACCCACACTGATACCCATGCCAGTTCTCTTACTGAGCTGGATTTCCTCTCATGAAGGCCCACTGCTGCCTCCAAGCCCCCAGGGGTTCATACTGTGCTGAGTCCTTTATCTTCGGGAAGATTTATTTTTTTTTAGCTTTTGAAAAATGCAACCACAGAGCCCAGCCTCCGCAGCTTGGTGCTGGGAACTGCAGAGCCCTGACTTTTATGAACATTTTTCCTTTTACTGCTTTACTTGCTGTGTTCCTGGGGCAGAAGTCATATAATCCAGGCCTTGAAGGCAGCCAGTCTCAAAGAGAAGCGTGTGCCTGAGTGTTTGCCCAGACCCGGGCCAGAAATGGCATCTCACAGTGTTGGTGTGGACTCACGCTAGTGATGCACTGGTGCTATGAGGGAACCTCTGCTGTTAGCCCAAGGGCAAGCGGGAGGAGTCTAAAGTAAAAACATTGGTTTGTGGGGTTTTTATTCAACTGAGAATAACAGAACAAGGTCAAATGACTTACTGCAATCGAGCTCACGTGCAGGCCGCACTAGACCTGAGGGCCCAAGGCCGGGCCTGCCCAGCCAGGCAGGGGAGGCCTCCTCACTGTCAGCCCCCACAGCCCAGCCCTACCATCACTCCTGGCCCCTGGGCAGCCACAGAATGGCCACAGGCACTAGGGGGAGGAAGCAGGGGCTTCCCTGGGAGCTGTGTCCTGGCCAGCTCTCTGAAATGTGGGGCCTTCTTGGCTGCAGGTTGTCCTCAGGTGAAATGGTGGCATTGCTGTACCAGTGTCCTGGTACCAGCCGGGTGAGCAGCTTGGGCCAAGGTCTTGCCCAAAGTCTTTCATCAGAGTCAGTTTCTGACACTAGAAATGCCTGTGTGCTGAGTTTTAGTCAAAGTGCAACTGCTTCAATTGCCGTAAAGTTTCTGTATGAGACACAGACTGAAAAGGAAAGGCAACAGTCCTTACAGACAAAGGTTAATACAAATCTGGAAGAAGGTTAAAAATCTGAGCAGTTAGTGAGCCTATTGTTTTTTGTCAAAATTTAAATTTGGAGAATCATCAAGGCATAAAATAGCAAAAAATTTTATTAGCTATGATCTATTCATAACATACAGAAGTTCTATATTCATTTGAAGGGGAAACAGACTTTTTAAAGCCCTTCTAATTATACACAGTGTTTCAATTAGCAGTACTGCAGGTTTATTTTATAATCTAATCATCAATTATTCATTTCAGTGATATAATACTGCTCACTCACAAATCTTAAAGCATTTTGATAAAGACGATGATTTTCATTTCACAGAGATAGTTTAAGACAAGAGAGTCTTTGTGACTCGTCTAGGAAAACACAAAAGCTCATTTCCTTTTGCTGGGGCAAGAGTGCTAAGGAAAGACGAAGAAATGCCTGAGGGTAGTAGGCACATTTATTTTGTACAAACCAGCTGGGTCTGGTCCAGGTTTGCCAGCTTAGGTGGGGCACCAGGCTGATGCAGCCAGCCTCCAGCTAGGTTGGGCTAGTTCTTGCCTCATATTTGTAGTTTCTTCTGCTGATGGGGTCTGGCTGTACCTATCAAAATAAGTATTTGATCCTTGACAGTGAAATAGCACGGAGGCTTCTCACTGTTCACATGCAAACTGAATCAGCATAACTACTGAGCTTTGTTGAGCATGGGACTCACCCATTTTGACTCCAGGGCCCACTACAGTAAATGTCACTTTGTGCAGACTCCAAGTCTTGTGGTCCCTTTTTAGCTTAGTGTTTAAATGAACTCAATATTCAAGCAAAACACTGAGAAAGACATTGAGTGTCACATGGTTTCGTGTGGTTTTGATAAAACTCTCTAAACAGGACCAGGCTTACTCAAAACTTACACAAGGATTTTCCTTACGGTCTTGCTAATGGCAGCCCAGTTTTGTATTCATGACTAATTCAAGGCCAACCTAGTTTCACAGATGCTTAGGATATGCAAAGAAATTTTCTGAAGCTGTGCTTCTAATCGCTGTAAATTTATTATGAGAAAAATGACGACAGTGGCAATGGTCAATTGTGAATAAAGTTTCAGTACGGAGAAGAGGTTACTGTTTTGCAGAATGTGATGTTGGTCAAAAGTGCATTTTCAGGCTCATTTTAGAATTTAGCACATCCTTCCTTTCTTTTCTGTCCTGCTGCTTCCTGTACAGAAATAGGCTGATATTGAGCAGTTCTCTCTACCTGCTGAGCTGGACAGCTCTGTTTAGACTTTGTGCAGTCATGAGTAGAGATACTGCATTAATGAATGAGCCACCTTTCTCATGAGACAAGCAGCTAGCTCATTGATGAGTTCCTATAAGCTCAGATCACTCTGAACCTGCATGTGAAAGTGCAGTTTTAGTCTTGGTTTCTGTCTCTCCTTGTCTGTTCTATTCTCTAGCTCTCCCCAAACTGGATTATGGTTTAATCTTGGGGTATTAATTTCATCCATTATAGAGTAATTATGCTTAGGAGTGAGCTGTGATGCTGTTTCAGTAAGGGAGGGTAGAGAACAGCTCAGGACAGACTGCATGGGGATGCATATAAACACCTAAAAGGATTACTTTTCCCTCCTACATTGAGGAAGAATGATGATAGGAACTCTAAGTTCCCTGTTTACTAGTACTGTCAAATTATATTTGTTTTAGTGTTTCAGTTATAGCTTCCCTTCCTTCTTCCCCCTCACAAACCTACTCCAAACTGCCCAACATGGAATTAACACATCTAGAATGTTCTTCTTTCACAGGAGTCAGCCAAAATCCTGCTAGGGACCTGCACCACTAGGTGTATTCCCTCCACTCCTCCCGCTCCCTAATGAGTCATCCTGTGCTGCTGACACTGTGCTCAGTAACTGGCAGCAGTGACTGGTGTCTGCCAGAGAGCCACTGTAGGAGCCCGTGTCTGTCATTAAGCTATTATTAAAATAAAAAGAGATTTTGTTGTTGTTCCTTATTGTATGTTATGCTTATATAGCTCTTGCCCTAAGCTTAGATGTCAAAATAGTAAATAGACAAAACAACTTTTTTACTTCTGCTTGCTCTTGCCCTGGGAAAAAGAGTTGTGGTACTCCCTGACAGAGAACAAGAAGCCTAAACATTGTTCTCAGAGGCTTTAAAACTGCTCAAATAAGCAAAACCAGTTTTAATTTCTTTTTCTTAAGCAATCTGATTTTCCCTACAATTCTCAAGGACATGATAATCTTGTTGGTATACTTTCAAGATTTGGCACTGAAATAGTTTAAATCTGTTTTAAACTGTTATTATTCTTTTCTATTTACAGTAGTAATGCATCAGTTTTCTTAGAGGTTTTAAGATAGATTTGTTAGCTGGCCACATTTTGTAGATTGCTTTTCACTGAGAACTTTTCATCATACTCTGGGAGAGAATTACAAATTTGAAAAAAAATTGAAATAAGAAGAAAACTTTTTTTTTTCCTATCTGTGCAGCGCATTTGATTGTAATCTATGAGTTTCAGATAGGGGTTTATGACTTTTCCTGTTTTTTTTCCAATTGTTTGCTAACATCAAATTTCAGATTTTGCTGATAGACCTAAAGAGTATGTTTAACTCTCATGTCACTGACGTGCATGGGAATTAAGAAGGAACATCAAGTCCAGTGTTGCCCACCATGAAGACTGAAAGGTTCCTTCTCTAGAAGAACATTTGAAAGCCACAGATCACTGAAAAATCAAGACATAAATTCACAGACACCTTGACATTAACCTAATTATTATGGCACTGCAAAGCAGATGAATAAATAGATTTTTGTAATTTGGCTTCTATGGTAATTTGGTTAAAGTTTTCTGGGTAGCCATGCAGGTTCAGACCTCCTTATTTTCAACAGGAAACTGAGATTCTCACTGAAGAAATTTAAATCCAGGAGGTATGCATTTTGTATAAGAGCCAGATATTATGTAACTTTACAGTAAAATGATGAGTCAGTGACAACCCTTACATGTTTTAAAAATAGTGTCTAATTCATAGAAAGTGAGCTACTGAGGTTTCTAATCACTCTTCAAACCCTTGTCATTTTTGTATGATATTGAAAACCTATTTCTTTGCAGCTTCTGTATCTTGACTTACTCCAAGTAAATGGCATTTTATATATCTGTGTATGGATTAGAAGCAATTATATCTCCTCATGGTTAGTGAGGACAATAAGGAAAGAGGTCGAATGCATTTCAGGGGCATGTATAGCACTGTAATTAGAACATTTTTCAATTCTGATGATGAGTATAGAGAAGGAAGTCTTCTAAAATGCTGTAAACCATAACTGGTGTCAAGTAGATAATTTGGAAGTATATGAAGCAATTTTACCTCATCATACAACTGCTACTTTTCTTCAGTGTTTTTGCATTTTCATTCAATCTAAAAATATTTTAATGATAAAGCAAAATGATGGACACGAGATGATTTAGAACTTAGATAATCTTCTGAGGGAAATTCAGATACTCAATATTTTTGCTTAGATGGAAGAAAGGAGATTTGAAAAAAGAATTCAAAAATTGTAAATGGCACATATAAAAGGTAGATGATCTCTGTGGAGAAGAAGTGGTTAGAAGGCAATTCTGTGAGTTTCACAGAATGACAGGATGTCCAGGAAGCCTATGTAGGTGACTGGGCAAATTACCTCATGTGTGGGTAGGAGAGTCTGACCACAACCCAAAAGTGACCAAGTTTATTGTCCTTCAACTTTGACTCACTGTGTCATGTTTACTGTACTGAAAGTCATTAACAGCTACACGCTTTTTCATTATTTAAATAAGCAACTCTTATTAGCAGCTCTATGAGCAGCTGTTCTTATGTTATGGAAAGTATGTTCTGAAATAAAACTTGAATTTGCCCTTAAGAAATATTCAAAGCCTTACAATTTTGACAAAAAAGACTGGATTGACACCTTCTGAATCCATGTTTATTGACAAGTCAGGTGATTTTGTCTAGATGGTCCATCATGAACTTTTCAAAAGCACTTTTATATTTCAAAGATTAATGTTACAATCAACTTCATCAGCCAAGCAATTTCAAGTTAATAAGATTGAGAGTCTCAGAAAATATTTAGGAGTACCAGTGAGTAAAACAGAGAAGAGGAGATGCCAGATGAAAAGCTTTGTCTCAAACAGGGATTTTTGCTTAGAAACAGTGTGCTTAAAAGATGTGTCCAACATGCCAGGGGTCTGTTGGTCATGAAAATGGTCTTGCCAGTCCTGCTTTTCATGCCTGATACCTTCTGGCTGAATGAAATGCAATCAGGATCCAAAATTAAAATAAAGCTGTATATTAAAGCACATTATTGTTTTTGTTCTTTATATTTGCTTCTGGATCTACAGATTAATTTTTTTTTCAAACTGGAACTAAAAGTGATTTGATAAAGGTTGAGAAAATACAGGATGCTTTTCTCCAAAAGGGAAATGTAATTACAAAACATTAAATAATTTTCCACACAGGTTTAAAAGCCCCTGTGAGCATTGAGTTTTCACTACGATGCTATGGCCTAGTTTTAAGCTAGGATAAAAAATACAAATTAAAAAAAAATCTTGAAGCAAAAGTTAACCAAAGCCTCTGTAAGTGGGCATGAAGTCCAGGACTCAGGTTTCACTCCAGACTTGTCATTCAGAGACTCATTACTTATTTTTTTGTTTAGAATCCTCAAAACCAAATTGCAGGTCTGTGCTGATGGGACACTGGGAAAATACTAGTGGAAAGAAACCACAAAAAGGTTTCATCCTAAAAATAAAGCATAGGTAAACAAGGCTTAAATACTGTCATAGACTAGTGGTTGGTGACACCATGTGAATCCTTTCAGAATACAAGGTTTGTCTTACCACTGAGTATTTTAATCCTAAATAGTTTGAATAAAAAGTCAGTGGGGTTTAGAAAAAGTCCTATGAATGGGGATCTTTCTTATGCCTTACTAATCTGAGCATATTAGTACTTTGTTGGAGGTCAAAACCTGTCTGGGGATGATTTTGGAGCAAAGTGTGTGCTGCATAGAACTGGAAGCAGAGGAGTATTTTATCCAGACCCTCTTCCTCATTCAGTCCTTATGTGAGACTCACATATTCCATATATGTGGCAACTCTAAAGGAGTGCTGATTGACAGAGGAAGGGAAATAGAGCATGGCCAAGCATTGGTTCTTTTCCCTCTCAGTGCTATAATAATAAAACCACATGAGTAACACTGGGGATCTCTGGATGTGACAGAGAACAAAAACAGAAGTCTAGCAGGGTGCAGAGTAGATTCACTGCTTGCCTCTGTGGGAAAAAAATCATGTGGCCAAAGCTCAGCTGAAGCTCAAGCTGAAGCTAGTCAGAACTGTGGGGAGCAATAAAAAGAGGTTTTTTACAAGTACATGAATGCCAATAGGCAGTGTTAAAACAGTATTGTCCCATTACAGGATGAGGATGGTCACCTTACAAACACGGGCCTTGGGCAAGGCAGAGGTGTTTAACCTATTCTTTGCCTTTGCCTCAAGGGGCTCTCAGAGCTGGCAGACCACAACTGCAAGAATCATCAACCAGTCAACCAGTCAATCCTGAAATTGTGTGGGATCTGCTGTTCCAGTTACATCCCTACAAATCTACAGGGCCTAATGGGGTTCATTCAAGAACCCTCAAAGAGCTAGCTGATGTCATTGCAAAACCTTTCTTGATGATTTTTCAGCAGCCTTGGGAATTTGGGGAGGTCCAGCTAACTGGAAGCTGGCAAGCATCCTGATTTTCAAGAAGGGCGAGAAGGAAAAGCCCAGAAACTATAGACCTGTCAGTCTCACTTCAGTGCCTGAAGAAGTTATGAAGAAGATTATTCTGGGAGGTATTGAAAAACACCTGAAAGCAGTCATCAGTCACAGCCAGCACAGCTTCATGAGAAGAAAGTCCTGCTTATCAAACCTGATTTCCTTTTACTACAAGGTAACCCACTTAGCTGATCAAAGGAAGCCAGTTGATATAATCTTTCTAGATTTAAGTAAAGCTTTTGATACTGTCTCTCACAGTATCCTTTTGGATAAAATGTCCAGTGCATAGCTGGAGCATATGATGGGTGAGCAACTGGTTCATGGGCCATGTGCGAAGGGGTATAGTGAATGGGGTGACATCAGACTGGTGGCCTGTCACTCTTGTGGTTCTGCAGGCTCTATCCTAGGCCCTGTGCTCCTTAACATCTTCATTAATGACCTGGATGAAGGACAAGAAGCAAATTCACAGATAATACGAAACTGGGAGGAGCTGTTGACTCCCTCAAAGGCCTGAAGGCCCTTCAGAGAGACCTCAACAAATTAGGGAACTCAGCAATCACCAGTGGTATGAAATTCATCAAGGGAAAGTGCTGGATTCTGCACCTGGGATGGGCAAGCCTGAATGTATGGACAGACTGGGGAACGGGAGCTTGAGAAACACTGACATGGAAAGGAACCTGGGAGTCCTGGTTGATGGAAAGTTGAATTTGAGTCAGCAGTGTCCTGACAGCCAGGAGGGCCACCCGTGTCCTGGGGTTCATCAGGCACAGCATCGCCAGCTGGGCACGGGCGGGGATTGTCCTGAGCTGCTCTGCACTGAGACAGCCTCACCTCGAGAACTGGGGGGGAGGTTTGGGTGCCACAGTGTAACAAAGACTTTCAACTTAGATAGTGCCCAAGGGAGAGTAACAAAGACGGTGAAGAGCCTTGAGGAGTAGCTGTATGAGGAGCAGCTGAGGCCAGTTAGTCTGTTTAGCCTGCAGAAGAGGTGATTCAGGGGAGACCTCATTGCAGCTTCCTGTGAGGGGTAGAGGAGGGGCAGGAACTGGTCTCTTGGCTGTGGTAACCAGTGACAGGACCCAAGGGAATGGCCTGAAGTTATGTCATGTGTGGATATTAGAAAAACATTCTTCACCCAGAGGGTGTTTGGGCACTGGAACAGGCTCCCCAGAGAAGTGAGCACAGCCATAAGCCTGACAGAGTTCAAGAAGCTTTTGGACAATTTTCATGGACACATGGTGGGACTCTTGGGGATGATTCTGTGCAGGGTCAGTCCTCCTTAACAGTCCCTTCCAACTCAGGCTGTTCTGTGATACTTTATTTCTGTGAAAGTGAATGCCATGGCTAACTCCATTAATTACAACATCACAACAGCAGTATTGATGCATTATGTATATGGTATAAACTTTCAGAATCACAGAAGAGGGTGTTTTATGAGTATGCAATCCATCTCTGTGCTTGGCCCAAGAGTGAATATTGCAGTACTAGAGGGACCTATTAGTAGCCATAGACTACACTACAATGAGCAAGTGTGCTTAAACTGGGTGAGAATTCAAGTTGATGTATGCTGTTCATGGTGCCATTCAGGAATAGATAGCAACTTAGAAATCCAACTTGCTAAGTGTTCTGGCTTCATTAAATTAAGTTTTGTGAGGAAAAAAGTAAAGTTAAAAAGCACATTTTGAAAGGCTTTTTGTCCAGCACTGATTTAAGTTTTGAAGTTATCAAAATGAACATTTCATTTAAGTAAAATGAATGTGCTTCAGAATCTAAAATAATAGAGTATTTGATTAATAGCCTTCCCTAACTCTCTTACTCATCACGTTAATTCTCCTGTCAATAGTTGTTTTTATTCCTAAAAACAGTGATTTCAGTTAATAGTATCCATTTTGCATTTGATATTACTTGTCTTTTACAGAATAAAACCAAAAAAAAAAGGAAGGTCAACTAATCCCAAAATGCATGCTTATCTGCATGCTACAGAAAAGATTATATATTTTTGTAAAGCCAGAAATTCTGCCGCTATCACCTAAAGGAATAAAAAAAAAGACATTCATAATTATCAGTTTCAGAGCCCAAACCAGGAAAAAGTGAAGAACATGACATCTAAAACTCTTATTTAAAAGTAAAAATAACTATTTTTTCAAAACATATTTTCATCTAACCTGATTAACTTACATCCTAAGTAGCCACTGGCCACATGTATACCAAAGCCCTGCAGTAATTTTTCCCATACCAAATATACACACTTCCTCAAAAAATGGGGAAGTGACTACTGGATGAAGTCAGAAAAAGTTAAAAATGCAGAAATAATTTCAGGCTCAGAAGTAGCTTACAGCCATGCAGTTAATAAATGAGAAGCTTGCAATTTCTTTGCACTGTCAGAATTAGCAGGTGCAGAGGCAGTCAGATGGAATGATAGATTTTTTAGAATCAGAGACAATCTAGCAAATAATACTACTCAAAATACTGTAATCCAGTCATATTGTTTTAATTGGGCAACATGGCATTGTGGTAACAGATGGCAACTCCATGTGAACAGATTCAGCCAGACTGATAGCATTCTGCCCCAGCTCCTCTGAATGAACAGCTATGCGCTTCCAGTTTATGTTGCAATGGCTTCATTCAGATTTCACACATGGATAGACACTGTGCCATTATGAAAGCAAATACCATCTAAGGCTCTATGCATGAGTGTATGGAGATTTCATGGTAGTTTCTGTTACTGAAGTTTCAAGTTGGTTGAAGCTGTTATAGTTGAGCTGCGTTAGAGTTAAGACATTACTGGTATCTGTCTACCCCCAGCCAAAGGTTACAGTTCCTGGATTGAAGTTAGCAGAAATAACATATCTAAATCTTAACTACTCCATCAACATGGTGCCAGCTGACATCTGTCTTCCACAATGGTTTATCCTAGGACACTGGGCGTTTTCAGTGGAAGTGCTACACATGTTCCCCTCTACTCACTCTGTGGTAACTCCTGGCAGAGAAATGGGATGGACAGCTGGGGACAGAAACATCTTTAATTTCAGAGGAAGGATTTGCCAGAACTTGCTTCTCAAAATTCTAAATGTTAATAGCTTCCTTCTACAGAGATAAGAGCAGTTTCTAGTCAGTTGATAGCCAATGTGGTGCTGCCACTTTGGAGAGGGAAATATGTTAATGGGGCACTTTGTCAAAACATGCAGAAACGTCAGCTACTATATTCTTCATAACACTCTTCATATCTGTGCCCTGCACAAAAGAGCAAAGTATGGGAGGGGTGCAACACAAGTTAGTCGTCTTACCCGACCCATAGGGCATTACATCCTTTGGGATATGAGAGCCTCAGCCATTTGCTTCCTTCTATCAGTAATGTTCCAGGGGTGGGGGAGGAGAAAGAAACCAAATGTGAACAGTCTCTGGCTGGCTCCTGTGCTCTGTGTGCTTTCTCACTCCCTTGCAAACTCTCTCAAGAACAATTGTAATCCAGCTGAAGTTTTTCCTGGCTCTTGCCCGATTTAACAGATGTTTAATAATGGGTCTGGATCACTATTTACGTGCTGAACAGTATTCTGTTAATCTGAACATTTTTTATTGAAAAAAGGCTATTTTGGGAAGGTGGTTGGAAAAAAACCCCAACAAAACAAACGAGAGAAACCCCCAAAATATAAGAAAATATTTTAATTCTCAGGACATATAGCTGATCAGCAAGAATTTAGCTGCTTCCAGAGTGACTTTCTTAATGTCCCAGTACTTGAAATGCTTTTGTAGTATACTTGGCAGGCAACACTATGAGAAGATCGTGATGTACAAAACCACATTAATTCCAAACAGCAGGCTTTATCTATCTCAGCTGGCCCTTATATGGCCTGCCACACTATAGTAGCTAAGCTCCTCACAATCTTTTGTGTATTTCTCCTCAATGCTTTAATGAAATACAGAAGTGCTATATTCTGCAAGTTCTGTAAGAATGGTCCCAACCATGGCTATGAACATGACACTCACCCTTTTCTCTTATCTTTGGAGCTAACTTGTAAAGCTATGAAGCTTCAGGCAGCTGCTGACAGCCTTGCTGACTGTAGCAAGCTACAGAATTAAAACAGTTAGGTGACACACTGCACTTTTAAGGTGACTATCAAGGTGTTCCAGGAGCCACACTTTCAGACCTGCTGCCCACAGCCTCTTATCCAACAACAGGTGGCTATACTGAAGGCTGGAGCTCCTTACTAGTCAGTGGAGGGTTATGGACAATTTTAGGGCATGAATTATCTGCTTGGAGAACAGATGAATCATACTCTTCAGTGCCCATATCTCTTCATTTGCCACAGAAAATCCAGACAATTACAATTATTGGGATAGAGAACTCTACATTTGTTTAGACATTCTCATGCCCTAATCTGGTCATAAAAAATGCCATTGCAAGATCCACTGAAGTTGTCAGTCACCTGAAATAAACTACAGTCAGTAGGTATGCCTAGGTATTTTTGAAGATATCTTTGTCAAAGTGATTTGTTTGAGGTCTCACATAGTACAGACACAAAGTCTGCATCTCACAAGCCACAGGTCAAAATGTTGTCTATTGATCTGTCTTACCAGTCTGGTGGAAATGAATAACCATTAGAATTGCCACAAATTCAGAGGTTGCATATAGAAGATCTTTTTGTTAAATAAAAAATGTCTTAAGGATTAATTGCAGGAAGGAAGTGAAATCATGCATGCACTACCCTATGGAGCAGTCTAAAAAGAGTTTGAAGCTATCCTTGTCTTTCACTGTCCTACAAAACCAACGTTTTATAATCTCATTAAAGATTACTTCTTGCTGAGAGGAGAGCATATGTAGGCTAGTGGGTGCACAAATGTAGGTTTTACTCTGCTTCTCATTTTTGGTGTATTATACTTTGTTTGAAATGGGGATTGCATTGGGTTGCTATGTGACTTCTCAGACCCCGTTGAACACAGAGCTTTTCCACTTGAAGCTCACAAACTACCTCACCTCCCTTTTTATTTGCAAAAGTGCAAGGAAGGCACATACATGAGAAACAAAGAACAAAATAATTTTATGAGATTAGGGAAAAAGGCCATTTTTAAAATTGCTATTTAGACACTCAGTTTTCATTTAAAGAAGAAAACAGTCCTCCAAAAGTTGTGGTCCTGATAAAGATCATCAAAATGTGAGGGGAATATTTGAGATGAAGAAACACTTGTATTTGCTTAAAGTCTGGAACCCCAGCTCTGAGAGATTAACTGTCCCATTTGCTCTCACCTCATAATGAAGAAGAAGTTTTTTGAAGGACAACATGTTATTTCATCACTTATCAAAGCAACAAAAGCAGAATAACAACAGCAAAAGAAAGAAAAAGAAAAGGAATAATTTATTGTTGTGGTGACTTGTCAGAAATATTCTTGGACACCAGGAGTGGGAAAGAAGAAGAGATGAGACTGAGTCTGAATACAGAGATTGCCAGAGCTGGATCTGAGCATGTTCCTAGTTAGGACAGATCAATGTACTGCTGATTTAAATGTTATGAAACAGTAAAAAAAAAACAAAACCAGTTTGATTCTTATTTCCTAGTTTCTAATTCTCACTCAGCTCATTTTCCATTGTGTTCTATTAGACAGATCTATCAGTTCAGCTCAAAAGAAAAGAATTGTATCTGGACTTTAAGCCCTTTTGGCTTTGGCACAACCTTTGACACAACCATGAAACGCCAGGAAGGTGCAGTTGGGTATGAGTTCATAGGCAGTGCTGGATCTATTACATATAAGCATAAAAAGGTCAGGCAGAAGGTGAAATAGGCAATAAAAAAACATTGCAGAGTTGGAAGATAACATTATTATCCTTTTAAAAAGTTGGTTTTTCACCCTTACAGATTGCAGCTACCATTTTGTAGAGAACAGGTTAATATTTGACTCAAACATATGAAGGGGTCTCAGGTCCCACAGGTGGGAACCTGGCATTTAGAGCACCAGGTCCCATGAGCATCCTTTCTGCTGAACTCTTCCTAAAAGATGCCATTTTCTTTGAAATGTGGAAAAGGAGATGCATTTCATTACATATCACATCCAGCTGTAGTTCTCTCACTTATGTTTGTAGGAAAGGATATTAACTCTTCCTCCTTAATTGACAATGTAATTATACAATTACAGGTAATTTTTAAGCTTTTGTTGGTGTCTCCATTCAGTTGGGTAAATTTGATTCAGACTAAAAAAAAAAGGCCTCCCTGGCTTTCTTTACCGGTTAGCAGGAAATGAAATAATGATGAATTTTACCCCAGATTTATCCCAGTGAAAGCAGAATCAAGACATCAAGATATATTAGACACCTAAGGCCCAAAGAGATTACATAAAACTGATATGAACTACTTTTATGTTGTTTTAATATTTTTGATTCCAGAAAATATCCATGTAGGTAGAAGGATGAGTCTTCTTAAAACGTGAGAAAATAACAGTACATGGTAAAATGGTAATATTTACCATAAACAATGATATACTTTTCTAAAATGTACAAGAAAGGACGAGTTTAGCTTTTCTGTTGTAAAAAAAAAATGACAGTCAATTAGTTTTCCATCCTACTCTTTTGAAAGAAAATATTAAAGGTCTATGGAAAAAATGAACAGGCATTTGGCAAAACCTGGCTTTTAACAAACTGGCAGCCGTTGTTGCATTACTGAAACCCATTCATAAATGCTGGCTGCTTCTTCCTTGAAAGAATGCCAGGGAAATACCCACCCTGGCGTCTCCCTTTCCAGATACATCCATCCCCACTCTTAGGTCTTGCTGACATACATCCAAATTTATTCTAAAGTAGGCCTTTTGTGCCACCCCAGCTAACTCTAAAACAGGGCAATTAATGACCGCATCAGTCCATCTAGGTTGTATCTGTGGCTTCAGATATCAGGCCTGAATTTTGATCTTCAGATATGTTTGCAGCATATATTAAAAAAGTGGAAGGAAGTAAAAAACAGCAAAAACCAGCATATGTCAAATGCCTATCATCTGAAGAGCTCAGAGTTTCTTTATAATCAGGAGGAGCAGCTTCTATTCCTTATCTAGTTAATTTTACTTTGATGCATTAATGTTATTCCAATGATACACTCATGTAAATTACAGCAAATTTCAAGTTTTAGTCAACACAGGCAATAATGTGAATTTTCATAAGCCTAATTCTAACCCTTTTGATTACTCTAATGTATCAGTAAATACGGGCAGTTGTTGATACATATAGACTCTTTCCACCCACACTCTGAGCAAGTCAGATGTTGAGCAGCTCCCATCTGGGAGTTTGAGCTAATAGGCACAATGCCTAAGTTAACAGACTTTGCTTCTTCCGGCATGTATGCTCTCCTCACTACCACATCCTGATGCATTTTCCCCACCCCCTTCAGGTGTCTATCCAGAACAAGCAGGAGATTGTGTGGTGTAAGAAATTAATGAAGCTTTGCACCATTACTAGAGATTATTTCTGTAGGACAGAATGATCTCTGACATTGTTATTATTATTGTTGTTACTGTTGATTTTGCAGTGACATTTGCTAGACTCAGTAAGAATCATGGCCATGGCGTAGGCAGGCTTTATGTTATAAAGAAACAGATATATGCACGCTGGAATTCTTAGGGTACATCGACATCTCGTGGGCAAAAAGAATATAACACATCAACTCCTTCTGGCAGGATGCATTATGGCAATTTAAACTCTTTATTTGAGAACACACACAGAAGCTCAAGCTACCTATCTTGATACTGAGAAGACTGAGCAGTATGCACATCTTCTGAAGGGAAACTTCTGTGTATTCATCTGTCTAGTTTATTTGGATACTTTTGCAGTCTGCAATAATTTCTCTTCTGCTGCAGCTACATTGCTACTGGTACCTGAAGTACTGTGGGTAACCTAAGCTGGACACTACTGTACAGGATGGTTCTAGCAGCAGTGGCAGTATACAGGTGCAATATATGGTATAAAGTGTGCAGGAGTCCAGGAAAATGCAGTTGTGGCATCTTTATGATGAACTATCAGATATGGCAAAGATCTCAATTTGACTGCTGTGGAAGGGCAAACTACTATTGTTCTTTTAAAAGACGTAATTTTATTTACGGAAATGAGTTTGTTTCTCTGTCATTATTCTTTCCTTGGATGGATCCATGCCTTCTCTGTCCGTGAAGGATATCTCCAGGAAATAAAAAGCCACAGTATAAAGCAAATTCCAGTGGCTCCACACTCGCTGCATTTACAAATCTTCACTTTAAAGAATCATTTTTGAATGGCTTTTTTGCACCAATATGACTGATCTCATGATTAGCAGGGCAGCCTTGAGTTACTGTATGGAGACAGTGGAACTTCTGGATCTTCTGCCATGACACAACTGAGAGTAAGAATTTAAAAAAAAAATTTATTGTTTCCAGATCACTGGTTGACAAGATATGGCCTGGGAGAGATTGTTACACAGCGGTTGTTCTTTATTTCTTTTTTGTTTCTCATTGTATCTCTAGATTAAAAATAACTAGTACAAAGTTTAGTGCTTTCTTAATAAAACTTGTCCATAGGATTAATTGCTGGAGTTGAGATAAACAATTGGTGGGAAAAGAAGATTGCAGTCACAACAGAGAACCATTGTAAGAACAATTTTATCATAAGATGCACTGAATTGTTTGTATGAAAACCAAGAGGGAAACATAGGTCTTACATACTGCTTTTACTGGCAAAAAAAACCCCCCAAAACCGAAACAACCCAAAAACAACAAACAAACAAAAAAAACAAACAAAAAAAACCCCCAAAGCAACAACAACAACAAAAAAGTGTCTAAGCATTTTGATCCACAGCATTTTACCAGGGTTACTGCTGAAACCACTAGTGTGTTACAGATGCCAAGACCAAACATGGAGATATGATGCTTTGCCTAGAATCATCCAGAACATTAGTGTCAAAGACAAATAGCATCCACAGCATCTCATGCCTTCTCAGTGCTCTTTTATACTAGTTGATGCCCTTTCAAGCCAATGTCTTGCAGGAGAAGTGTAAATTCCTTCTTTTGGTCCCCACATGACACTTCACAACTGTTGCACCTGCGCTTTACATCTGCTGTGCACCTCAATGTCTGCCAGTTCTCATAGGCCAAGCACAAATAACCAGCAGGTCTATGATTCTGAGTAGAAGGCTGGTGGTTCACCTGGGAAGCATGATAAATGCTGTTTACTGGCATCCTAAACAAGTGTTTTGTCTTATATAATCTGAAAGTCCAGAGCCATATTTATCCAAGACCTTAGCATGCTTACAGCCTCCCTGCTGTCCTATTATCTGGTGCTGTCACACCATTCAGTGAAGATGCCATCATGACAATAGAAAGAGGTTCAGTTGTGTTCTGAAGTGTTCATGCTTTATGAACTTTACATGATTTTTGCTGTATAACCATTTCTGGTGCTGTTTTCATTGAGTTACTAAGTTCAGACACTAAAACCAAAGAAAAGCCTGAGAACACATTAAAATGTGGGAGTTTCAAAGGTTTGCTCAGTCATACAAGATACAGAGTTTTCCTGCAAAGCAAAATTTCAGAATTCCCAACTCTGTAGTAGAAAACTTGAGGGGAAAGGAAACTAACCCCCAAATAAACTACCTTTTATGGTTCAAAATAGAAATAATGTGTCTTGGTCACTGCCAGTTACCATCACATTGTCTCTATTACTAAAACAAACCAAAATATTTACAAAAAGATGCTGAAGCCAATATTACACCAAAAAGGCTGAATTTGTCTATATTAGGACAACATTTATTACAAAGTTACTACACTTATGATTAACATTATTAAGGCTAATTAATCTAGGTGCAATACTAAACTGATAAATTACTTTTAGGATCTGAAATTTTTTTTTATCTGAAATTAGGGTCTTTTAATGGAGCTAGAGCATACCGCATGGCAAAGCATGCCACTGAAGTGATTTGTATTGTGGGGAATGAAAGCGTTTTTAAGACCCTATAGAAACTAGCAACTATCTGAATAGTTCCCACAAAAAATCAGCCCACTGTAATTCTGACTTTACTCTTGGTACATGGCACTTTCTCAATCACGAGCATGTTTTTGATGTCTATTTTTGGTTTTTTGTAGAAGTTTTAAGTGTTTTTCAGTTTGGATTTGAAGTTTTTGGTAGGAGATTTGTAAACCATTTTTAATGCTAATTTGCAAATGCATGGGGAGATTCAAATCAGTTATTTAAGGCATTTTTAAAAACTTAAACAAATTAATTTAAAACACTTTTCATTGCCTTTTATATCTTTCACTGCCCAATTTTTTAATTTTTATTTTTAATTTTTGGTGGGAAAGCTAAGAGATGGCAATATCAGCATTTTTCCATGGTGTGCAGAAGCTGTCCTGGGAAAATTGCAAATGTAGGACAAGTCCTTTTGGGTAAGGATGGTACCACATGACAGTTGTTCACTCTAAAAACACTTGCAGATGTTCATTTCTTGTGCGGCTGAGTCCGTTCTCTCCATGACAGTGAGTTCCCCCAAAGCTGAAGATGTTTGGTAAGTAGTTTAGTTTTCTAAAGAAACGAGGCTGATGTGGCAACAGACTGCTCCCTTCTGCAAGGCTTTGTTCTTCCAGCAACTTTGTAAAGCCATAATGACACAAAGTCATGCATCTGAATAGAGCAGTAGAGGAAATAGATCTAAACCAGTGCAGCCACTGAGAGAAATGCAGGCAGGATCCAGCCCATTGTAGAGAGTATCAACAGATAAACTGTGCACACTCGCAGGGAGCTTTGAAACAACATTAATAGCTGTGGCCAGCAGAATCCCTCAGAAGGAACTCAGTAGGGCAGGGGCTGAACAAACACCATGGGAGCTGAGAAGGGGGCAGGTTGCATAAAAGTGGTACAGACTGTGAAGGAAGTAAGGCTGCTTTTGTTTTCCTGACTGAATAACTGACAGCTTTTGCGTCCAGTCCAGGTAAACGAGGTGAAGTTTTGTGGCCTATGGTACTGCTGAGATCAGAGGTGATCAGAGGTGATGATGGCTTTCCCTGCTGTTAAAAGCAAATGAATTGTGCCTGTTTGGTCTTTTGCAGATGCACAGAAGACATAAGAAAGCAAAGCGTGATTTTTGATTGGACCAGTCTTTGCTTGTATTTCTATAATAGTGAAAGATGTCATGTCAGAGTGAGTGTTTTAGGGTAATTTTTTGCTTGCTCTAGAAGGCCTCACTACTGTACTATAGCGATGGTGCTCTTTGCAAAGGAAAGGCAATGCTAACACCATGATGTTAGCCTTACGAGAACTGACAGGCATGCCACTTAGCACCATATGGGGTTTTGTGAGGAAGGCAGCTGTTATCACTGGGAAGTGCTTTGAGATTACTAAACTCTCCTCCAAACAACCATCAGTGAGTAAAGACTTATTGGCAGTCAAACTTGCATGGACAACTGGGTTTTTATTGGATACAGCAAGTCAGACATAATGATAAAGAATAATTCATTCTTAATTTCTCACTTTCAAATGTCCAGCCTTTTGTCTCATCACCAATCACACTAATTATTAAAAGAAGTAGCATTTTAAATAAAACTTTAATAAGGCTATTATCTTATAGGCAATTTTAGGCATTCTTAATGACTGCAAGTCTGTATATGTCCAGTCTCTACCAAATGTAAATAGACTCTCAACTGATCCAAGCTGCAAATTTGAGCTAGCATACTCTCATTTCAAATGAGAAACTTATTGATACTCATTGTCTGAGAGTTAAGAATCACTTAGATCAGCCTTTCTACCTTACAGAAAGTTCATCTAATGGGTAGCTGAATGTAGTTCCTCTGCCCACTATCTTGATGTGTCTGAAAAGAAGGGAATCCTGAAACACTAAATCAGCCCTCTAGCAAGTAAATAAGAATACAACCCTGCATCAGAGATTAAAGAAAGATCCAGGAAGTCATAGGCCTCTCAGAGTTACTTCAGTCCTGGGGAAAGTTATGGAGCAAATCCTCCTGGGTCCTACCACAAATCAGTTGAAGCATGGGGTTAGGAATCACCAGAAGGATTCACCATGGGCAAATCCTGCTTGCCAAACCTGATTATGTTCTGCAACAAAGGAACCTTCTTGGATGATGCGTGACAAAAACAGTGGACTCTGTCTGCCTGTATTTCTCCAAGCTTTTGGTACGGTCTCCCACAGCCTCCTTCTAGAGAAACTGATGCTTTATTGTTCTGGACAAGTGGTCTGCATTGTGGGTGGGGAATTGACTGACAAAGCCACTCTGTGGAAAGACCTGGGCAGGCTGAAAGAGTGGGCTAGCAAGAACCTTAATAATTTTAACATGGACAAATGTAAGTTCTTGCACATGGAAAAATGTAATAGGGGAGTTTAGCACTGGCTGGGATCTACTGGGCTAGGGAGCAGCTCTGTGGAAAGGGATCTGGAGGTCCTACTGGGCAGCAAGGTCGCTATGAGTGAACAGTGTGCTGCTGCAGAAAGAAAGGCAACTGGATGCTGGCTTGCATCAATAAGAGCATCACCAGCAGAGATAAAGAAACCACTACCCTACTTTCCTCCACACCTGGAATGCTGCATGCAGTATTGGTCCCCACTCAACAAAAATGCTGTGGACAGGCTGGAGAGGCTTCAGAGAAGGGCCAGAAAGATGATCCAAGGTCTAGGAAGCCTGCCATATGATGAATGGCTGAGAGAACTGTATTTGTTCGGCCTTGAGAAAAGAAGGCTTGGGGGGGCACCTCATCGCTGTGTTCCAGTGTTAGAAGGGTGACTCTTTCAAACAAGGAGTCACACAGAAAAGGCAAGGGGTAATGGGTACAAGTTACTCCTGAGGAGATTCTGATGAACCCAAGAAAACAACTTTTCACAATGAGAACAAAAAGCCATTGGCATAATCTCCCAAGAGAAGTCATGAATTCTCCAACAATTTAAGATTTGGTTAGACAAGGCACTTGGCTGCCTTGGGCACACAGTTCTTTTACCAAGAAAGTTTGGACCACTTGATTCTTGAGGTCTCTTCCAACGTGGTATTCTGTGATTCTGTGATTATGTTTTGCATTTCTGGAAGTTAAGGCTTGTATGTCATAGTCTCTCTAAATTTCTGCTCTAGCCTCAAGTATCTAGAAGGAAAATTGATCTGCTGCTATGTAAAAATGAAAAGCAGTTTAGAATCAAAATTTATTCCTGTCATTAACACATACTCTATACTTAACCCATATCTAGCAAATCAACTATTTATTTTTTTGTGCCTCGACTTCCCTGCCTATGAAAATAAAGCTAATATCTCCTTACCCATTCTCAATGTACCTACAGAACTAATTTACATCTAAAGTGTTTTGAGCTCCTATGACAGGAATCATTACAGAAATATGAAATGTTCTTGTTATTTTTCCAGGGGAATAAAAGTACCCAGTCACTCAGCCAATTTGCAAGATGCTTCAGATGCTTTTCACTGTGGATATCTCTCTTTTCCAGGCTTCAAGGAGGGTATGTCCAACACCTGATAGGTTTGGTTTCCCTTCTCTAAAATGAATGATAGCTGGGTTTTGAAATAGAGATAAGGGGAAAGGGGACAGTGAGGGATAATGGCAGCAGTTTGGCCTGTCTCTTTTGGCATGGCCTCAATCCTCTTATCTCACCTAAAGGCGGAGTGAGTGCCAATGTTTATTTGGCCATTCTCATTCACCAGCTGCTCCCGTACCATGGTGTTTTTCTTCCCAGATGGCAGCACGATGTTCCACGATAAAACTGACACAAAAAACAATGCAAAATTTGTCTAAAAGAGGTTCAGCAAGGATGAGAAAAGCAGCTGATATCTTTCAGAGCTAGCCAAGTTGCCTGACCTTGATGCCAGAGCAATTAAGGTTTGATTTGAACAGGGGGTAAGAAAAGAAAAGCCACCACTAGAATTATCAGGTATGATTCGAGAAGAGGAAAAAATAATTCAACTCCTCTCCACTTTTTGGCTCTGTGACAAAATCAATTTCTGCAATCTGAAAAAGCTCCCAGAAGTCCCATATATTAGCAGGTCTTGTAAAACTATTACATGCTGCCTAATTAATGCCCTTCTAGATACATATATTGTGATCTCATTCAAATGAACACTGTGATGATATAAACAGCTGTATTTTTCTGAGTTTAATGTTTCATCAGTCAATATTTAGAAGAATTAAATAGAGATATAGTATTTGAATATTTGTTTTTAAACATAAATATTATTTCTAAACTTTTATTTAAATTATTGCAGTAAATATGTAATGAAATAGTTTTATTACTCTAATCTTTCTGAAAGCGAGATATTTTTTCCCTACAGACAGTACACATTTGTATGAAATATTTTTTGTTCTGCCTTAATATCTAATAGTTTAAAAATACAATACATTTAGAATGGAACCTTTCTAATGATCCTTTAAAATACCCAAAAATGTTACTTCAATTCAATGATGAACTTGTTCAAAAATCTCCATTTTCCATCTTGCAGTGGCAATTACAGATTACAAGATTTTTTTTTCTTGAGGATTTCTAGTTTTCTTGTGTCCTGTGTTCTGATCTTAAAGTCAAGTAAATGATGTCAAATCCTGAATATCTATAGATGTAAATGAGAGGATACACCTGTAAGACTAGGATTTTTGATTACAGTTTCTGCAAATGAGACATCTGCATGTCAGATGTTAAGCCACTTCACTCATGCTATTTCTTGCAGTAGCTGGCACTTGGAATACACTGTTCCTGTCTCAGAAGTTAGAATCATAAACTCATAGAGCATCCTGAGTTGGAAGGAACCCACAAGGATCATTGAAGTCCAACTTCTGACCCTGCCCAAGACACCTCAAGAATCACACCATGTGCCTGAGACCACTGCCCAAACATTCCTTGAACATTTGCACTGAGGTTCTCACTGACTCTGGCTGCTGGCAGCACAGGTGAGGGGCTACACCTTGCTCTGACTCCAGCTGCTGTCACCAAATCCACTCTAAGGTCTGTTTCACCAGTAGCTGCCACTTGGCCCTTACACCACACACACAATCACAGAGCACAGAGTGCTACTACACAGAGAGATAGTTTAAAAAGTATTTAGTACTTTTTAAAGGACAGACTAACAGAGCAGCAACAATTTTCATGTGGCAGTCCCCTTTTACACCTCTTTTGATTTGCTCCACCCTTTGTTTTTCATACGACCTCTTCTCTTAAACTTTCTTACATGAATTTTGCATAATCTCAGAAAACCCTCTCAGGTATCCTAAAACCTCATAGTCATCTTGCTTCCTTCTCCTCATCAGCTGCAAAATAAAGATTGTCTCTTTCTAATGTGATACCTGGTAGATGCTTAATAGCCCATCAATTAGTGATTGGACAATTTTTGTCTTTGGTACTGCCTTTTTATACCTTGTCTACTAGGTCTGTGTCCCTTTGAGATCTTATATCTTTTTGCATTGAAAGGTACTGTATTTACCTAAACCCTAGTTATCCTGATAGTTTAAAGACCCTCTGATGCCAGAATGATTTTTGTCTTTTCTTTTATATACCTTTTATATAGTTCTCTGTATCCATAAGTATTAGCAGTATGCATACTTGCAACCTTTTACTTAATTTAGTGCTTAGTGTTTTGTAAGTGTTCTGCAGGCCCTGAGACTGAACACCCCGGAACTGCAGAGCCAGGGAGACCAAACATTCCTACTATCACAGGAAACCAAGGTCTCTGAGCAGGACAGATTCTGTAAACCAGGGGTTAGCCCACCCCAGCCCCATTATTGGGCCCCCTTGTTAGATATGCTGATGTGTAAAGTCTATAACTGGTGTGTGTGATTGACAGTGGGTGTGCATTTTGCCACGCATCACCTGAGTGAAGTGGATGCATCAAACAGGATCCTGATTAAAATACTGAGGTAAAGATCCCAACTTCTTTAACCGTGTCTAGTTTCATTTTCCTAACACCAGGAAAAAGGCATCACCTCACTCAATTTTAATATATTGTAGTCCAAAGCCCTCAAGCTCATACTGTTAACCTCTTCTGCTTTACCTACAAATCTGAGGTGTGCTGAAGAGGACTGCAGCAGTAGCAAACCTGCAGAAGACCAAGCTCATGCTCTGGCAATCACTCCATGGGTGACAGTAGTGGAATGGTTCAGGGTTTTGGTTTCTGCTCAGGTCAGGTTTCAGTTTAGAGGCTACAGACAGCGCAGCTAAATGTCGCAGTGATCATGCTTGGTTCACATGAGGTGCCTGAGCTAGGCATCTCTAAATGAAAAACTTCCGTGTTGTTTTATTTAAAGAGCCAGATTTGTGTTGTGGAATTTCTTGTGTAGCCTAAACTTTATGAGAATGACAGAGAAGCTTGTAACATGTCCCCTGCTAGAAAAAGAAATGGCCATTCTCGCCTGGCTATCACTGCCCTCCCCTGATTACCCCTGTCCCTCAGATCTTTCAATTAAATTACTTCTATGAGGATTCTCTCACCTGCCAGGATAGTTCCATTAACTCATTTGTTCTAAGGGGGCAACAGGTGCTCTAGCACAAGAGTGCTCACTTGGCAGATCTGAGGACAGGAATCATACAATATGAGATAATAATGAAGAGACTATCACTCTTCTACTGACGCTTGGCAAAGATTGATTGTGTCAGAGGGGGTTGTAGGAAGAGTGCATTTGCTGTGAGGGCAAAGGGGAGGAGGTTACCTCAGCTGTGCAAAAGCTTTCAGCACTATATGGTGCAGAGGTAGGTATTGAATGTATCCAACCATTAGCAAAAGTTTTTATAAGGCACTAAGGTAACAGTTCCTGGTTCTTGGCTTTTCAATTTATTGAATGTTCTGTGGCCTGGAAGGAATTAAGTGGGAAATCTTTATTCTCTCTCTTTCAGGTTGATCCAGTCACTTTATTTGCAGCAAATGCCAGTCAAAACACAAAAATTTCCACACGAACCTCTTTAACATTCTAAACTTGAGCCTTGGTGAAGAGAAGCAGCACAGATAAATCACTGCAGAAATCACCGTCCCTGCAGTGTGGCTTCTCTAGCAGTAAAAGGTCATTCCTTTTCTAAAAAAGCATTCACTTTGCAGACACTTTCTTTACAAACACTGTTCCATTAACTCTTTCTTACAAGATTTCTCTTAAGAATCTGCAAGACCATCTTTGCAAAACCTGGTTAGAACAGTTCTAGTCTCAATCAGAGCACAGCCAGTTATGCACCACTCTGATCACTAACTCCTTAGTAAAATGGGATGGATAGAAAACACTGAATATTTACAGAAATATGTGATTCAAGTATAGAGATACTAAGGCAAATTAAGATAAAATCTGTGAAATTATTGGATTATCACCTAAATTTCTGTGTCACGTTGCATAGTAAAGATCAATGAACTAATAAGGAAAAAGACTGCTCATCAGATAGACTATATATTTTTTGTTCCATTCTGTTGCACAGCTCTTTATGTTTTAGTGACTTATATCAGACATATGACAAAAAACACATCTCCTTTTTACAATCTCTACCTGTACTATTTCAATTGAATGGTGATATAAGCTGGCATTAATGTTTTGAACAACTTTTTGCCTAGACTCTGGGCTGAATATTTTTAGCAAGACATTGTAAGCATTTAATCTTTTGTATCTTCATTGAGGGAACAAAATAAAACAATAAAATATCCACAGAGGAACTGAAGAGCAGTTTCCTGGCTAACTATCCTCAAGTAGAGGTGTTTTATCACGTGACAGAGTCTACATCAACTCCTTCTCTAAAAGCAAATTCTTCTTTGGAGGGCTGACAAAGGTCTCTTGTCTTGTGTTATAATTCTGTCTATGCCATATTCATAAATGCAGTGGTATTTCACTGAGTGAGTGAGCTACATGTACTTTTCTGGAGGAAAATAAAATATCCTAAAACAATGAAAGAGTTAAGAAGGTCTCAGGATTTGTCAAATATCATGATGGAATTCTTTGAGTCTACTCATCTCAGAATAACTTAAGGCTCTGAGCAATGTCCTTTTACTTGAGATTCCAAAAGGATCAGAAGACTGTCTCTATAAACAAGATTAAGTGGTAGCTGACTTAATGAAAACTTAGTGCTTAATCAGGAAGTCATTCTAAGTTACTGGGGATTACCTAGATTCTGAATTCCTTCCAATACAAGTGAAAATCTTTTAACTAATATTATGGCTTAGATCACATTTAGGCGTAAAAAACCCATTGTGTAAAAGCAATTTCTTACTCAATTGATCTACTTACTGGAGTGCCAAAAATACAGTTTTCCCCTCTTTTCAAGCCTCTTTCAAAAGTGCTCATGAAAGGAAAGGAATCATAGCAGCTCTTGTGCCTCATACATCAGTGGAATTGTCAAGTAGGACCTGAATTTAACTGGTATATTAAAAGAACGCCTACTAATAATAACCTTTAAATAACTTTTAAAGATGAAAATAAATCAAAGACCAGTTTCTAGATTTCTTTCACATCAACAAAAGATTTCTTTCACATCAATATTAATAAACACTGATTTTTTTTAAGATATCAAATTAATCATTCTTCTGTTAAATTCAGATGTGTAACAAAGGAAATTCCCTTTTAAACAAGATTTCCTTTTCCGCTTTCCTGACTTCTATTGCATTCACACCATTTGTCATGAGATGTGCTGAGGAAAAGGGTTCATATATAGAAATACTTATTTTTAATATTTTTATACCCTTTTTATTCATGCATGAATACCTACTGTAAACTCTAGTCTCATATTTTAAAAGTAAAGTTATTGAGTATGCAAGTAGGAAGTTATTTTAAAGGCAGCTAAAGACCCAGAAATATCTTTGGTAATTCATCTTAGCACCACAGAAGTACAAGCTTGTATGTTTTTTTCTTACTTTTTACAACATCTCCACTTTGATTCTATGCAAAAGGGCTTTCTTACCTTTTTTTTTTCTCCAAATTTTATTTTTACAAGAAGCACTTAACTGGCTAGAGCTGGGAATAATCTTTGACCCCTGTAGGAATCTCAAAAATTTTGAAATGCTCCCTTAGGTCAGCTCCTGAATGTGTAACTCACAACTCCTGGACTTTTCATCACACACAGTATATACTCACAGGAACTTAATTCAGTTGTCAAAGATCAGGATTTCCAAGTCATGGTAGTAATTACCTTTCTGAGCCCATATAGCAAAATGAATGAGACATAACATCTGTTTTCTGGTTTCTTAAGTAAACTTCTATTGAGTGAATTCAATCATTGATTAACTGTTCAAACCAATGAGACATCACATTTTTCAAAGTCAGAAATTATTACAATTTCCATTGAGCCTATGATCTAATTAGAACTGAGTGGAAAACAATTTTCTCAGCCCGTTAAAATGTTTGAGATTTCAAGAATTTTCCTCATATCAAGGAAACCTGTAACAGCCTTCCCAGTGGCTGGAACCTCCAATTTACTGTATGAGAGTTCAAAACTCTTCTACCCTTAATTCAAATAAAAAATTTGGGTTTCTCAAATCTTATTAAAAGCTGAATCACTAGAAGCTTGGCTAAGACACCTCTAGTTTTGAACTGAAATGGCATCATAGTGATGGGAGTGTGTCATGCTTGATGTGGGGTCTGGGAAACAGGATTGATTTTGAGGTCTGAGGGTGCAGCATTACTAATTATTTCACAACAGTATTCAAATCACTGTTCTAATTTACTGTAGGGCTATATGAAAGGACTAAAGTGATTAAATCTTTGCTGACAAGAAGGGTTTGTAACAAAGCCATAATTTCTAAGCTCTAACTAGCACACATCTGTATTTTCTAGGAATTGTTCATTCTTACCTACAACAGTTTTCTAGAGATAGACTTCTGATATGTACACCTCATGTCTTTATGAAACCCCTGAAAAGAATATACTGATTCCACAGAATGATCTTGTATCTCATTGCAGAAGAATTTTGGCTAGAATACTTTAGAGAGGTAGAGTTGGAAGAATGGAGAAGGCTTACAGGTTGAATTGGAGGCTTACAAATCCAGAGACAGGAAAGAGTAGAAGCCAAATGGGGAAAGACCAGGGACTAAGAAAGATGTAGGATTTATCAAATAATGTGAAGCATGTAAGATAGGCTGCTAAAGGTGTAGGGGCACTATGACATCAGAAACACTTTGATTTCTGTTGAGAATGTAAAATCTAAATTGGGAATATTGAGATGGTATTGCTAAGTACTGGGGATCTCTGAAGCTCTGATCCAGGACAGAGGCACAAAGGAGTGCTGTTGAATTATCAGCCCTGACTGAGACAGTGGGAAGTAAATGTGACTGATGCCTTCTCACTTCCATCGCTTTCTTTCTCAGCTTGTATTACACTGTTCTCTTTCTTGACTTCATAAAATAGAAAGTACAATTTTCTCTTGCTGTCTCATTATTATGAGATGAGCAAATCCAGAGTATTGAGTCCTTCTGTCTCTCTTAAGTGTCCCTCCTTTCTTCTCATCATCAGATTCTTTATAATCCCTGCTTCAGGCATCTGCACCCTTTCTTAGGATGCATAAAACCTGCGGTCCCCCTTGGATGAGCCTTGAAGTCAGGTATTTTGGTGCATCATTCCCTTGCCTGATCACAAATATTTTCAATATGAAAATATCTTCCCCTGCTAATGGTATATAACAAATACATATTCACTCTCTAAGACACGCTCACCTCTTTGTAAATCTATTGCTCTCTTTAGAATTTACACAAGATGAGAATTCTGGTCTTCATCAGTAATTCACTCAAATACATTACAGAGCCCTGAGAACCCCATGCTTCAATGCAGACAACTGAGTCATAGAAATCACAGAGAAGAGCAACTAATTCTTGGCTTCAATCCCAAACTTTTATCTTAATTCAGTTTTTCCAGTTTCGAAATTCCTCACAATTCTGCTGGGTTAATGGGTGATCTTGTCTAGTGAGAAATTAGTGTCAAAATCATCCTGGACTTCACAAAAATCAAAATTTAAATTTTTTGTTTTATTAAAAGGCCACATTCTGGAAATGGTGACTTAAATGAGATTCTTGTCTTTCATTCACTCCAACAAAAAAGTTTTAGGCTTCACAGTTGCCAAAATAGATTGAGAATTGAAGATTTAAAACTTTGAACCCAGAAGATAATAACTCCAAATGTAGTGTAAGTGTAGTTCCTATCATTCAGACCTCTGAATTTTTTGAGTAGCCAAATTAATTGGAAAGGGCAAGAAGTAAGAGTGATGTAGCGAAACACTCAGTACTAATCATAACTTGGTCTTTTGAGAATATCAGCCAGTGTAGATAAAATTAGTACTGCTTCCAAAAGAGTGAATATAAGTTTTGCTAGTCTTCACAAAAACAGCTGATTTGACCTCCAAGCCTTGTCATTTTTGCAGACACTCAGAAAATTTACAATGTACTTCTATCTGTGGGATCAAATGAATCAGGTCTCAGACACTGAATTGGAAACTATTAAGAACTTTGCATTTTCTGAAATACAGAAGGAAACATATCTAGTCTACATAGCTTTAAGTTGCCACTTCTAGGTTATACCTCATTTCAGGGAAACAATTTATAGATAAATACTGATTCTTCTGAACAACTTTGTGCTCTTTCTCACAGCAAGATGTCCTTTGAAAAAATAATTAGAAACGTGATTATAATCCTGAATGACTAAAGTAATCTCACAATGCAAGCATATATGCTTAATAATTTTTCAGTTCGTGTTAGGGACACTAAAACTTAGGACCACTTTTTTCCATTTGTTTTTGTCTTCACAGTTAGTAGCTGAAGCATGCTGCTCTTGATCTGCAGGCAAATATTCCTTTTATTACCATTTTTAAGGGCTGAACTCTGTTGAGAACACAGAATAAAATGGAACAGAATAGAATACGTCTTTCTTAGCTAAAAATATTACAAATGACTCCTCTTTCTCCCACTTGCTTACAAAACTCTGCCTTTTTTTTGCTCCATACTACCTGTCTCTTCATTATATTATAAATAATACATCACATCCCACATTATAGGAAATGTATTTACAAATGGAGTCTAACTGCATCATCAGATGTGCAGTTTGTAACTTTGTATTTTAGAATGAGCTAAATGATTGAGGGCGCTTGAAAGCAACTTCCATTATTTATGTTACCGTCATCCCGAGTTTGGCTATCCTCTAAATCTGTTGATTTGAGCCAAGTACCAAGCTTTTCTGTATTATTGACTTTTAAAAGTACAGTTCATTGATTTAATTGGAGAATCCTGATTAAAAATTGATGTGACAATGTGCCCTATTGCCCTCAGTCTGCACACAAAGCTGGTACTGATGTACATTTGCAAAGTTACAGTCATTCATATTCAACTGCAGTTCAGCTAGTTCTTGGTAAAATTTCAGCTCATGCTTTTAGAGATAATATAACTACAATAAGCAGATACAAAAACCATTTCCTTTATGAGAAAAGGCTGGAAACAGATGTTGTGAGCCATATTCACTTCCTACTAGAATCTCCATACCTGTTTGACAAAGATTTTTGAATCAAACATCTCTTACAAGAACAGAAATTGCTACTCCATAGGACCATCTGCTAAGGTTGAATCCTCTGTCTGCATCAGTGCTGATGTGATTGAAGAAACAGAGGTTGACTTCTGTAGAAGTATATAAGACTATCTGTGGAGAATGTCTAAGGCCCAGTACAAAACTCATAAAGCACTCCCTTGTAGTTTCTTGCTATATTTGTTGAGCATGTACTTTCAGTGCACCTGTTATTTCCTGCAGTGGCAGTGTTCCTTTAACTGAAAGGTAAAATTTAAAGAAAAGACTGATGTCTTCTGAATCAACAATTTCTACTGATTTTCCTGTTGAACTCGACAGAAAACATTACTTAAACATTACTTAAAACCGAAATTTACTACTTTGCTAACTATGTCTGAGATTCACTCTCAGTACAAATTTGGAGTTAACTGCTAACAATAACTCTGAATGTATTTCAAATCATCAGAATAGAAAGTGTTATGGAGGAAGTGAAGTTGAGAAGACGTATTCTTTTGTTTTTAAGAATTGTTTTAACAGATTAATGACCCAAACTAAAATCAAAGAGAACCAATACAAAGTAAATTTGCACAGATTAAAGTACCATTGGTCTAGAGAGTTACCTGGATGGAATATTACATATATCAGGATGGCCCAACATGGACATATCAGCTAAACTTGTACAATCTCCACATTTGTAACTGTATCTAACATATAAAAGAAATGAATTTGACCTTTTACTGCATTGTAGATGTTGAAACTAGGACTTAGCTAGTGTTATGTGAATCTCTGAAAGCCACTGAAAGCCACAGAGACAGTATGATATAACTACAATGTTCAGTTCAGCAGGAAATATTCTGTGAACCAGAGTTCTTCTTTCCCTGTGCATATGTAAGTATTCCAGGTATACTGTCTTTAAGTATAAATACTTCTTGAGGTGTCACAATTGAAGCTCGACCTTTTGAGAATTTAATTTCAAAACATGGATGGGTTGTACATGCAATGTGAATATGTGAATAGTGAAGCAAACCATATAATAGCACCTCATAGGAAATAATTTTTATTAATTTTATTTTTTTGTGCAAATTCTATTTGTATCGCATTCAACACAGGATTCCTGTAAGTGGAGATTTGTGCGTCCCCAAAATGTTATTTTTAAAAGCTGCGTGCAATTCCCGCAGTAGACCAAAAGAGGGCACCTAAGGCTTTCAGTATAAAGCCCAGGGAATCTGCCGGAACTTGGATTACTTTCCAACAATATTTTAGAAATCTTCTCCCACTTTACAGCATACTAAGCAGAAATATAAAGTCTGTCACTATAAAATGAAATATAGTATGCAAAATTTATACAGCTACTTTTAAGGGAGAACAACATTTCAATATATTCACATATCCACAAAAAATAATGTTATCCATAGAATAAAACGAGCAAACATGCAGTTTATGAAAGTTGCGATAAAATTGAGCAGAAGCAATCGGTGCCAAGAGACAGAAAAGATGACCAAGCACCGTAGCTGTGCAGACTTCTTCCTAGCAGGGAAGAGTGGACTGTCTGGAGGCAGCAGATCTCCATGTAATTGCAGTTAGCCCTTGCTGTGGAGTCAGACAAACATGAAAGGCTGTGTGATGTGCCCACAAGTCTGAGCTGGCAACAGAAAGGAAATTCTAGAGGTGTGCATCTTGCCCTTGCACAGAGATAGCAAAGGGATCTTTTCAGAGGAGGAAAAGAGGGCACTTGCACACAAATCTTTCTTGAGTCATATTCCAAATTTTGGTATGATTCAGTAACTGTCCTCTGAGAGCTGTGTGTTTGATGAGTTTCGGCAATTGTCTTTTTACCTACCTGCCCATGCTACATATTTTCCTATTTTCTAAAATTAAGAGCACTTGAATAATAAATTTCTTTAAGTCATAACAAAAATGTTTGAAGTGTAAAAATTTTATTTGCAGCAATGTATAACAGCAAATATTACCAAGGTACAAGAGTGTATTTTTTGTAATTCTATATATATTAATTACTAGAATTTACATTTAACAGAAATCATCACTTATAAGTAGCTTTTCACCAATTTAGGTCTAACAGGAGTTAGTAAAGATATTGCATGTGGTTATCCTTTGCAAAGATGTTTATTTCAGATGCAAAAATAAAGCCCACTTAATTCAAAGACCAAAAATTAAAATAAAAACCCAAGGATTTTATTTTCCTCTTGCCTTTACTATGTACAAATATGTATATGTCTTACAAAATGTGTGCACAGTAAATATTCAACTGTTGCTTTAGTGCAGATATTTAAATGGCTCACCATTTACTTCTTTAATTGCCTTTCTCTGCCGTTTTATGAGTAACAGAAAGGAGATTTCCAAGTGTAAAAATGGGAAATTTAATCCGCTATTAAATGATTGTACATATTTTCTATTCTTTGGAATGTGATTAGTGATAACTGACTGCATGATAGGGAAAAGGAGAAAGAAAATAGTTTTACCCCTTAAATATTTATTTAATCAAAACAGAGTTGTTTGCCATAAAATATCAAGCAAGAATTCCAAAAAGAACATAAGAAGAACAGTCTGAAGGATATGTGATTAGAAAAGGGAAATAAAATCCAATTGATTTTGACATTTGTAATTTCATATTTCTTGGGCCTTTTTTTTTTTTTTTTCCGGTAGCTTAAGAGTTTATCTCCTGGATATTTTCCAGTTTATTTTTAAAAAGTCATTTGAGAATGTATAAAGGTTTTTCCTAAAGTTACAGTGAGAGTTTTGCTTTGTTGCTTTTTTAGCTCAGGTGGATTATACTGTTACATTCAGTGAAGTAAGCTTTGAGTGTAGGGAAATTTAGAAATAGATAATTTTAAAGTAAAATGCCTTGTTATTAGTTCTTCTAGATATAGTAAGAATAAAATATCTTATTTTTACTCCTTCTAAAACTCCTGTCTTACAAGGTATTTTGCATTTCCTTTCAGTGCCAGTACCCTTTGCAGGTAAGCAACTGTGGCATGCTCAGGGGATTCACATGCTGAAAGGTGGGCTACCCTGGAGGCTCCAGACGTGACCATCTAATTTTTCAGCTGCAGGAATAAAAAGAACTTTTTGATTTGGGTTACCTGAAATCTAGATTGTGTGCACAGACCTAAATGGAGCAGAACAGAGGGAGGAGCGTAGGAGGGTTGCAGGGAATGTATGCTTTTCAACAGTGCCAGGGAGTGCATATATAGTGGTGCAACATGCTCAAACATATGGGCCTACATTTGGATGCGTCTGTTTTGGGCACCCAAGCTGAGAGACCTAGAGAGCTGAAACTTCAGCAGACCTTGGGATGTAGCCTCTGAAAATCAGGCTGCCTCAATTCTTTCTTGTAATAGTAGTCACTAATAAACACCAGTCAGGTTTGAAGATACGTGTTGGGGAATATTCTCCACTCTGCCCTTAGAAAAATAAATGTGTAGAAAATCAGAGAGTAGAGTTCTAAGTTTCCTTTGAATCTGACTGAAATATCTGACAAGAAATACTTGTTAACTGGAATGGCTGTATCTCAAAGGTTTAACCTGGCTTTGGTTTGATATGCTGAATAGCATTGTGCTTTCATGGCAAGAGACAGATCTAGAGGAATTTTTAATGTTTTTCTTTGCTAATTTTGATTACCTTCAACAAAATGCTCAAGATGAAAACTTTCTCCCTTGCAAGCCATTTCATACGTTAATTAAACTAGCTCATAAACCACAATCAAATTAACTGGAATACTGCTCCAGTAAAAGATATGTATGGTCCTAAGAGTAGCTGTCTGAACACCTTACTAATGCAGCAACATACAATAGCTCAAGTAATATAAAACTGTTCTAGATTTTTCCTCAGTGACGTGTCCTCAATATAAATTAGTTTGCTATGAAAAATAAAATGACAGCTTTAGCTAGATTCAGGATTTCTTTTCCACAGATTCAGTTCTTTGATCAAAAACTACAGTAGATTGAAGTTTGCTATTGTCAACATATTGTACATACACAGTGTGTTTATTTTTGTGCACTTTTAATGTATTTAACCTTAATGTCTGTTTCTTTAAAGCAAAGAAACTGTGGCTCAGCATCTTGAATTGTCAAAGCAACCTATTGCAGATTTCTTTTTATAGATGAAAAGAAGCGTCCAGATGATGAATGCTATTCACAAAGTGATTGCTGTGGCAGTCATATCACTGTCTCAAAGTACACATGGCTGTGTAAATAGAAACTACTGAAACTTCTTCTGACATATAAAACTTTTTCCATGGCATATGAACTTTTGTGCCACCTAAGCAGATTCCGCTGGAGCTCTTACTAAAAATGCAAATGTTTTTATTTGCTTTTTAGTTTTTTTTGTTTGTTTTAATATAACTGCATTGGATCGGCCAAAAGTGAATGTTCCTCCCCACCCCACGAGACCCTCAAGTTTAACATTAGAAGAAGTTTTGTGACAGTCTAGTAAACCTTTAATGAGAATTCTTTTTGTGACAGACAGATGTAAATGTATCCCTCTAATCCTATTCTTTCAGGATTTGTCTGCAGATGAATGTTAATAATTAGTAGTTGCTTTCTCCCTCCTCCTTCCTTCAAAAAATTGTATTCTTCATAAATTCATCGTCTTTTTTTCCCCCCTGTTTTCTCAAAGTACCAGCAGCCCTGACAGCCTCCCTTTGTTCTTATGTTTATAAATAATTTATAATGTAGAAATATCTCTTCTTAGTCTTAAAAAATAAACTAATGGTTGAACATAACATACTGCCAGGAGCAGATCTACCACTAGCTTAGGAAAAAAAAAAAGACGGAAAAAAAGCTTCATGATTAACAAAGAGAGAAAGAAGGAACATCACATGGAAATCTATTTATCTGAGTGAATGCTGATTTCTGTTTGCAGATGCTAAATGCATCTGAGCTACCCTCATTTTATGCTCTGTTTCTTTTCTTTTCCAGACTGTACACCTCAATTCATTCCTTAAAAACATAGCTTCTTTTAAATGTTCTGAACAAACAAAAGGCTACAGCATGGACTAAGTTATCAGCATAAATATGTTTACACTGGTGTAGGTGATTCTCTTGAGGAATATACCAGCCCTTATACTGACACCTCGTTGACAATTGCTGTCCAGGTTGTAGGTGCACTGCTAAAGAAAGTCACATATTTAGGCAAGACATTCAGTCTATTGTCAACTGCATATGGACCAGCTGTTGGGGCTGGGATACTTGCAAAAGAATTCTAAAGGCTGTACTGCAGTAGCATGTACTTTTTCAAGAACTCACACTTGCAACCTCAGACTACAGAACCTTCACTCAAATTAGAATTGAAATATACTGAGTTTCAACACCTACTGAACACAGAGGAGTGGTCCTCCAAATCCTACAGACATCCAAATGTTTGTATGGCTCCATTGTCATTGTGCTCCGCAGTAAAAGCAGGAGCAGTGTCCACATAAATGATTAGAATCGTTGTTAATTAAGGAAAATAGAATTGAACTTGATATTACATCATCTAGCCTAATTCCAGAAGGAATCTTTATTTTGCTGCAGGTTAACATATGTTAAAGGGGATGGCTTAAATGTCACTACAAAGTGACAAAGTGGAAATATATTAAAGTCTTTTTAAAAATAATCCTAGCATGCAGTTTAGGCAGGGATCTTGACATTACCTTGCAACCGCTGCCAGGATTTTTAACCAAAGGTGAGCTATCACATCATGCCCTGCCTCAGAATGCTCCCTCTGATGGTGACATCAGTGAGCACATGACTTACTATTAAACTACAGAATTTGTATGCAGGCTCCATAATTATACATAAGAAAGTAATTTGGGTGCTACTTGGCTTTACAAGAAGTGAATGTAGCTCTCTTTTAACATACTTCGTTTTAAATTCCCCACAGGTGCTAATTTGAGTCTCCTCTGCAGGGTACACTCAATATTCACCTACTCTTCAAGCATATTATCACAAATAACTATAATTGAATCAATAGCACTATGTAATTTAAGGATAGGAAATGAGAGGAAAAAGAATACCTTAGCCAAGGTACACATACAGTAGAAGGTGGGGAGTTTAGGCAGATATGCAAACCCAGTGTAGAAATAGTTATGACCTGCAGGGCTTAGCTTTAGATCTAAAGGAGGGTTGGAGCCAAGACTAGTTTTATTTTGCAAGAACCAGACCAGCTGCCCTTTGTAAATTATTCATTCTTGCTTTTGGCTTGTTTCTGACTTTGGAGAGTGGAAGGAGTTTTGTCCAGAAAGAACACTCAGTAAAATCTTTTGAAATAACTGGTTAGGGAGCTTTCTGATTAAAAGAAGGCGTAATTCCTAACAACTCACAGATGAACCTGTTTGCACAAAAACAGCTTGGAAAGAGCGAGTTTAAATCTCCATCAGGTGCTCAAATCCAATCTGAACCCTCTTTTAAGGAGTTTGATCTTCTAATCCTCTACCTTTTCTCACCCCTTGCCTTTAACACTATGTAACAGGATTCTCAGCTTCTGTTAAAATACATTTCATGATAGTCTGTAAATCTCTGCTGAGATTGCGGCTGCTTTCAGATCTTACAGGGTGTGATGCGAGGATTCAATGTTTTTCAGGAACTCTACATTCGGAACAGAATCCTGCTTGAAAATCCCTGGGTGCACACATTATAAAAAAAGCAGGAAGACAGACCTAAAATAGAGTATGAATCAAGACCAGAATTTCATCCAAAGGTAGCATGCTTCTGAGGAGATATTTGAAAGCTCAGTGCAATCTTTTAAAGGAAACCTTTCAGGTTCCCAAAGGCTGCTCAGGATCAAGAGAAAAACTAATGTCTTGGGAAGGGAGGATGAGGTTGAAGGGAATGAAACATTTGATTGCAAAGAAGAGAAAAACAGAGAATGAGACTGGTATAAAAGCATCTCAGACAAGCATTTGACAGTGGTAACTTCATTTTTTCAATACTGGGAGGTGAGCACATAAATTAACCCTTAAATGCTTTTGCATATAGCTTCAACCTATCACATCGTCATGGTAAAATGTCTGCCTAATGACACTGATACATTATTTTTCAATTTTTCACTAAACATCCTTCATGAGCGTATAAAGAATTGTAGTTGCAACACTACTTTGTCTTGCTTGATATCTCTTGGCTAAATTATTCCCCTGATCTGCGCTGTTACACAGGTAAAAACATTTCCAATGCATTCATAACCTCTGCTTTGTTCCATTCCAACCCTTAGCTTGAATAAACACCTATTATCCCTGATGTCTGATAAAGACATGAGGACTCAAGCATATATCCAATTCTATTTTTACCTCCTCCCACAGATTATAAAATGGAATAATCAAAACTTTAGCTGAACACCCCTGATTTTTGTTGGTGTCAATTCTTGATCAAAAAATTTTCAACTGAGACCCTGTGCTGCCTATAGCAATGTATCTTTATAGAACAGAAACTGCCTAGCTCCCTGGCATTATTAAGAAAATACAGTATACAAAAGCTTTAAGCTTCAAACCATGCAGCATGATTATTATGATAGCAGGAGATGTCAGGTGGAGACAAAGACACATGGATAGAATTGACTTGAAGCGCGTCATCAGAAAATAAGGGTGATGTGATCACAGTACTTATAGCATATGCAGAAGCTGTACAATTCTACATGGCAGCTTCCATCATACCCTTCACATAAAAAAAAAAAGAAAAGAGAAGATTCTGAGTAAATGATGGTTGAATACACAATAAATTGTAGTGTATGACAAGACACTTTTTTTTGGTTTAATATATAAATCAGGAGCACTTATGAATTAATATCAATTAAAATAATGTATTTGCTTTCTTTCGACAGTTATGTCAGCCTCATTAAAAGCCAAGTGCTAAATCTTCATTAGATTTTTCAATATTAAAATACTTCCATGAAATATAAATTAACATTTAACTTGTTGCTGGTCATATTAAGGGAAAGGAGGGGGCAAAACCCATTGGGATTGAAATCGTGACTCAGTTAAATCAATGAGACTTTTGTTTCTGAACTCAGTGGGGCCAAATAATTCCCTCCCTGTTGACAAGAGGCAATACCTTTAAATCTGGCAGAGAAGCAGGCCTCAGGAAGTATTCTGTTTCAGTTTATATTCCTGACTAACACGGTGACGGTTAAAATTTTCAAAGTATCCTTGGCGACATAGGGAGAACATGTGCCCGAACAAGAGTGAAAATGTTTAGATTCCTGGGTAGCCTCAGTGTTTTAGGAAACCTTACAGTGTGCCTAGAATTTTAACAATTCTCCCTCATGAAAAGACACAGTGGTGTTCTCCCAAGAATGAGGCAAAACCTATTTTTCCAGAGATGAAACCTGCAAAGCAAGCGAGTAGTTCACATGTGAACGCTGGAATTGATATCAGAGAGCAGGCTGTCAGTGGTGCGCATCTGGAGGGACGTGCCCTGTCTGATGAACACCAGCGAGCGCCGAGCAGCGCATGGGGCTGTCTCGCAGCTCCGTATTGTGAGTCTTCCCAGGTCTCAGCTCACTACGCAGTTTGTGCAAGATTTCCCAGCGGATGGGAAGTTTAGGAAGACGGATAGGGCAGGAAGGGAGAGAAGCTGAGTAGCTGCAGCCAAGTTGAAGTGAATATTCAGTGATAGCTGTGATAGGTGGCTACTCTTCCTTTTGCGATAGCCCCAGTCTTGAATCAGAGCAAACCTAACTGGATAACTGGCCAAGAACCCTTTGAAATGGCCAGACCGCCTCTCAGAGGTATTGTGCTTGCTGAAGGAGCTTGGGAGCTTTTTGCCTTTCAAAAAGAAAAGCGATATTTTAAGTGTTCTTCATCTGTCTGTAGCGTGTGTGGAACTGGGAACGCAGCTCACGCCTCCCTGGGCCTCTGCATCACCAAGCCACAAGGTGGTGGTATGGTGTCACTTTTTCTTAAGCAACAAAAAGAGGTTTTGTTTAATGAGCTTGAACTCACAAGCCTGCTCATCTAGTGAACTGTGACTTTTCAAATACCAACCTATTAATGTCAAAGGCAATACTGAAGGGAACAGTTCTGTTTGATTTAAAAAATACAGACAATGTGAAGTCCACTATGCTCTAATATCTATCACCTATGGGGCTCCATTCATGCCTAATGCTTTATTCAAGCTAAGACCTAGTTTTTATATATCAGATTAATACATATCTACAGCTTTGCACCTTTCTATTTTGATTTTTTTATTATCAGGGCTCGCCGGGGCCATTTTCATTCCCTTACTATAGCATCTGCAAGCAGGTGGATTAGAGATAACTCTCATTGTGCTTTGTTTTCTCCTGACACTGTCATTAATCATTCCTTAAGCCACACTTCAACTTATAGTAATCAGGACTGGCTGTTCCCAAGCTGCACAAGAATTGCCTTTCACAATGTAATGTGAAATTGGAAGCGAATGGCTGAAGCCAGACGCTTCTTCTGCATTCCCCATCTATCTCATCATTTAGGTATTTATCCATCTCAGGCTTGTACAGGGAGCATCTCTCTCCTTCCCATGAGGACACAGATTGCAACAGAGGATCAGATTTGTTACCCAGGCTTTGGGCTTTGATTGTCCTCTTATAAGTTCGGGATTAAAGTGAAATTTCCCACAGGGCTATGCAGGATTTGCTAGCATTTAACTGTTTAACCTGGCTGTTTGTGAATGAGAATCCTGTGGTCAACTATTCCATAGAGAATATTATGGTAAGCCAGCTCTGAATGGCAGATATTTCGGTAAATTCCTGTAAAGACTGCTACAGTTGATTCCAATTAAGTTCATACCTGATAACAATTGTTTTCTTGTACATGATGAACAGTAATCTTATGATAAAAAACAATTGTCTAGTCTCCCGTGAAATACTCTTGTCAGCTTCAGAATAAATGCAGACCTTCAAAAAGTTGCAGTCGTCTATTTATGCTTCTAGAATCACTGTGCACTAATTTGTCTTGAACTAGGTCATATCCCTCACTGTGGAGAAGAGCTGTATTCCCTTCTATCTTATCCAATTTTAGTAATAAGTATAAGGTAATAATATCTGTAGTAGCACAGCAGTGGAATGGACAAACATTTTAAACAAACTGCACTTGATGTATTAATAAAGACAAATTGATGGTTCTGGAAAGCATGCTGTTAAATATGTAGCCAAAACAGATGTATTTTTCCTGGCATTTGATGTGATTCTTGCACAAAGGGAAGTACCTATAATGTGCTATTCTCCACGAAACTGAAAGCAAGGGGAAAAATTTTCAGTCCACATTATCTATCTTTTAGTCTTAGCTTTAGAGCCATTTAAGGAAAAAGATTTTAAAACAAGTCAAAATCATTTTGTTATCTAGTTTAAAAAGACTGTATGCTCAACCACTGTATATATATTCTATTTAATGTGGATGTGTTTTAAAATGCCTAGGAGGATAGTGCTCATTTCATGTGCTTCTCCAAGAGAGACATAACACCCAAGCAACTGAAGTACATAATTTAACAAAACATTTTAGCTTGCAGTGAATTCAGTTCCCTTGGAGGGAATGGACTGAATCATTAAACTCAATTTTAACCCCACTCCCTGAGAAATTTTTACATCTTATTCAAAAGTTTGCTTTTTTTTTTTTTTTTTTTTTGCTGTTGTTGTTGTCTAAAAATGTACTGAATTTCGAAAATAAGCTTTCATGGGATTTAGTTTGGGGATAAAAATAATAAATGCTTTTATTTATCCCTTTAAAAATAAAGAGTCACAGAGACCCCAAGGGAAAGTCTCATGGATATTATCAATTGCAAATCTACAAATTCTAAGGGAGATTCTAATTAGCAAATATAAAAGACAAATATATTACTTTTCTTGTTCACCCTTCAACTACATTCTGAACCTGCAGTTATGACATTGATCTCGTGTTAACCAGTGTCTCAGTGAAAAGGAACAGTGCTTGGTTGCATAATGGTACCTGTGAAAGCCTCACTGCCTGAGTGCAAATTATTAAATATCTTTGCCATCGTTTACTCTTTCTCTCATAGCATTAAATGATTACTGAAAAGGCATAAGCAATCCTTTCTATTTATTTGAAATATCCTCCAGATTCAGATGAGTAATTTTCAGCTGTGTATAATGCTCCCAAAGTAACCTCTTCATTTCCATTGTTTTAGTGTGAAATCATTTCCTCGGGAGATAATTAGAGTTGCTCCATTTATTACATTAAATGATTAGCATGCACTTGAAATGATTCAGTATATTTTCCTTTATTGCTGATGACTCTTAAATATGGGCCTACATTTTTAATGGATAAATTAAGATTATCTTGACATTTTGTGGCTGCCTCAGCAGCAAAACAAGCCAGACTTTCTTATCCAAATACACACACAGGTGTGTGTTGAACAACACACATTAGCTGAAGGGCTTCTATTCACCTGACTAGCCCACCTGCCTCAGCTTAAAGACCAGTAAGCTTGCAGGTAAAATGGGAGTTTAAATGTACCAAAATTGCTACCACTTCTGTTGCATGTGTAGTTAGTAATTATTCTTAAGTGTCATGGGATCAGAATCCCAGCATCTCAGCTAAAGAGTCTGCTTCCTCTGAACTACCAGCATCTTCTTCCAAATGCATATAAAATTATTTCTTACAGTGGCAGACTTGCACTTTTATCATATTATATTAATTAATCTAAATGAATAAAAGAGTTTTTCTGCATGCTAACTAGTGAACTATCATCCTCTCATTTATGAGAATAAATTACCCTAGAATTGGTGAAAATATATCCCAATTAATACTCCTTATTAAAACTGAATAAGGTTTAATGTCAAGCTACAGCAGCAGCTTCAAGACTTTCTTTTGAGAATGGAAGTTGGTAGCACTCAGCAGATGGGCTACAGGCCTGAGCTGGGACCAGGTATTTGTGCAGCCAACACCGTGACAAGGACTCCTACAGCAGTATCCAACACTGACCTGGATGTGCTGGGTGCAAACAGTGACAGAGGTCAGCAGAATTAAAAGGGCTCCATTTTCCCAAGACCGTGCCATGTCATTCCCAAAAGAAAGCCAAGGAGAAATTTAACTGGATTTGAAAGCCTGGTGCATTGGAGTTAAATAACCTACTGCACTCGAACTACATTAGTGGATGTGAAACTGATGTCATTATTAAAGGGTTCATTCTCTTGTGATGGGATACATTCACCTATCCCTCCTTTAATAAATTTCACCATGGCCCAAAGACTCCTTATCCATCCATTAAATTTAAATTCAAGTATTTTGTTTTTATTTTATTACAAATGTAATAGAGATTTTAATATTAAGGATTCTCTTGGCAAGATTTTATTAGAGTTTTTACTTTTTGAAGAGGATATGTATCGGTTATGAGTGGCCGGACGGGGCATCATGTTTTATCTGAAAATCCACTTTGCTATTTCAGTGAGTAAATTTACTTTTTGAAAAAAAATATACAAACTGTGAGTGTATAGAATACAAAAGAGAACACATCATTGAAAAAAAAATTAAAAACCAGTACTACAAATGCTTTTTAAAGCGTGTAAGGCAGTATAAAAACCCACTTTCATAAAACTGTATATTAGATCAGAAAATAATACTCTAAATAAGATGCTCAATACTACAAAGAGAAAATGTATATTTTTGCCTCGTTCACTAATTAAGCACACACAAATAACTGTTCTGTTGGCCTGTTTTCCATCCAGAAAGTTGCTGCAGATATTTCTGTCTTACAGAACACTCTAAGTAAAAGAAATATTTCTTCATGAATTCATAAGCATTGCTCACATTGCATGAAGAGGAAGCAGACGTATTTGGGATAGTAGATCTCACCACATCAAATGAACTGTGCCCTTACAAGCAATGTTACAGTTATTTTATGTAGTTCTGCTGCTATGGATCAGCAATGGCAAGCGTGGTTCCATACGCTTGGAAACAAACACTTTATTTACACTCTCTTTATTTCTTGGTTGTTCCCTACTTGAGTCAGACTCTCACCTGTGTCTAAGCAGTAAATTTGACCACAGTGTGGTTGTACAGGACAGACTTCCTAAATTTAACTGTAAAAGTCCAAGAAAATACTTAATTTGGTTGTTCCTTGGAATGTGGTGAGTGGAGTGTTGATGGCTGCTGGAATTAATCCCAAATGGTGAACAGCTCTATGCCCCTAAATGAAAATTGGGCAAACCCAGCCCTCTACAGCCAAATTCTTACAGCACATGATTGTGTTCCACAAGTAAACAGCTCTAGATATAAACAAGAGGTTTGGTAACCTGGAACTCAGAGATTGCTTGTGCTCTTACTAAAGTCATAAATGTGACTCCTTTTTCTATCACAGTGATACTGGACCATCAGAACTAGAGGGGAAAGTCTGGTCATCTCATTAACAAAAAGCAATCCTATTTACTAGCCCCAGGACTAGTATACAATGTAGGCACATTTATCCTTTAAAACTTCAGCAATATAAAAGCACACCATTAAATAATAGCACTACTATAGGCATATTATACAGAAAGTGCCATAATGTTGTTTGTATATGACAGGCATTTTCAGTGTGAGAATGCTGAAATTCTACACTGATGTCATTAAAGCATAAATGACACACCACCGAAAGATGGAGATACTAATGTATGGTGGTTAAAACCACACTTCTTTGTAGGTTTTAGAGTATTTTTAATAGCTTCAAAGCATGTTTTTAATAGATGAAGTTGTAACAATACCAACAGTAGTGGCATGAAAGGTTACAATGGATGAACACCATCTCTCTCAAACATTTATTCCATTTAAGTAAAAATACTTGATAGAGAGCATTTCTATTATTCACAAGAAATCATGGAATATAATGGTTCCTAGCACTTCTTTTGTAATAGCTTATTTAAATACTTGGGGCTGCAGTTCTGATTCCCACTTTGTTCAGACTTCACAGAAATACTTCTTACAATTGATCACATTTTTATTCTTTATTGTATTCTAAATAGCCCTTGATTTTTCAGAATCCAAGACTAAAAATTAGGTTTGCAGAAGGGAAAAGTACAGTCTTGAAAAAAACCCCTATACTCTTCTCTTAACTGAGGAACAGCAACTACAAAATTGAACAAAAAAATCTATGCTATTAATAATTTTGTTTACAGAAATGCTTTGAGGAATTACTCCTGAAATCTAAATGGAGCTCGATGGGCTTTTTCTAAACCCTTAAAATCTGAAATGACCCGAAGGTAAAAAGACCACTTGACTTTGGATTTCTTTTCTTTGTAATATTTTCTTCAATGCTTCCAGCTCAGACTACAGTAGTTTATTCAAGATTAAGAAACCCAGTCCGATAAGAAGTTATTAACATTCTATTGATAATTTTAAGTTTTTTTTATTGTAAAAAAAAAAAGTATTTAAATGAGGAAGTAGAAACAGAATTTTATTTATGATGAGGTTTTATATCAATAGTTTATAGATGCTGTGCTTCCAACCTTTCTCAAATTATTTAAGAACTTTAAATGTATTTATTATGAGCTCAGGGTAATCTCTCAGTTGATATAAAACAGTATAAAGTCATCTTAGCTTACATTATGTGAGGATAAAGATCTTTTTTTTCAGATATTTTTCAGAACAAATAATAGAATCATAGAATACCAGTTCAGAAGGTGGTTTCAAGGGTCACCTGGTCCAATTTTTCTTGGCAAAAGCACAGTCCAGACAATAAAATGGGGATAGTTATTTTAATTTCAGAAGAACTGGACTTCTTTCTAAAGAAAAAATTAAAATTTATAAACAAAGAAGCAAAGGTATATTTGCATTAAATCCCTGTCAATTTGCATTCAGACAGTAAGACTGGGAGATGTGATCTGACTAATATTGGTTGTGCTACATTGGGTCAACCACATTTTCCCTGATAAAATGGCATACTTAGGTATAATTATTATTAAATTTTAATTTTAATTTTTTAATATTTTAAATTAGTTAAGAAAAAAACCTAAAATAACTATTATAAACTGTATTATGCTATGATGTCAGACTATTAATAGGTTCAGTATTGAAATAAACCACTGAATTATATAAATTCATGTTATTGTTTTGCCTTTTTAAATAAAACTTGTTATATGGGTCATTATGACGTGCAAATGAATGCATACACAATTTTTAAAATATGTACTAGCTAAATGATAAAGAGAAGCAGCTCTTTTATGGGCATATAAGCTCTCTAATGTCAAAAAATGCCACATCTCTTACCTTTTAACTTGTTCTGAAATGGTTTAATATGATAAACTTCATATGGCAGAAGTATTATCACAGTACAGCATGGGACTTTTAGAGCAGTCAGCAGCACTCTTTTTAATATTGTTCCCATTTGCATTTTAAATAACCAAATGGTTTTCAGGCATTTAATAGAAAAACATTTTTTTAAATGAATACCAAGAGACATTTGTAAATAGCAGCACAAATTGCTCCTGGGCTATAAACCAGAGTGCCAAGTTTCTCTCCAGTATGAATATAGACAAGTGTTAAAAGTCTGAAAAATGGATTCCTTAATGGATATACTGGCAGACCTGTAAGTGTAATAGAGCTAGAATGTTCCTCTTTAATAAAGGTATCATATTTCATCTCCTAGATTACACATAGCTTTTCTATTCTAAATAAAAAGATTAGAACAAGAATTTTTTCCCCTGCATATCATATTTAAAAATGTACAAGGGAATGTCATCCAACAATTTGTAAGCATTGAAATTATTTCCTTGAAAACAATAAAATGTAATCCCTAAAGATATGGTAAATATACAGTTCCTTTATTGAACAAACAAAAATAGATTTTGCATTGCTTTTTCAGAATCAAATACGTCTGCTTTGACTGAGGCAAGGAGACACATCTGGAGGCTGGAATCCTACCACAGTCTCCGTGACTCTCTATATTGTCAGTGCATCAGTAACCTTGTATTTAACCAGATTATTTACAGTCAGAGCCGTATAAGATCACACCCATTGCTGCTGGTGTGAGGGAGGGAAGGAGACCTCTGAAATTGAATACAAATGTGATATTTATTGTTACATTTATTGGGCTATAACCATATATCAAATGTGCTAAATTCGCAGAGATAAAATAATACAATCACATCAAGACTGAAAATTTAATACTAGACAGGGACCTACAAGTTCCCTTCCATCACAGCTTGCTCTGTGGCTCATCTGAACAAACACTCTGCCCTGGAATTTACTGGACAATTCTTCTCTGTTCCTTATTAAATGCAGGGGCTATTTCCTTCCAAAAGTTATGCTAGCTGCATGTAAATCTACTTGTACACTTAATCTGTAAAACCAAACATTTGTTTGGTTGTTTTTTCCAGAAAAAAAGTTAATAAACTCCACAGATATATCAGCGTAATGGTAGGAGGGCAGCAGATCTAAACATTGGTATTAATATGGAAATACAAGTTGTTCTTTGGAAGAATTTTGACCCTGGGGTAAATTAGTTTAGATTTCACTGAAAATATTATCCCCAGTTGCTATGCTAAAAATTCAGCTAGAATGTAATGCATATTGGCAGTGTCAGACTTGAGAACCTGACACTGGCATGGCCAGAGTGGTTTGGCTTTTCTTTTCATGACTGCTGCTTTCGGCTTTAGAGAAAGGGTTCAAGAAGTCACTGCATCCATAGATCCCCTTTAGTAGAAAAGCAGACAGAATGTTTGGGAGGTGGAGCATGAGTTGTCTAGATTACACCATATTTCCTTTTGGTTAATCAAACAACAGCAAGCTTCAACTAGAGGAGCAGTCTTCAGCTGGTGCCTTGCTTTCTTAGGCTGAAAATAACAACCCACTTCAGCGTATATGTTTTCTAATATACTTTAACTACTCATTCCCTATATACCCATATAACATGATTATGTCTCTGTCAAGACCTAAGTGGTGTGGACCGACAGCTATAGTTACCTGCTAGAAGAAAACCAAGCAAAATTCACCCCATATCACTCATTGATGCCAGCAGGTGAAACAGGCCCTTGTTACTGACAAGTGTAGCAAGCATATTCCATGCTTCATTAAAAATGGCAAATAAAAATAAAGGCAGATAGGAGAAAAAAAAGGGCTTAGCTTGTTTTCAAATTCATTTCTTAGTTTCCCTAAGGAAGGTGTTAAAAACATAAAGTTGGATGCAATAGAAGTATTCATTAATAAATATATTGGAGTGACTTTCAAATGCTAGGGGGAAGGTCTGGGTCTCCTGTCTTTTGAACTGATGTTAATTTGAATGGCTTCTTTCTGTGGCAGAGGAATTACACCAGCTTTACACTCATGTAACAGGCAGCAGAATTTAACACTTGATATACAGGATGAAACTTTATCCTGAATGGGAAAGTAAGGCTGTTGCCCTTTTCAGTAGCATAACTCAAATTTATTTATAGCAACCTATTTTTCAGGTTTTTTTTTTCTTTTTTTAAAAATTGTGGCAGAGCTGGGCTTTGATCTTTATGAGTAAATTAACTACCTATATGGGGCAGAAAGAAAGACAAGCAGCAACAACACAAAACCAGATAATTCCTCTTAGACAAGAGAGATTGTGGTTACTTTTTCTGACAGCTGTGATTGTAGAATTTGCAAAATGATTTTGATATAGGTTTTAGGGTTTTTTCTCCCAATTATATTTCTTTATACAGAATACTTTCATAATACTTAGAAGTGGTATCCTTTATTACAACTCTTGTTACAGTAAAATCGATGGGAGCCTGAGTGGTGGGTGTATTGTTATGACACTTAAACTATTTGTAAATATTGCTCAAAGCTTTCTTAGCATATTTTAGCAAGGCAACATTACAGCAGAGTATAATTTATTGCACATGATAGAGGCTGTAAGCTTCAAAGACAATCACACTGGAAAACAGACTCATGAGAAAGAAGACACAAGTGTGGCTCTTTTTCCAGTAAAAGCATTTGTTTCAGTCTTTGGGTTTGGAGGATTACCCTGTGATCACAGAACCCACAGAGGTGGGCAGGAGACCATTTTCACTTTGCTTTCAGTGCCCAGTAATAAACAGCCAGTACCTTGGGTGGTGAGATTTCTCTTGATCCTGCAGCTTCCCTTTCCTACTTATGTTCTATACTGAAGCAAGCTCCTCTGCAGGATTGGAGCCATTACACCAGCATGCTTTCATTACCTTCTTGCCCCAAATATGAAAAAGAATGCGCTGGTTTACAGTAATATTACAATCAGCCTGGGCTTTGTTTAGACTAAAGTAAAATTCTTCGAAGAGACCCTGTAAGAGGAGCATTAAAATCATAAGGAAAAGCTGCATGAGCAGCCATTCTGTCTGTATCATCCAGCTTGTAAAAAAAACCACGCAAACATCTCCCCTACACTTTCTGAAAAATAAAACTTTCTAGCTGGCAGCCTGAATGATAGGGACAAAAATATTTATATTGCCCCTGCTCCTTTTTATAATCACCTCCAGTGTTTAGTTTATGGAAGATGTTTTATATATTTCAGGTTTGAGAGTCTGATCTTAGAATAACCTGTACTTAATAGCAAAGAGGGAGTTTGACCACTGTCTGGCTGTTCAATAGAGCCTTAACTGCTATAGCAAGTAATCCCCAGATACTGATCATGCATCATATATAATGAAGCTTTTATATTCTTATTAGAGTAATAATGGATGATTTTTTGACATTTATTACTGGAGAGGTTGGCCCCACCACAGGTAAATGTTACAGGTTTCCATTGACATCATGCTGGTGAGGAAAATACATGGTGACTTTAGTTCTCAATCCCCATATATTCTGAAAAAGTTCCCAAATTTGATCCAATCTAGATTGCCTTACTTGGTCATTACTTATACCAATAATGAATCAAAACATCTAAATAACTGTTAATATATAATGCTTCACTGCCTTTAAAGTCCATTCATGTGTATTTTTGCTGTAAATAGAATATTTTAGTAATGGTACTGTGACTTTGCAGAAATGTTTATACTAGTGATTCTCAGGGGGTAGGGAAAAAAAAAGCATCTGAAATCAGTGTAAAGATGCAAGAAGGTGAGAATTTAGTTCAGCCCATTACGATGTTAAATTAAGGACCTGCCTTGTTCTCACTGAAGTCAGTTAAGTTATAATCTTTCATTATTGTATCATTTTGCAATCACAGAAGAATTTGCATTTCTTTGTACCTTAAAAAACAGATCCTGGATCCTTATAATTATATGGACACATTGCACAAGGGCATTGCAATCCCTTTTCCAAATAAAACCCTGCACTCTGACAGCACTCCGTGCTCTGACAGGCACCTCGCTACACACGAAATCAAACGTGTGTGCAGAATCTTGCATGTGCCTTGTGCAGCATGTGTGTTAAAGTAGTTGACAGTAGGGAGAGAGGATAACTGAAGCAGCTACTCCACACGGGACCCCTATGAATATTCATTTCCGAGCAGGCAGTCCTGTTAGGCTGCTACGCTACATTTTAAAGCAGTGATCAATAAACGTACTATAAATAAATAAACTACACGTTTTTTATTCCCGTTGAATATTCTAGTTGATTCAAGCAAATTAGTTACTGTGTGTGAAAACTCCCACCAGGAAAAGATGTTTAACTGGGTTTTTTTTTATTACAGTTTACTATATCTAGAAACATTTCTCACACTGATGATTTACCAGAACTTCAATTTACCTCTGAATTTCATACATGCAAACTAAAAGGGACAGCAGGGTTCTACTTTTAGAATTTTAGCACCATTAAATACCAACTAAAATTACCACACTTACAGAAAAGGAGGATAAAAACATAGCAAACTCCTACTCTTAAATTCTGCTATACACTCAGAAAAGTAAATAAATACGCTTTAAAACATGGAGGCATTTCCAATTAAAAAGAATATTTACTTTAGGATTGTAATCAAATTTTTGAAAGCTGAAGAGAGATCAGCCATATTATAAACGTCCTTAAAAAACCCACCTACCTCAGAAAAACAAAGACTACTACAAAATATATTATTGTATTTTACAGACCTTAATGTTTGTGATTCTGAATGGGAAAGCTGTAAGCTGAAGAATAAGAAACTCTGAAGATTTTATTTTATGAATTTTAGGGGTTTTATGAATTTTAGTTTTAATTTTAAAATGCATGAAAGAACATTATTAATACGGGACACATTTTTATAAAGTACAAACAAAAACTGTGTGCTGTCTTAATTTTCAGCTTAAATTTACAGACATGCTACATGGCAACAGTATTAAAGCGAAAAAGGAGGGATACATTTTCCTACTCAATAAAAAGCCATGGAAGTTGCATGGGGTAGAGTCTCTAGGAAATCTACTCTTTCTTTGAAAAAATGTCATTGGTGAGATAGGAGATTGGCACCACAATGAGCAAAATATAGTGAGGGCTGATACGGACTGTCAGCTAGAATTTGGGTTAAGACACTGACTTTTGTCTGCATGATGCCTACCTTCCAAAGAAGATGGAAGATGCAAAACTGAAAGTTTCCTCTCTCTGGTTAATGTGGTCTATACAAGTGAATAATGTATAAGAAGATGTTCCCTTGATAATGTCACAATTATTCATCGTACAGCTATAAACTCAAATATTCACATTAACAGCTAGGTATTATTTTTCTTCTCTGAAATTAAGTGAGTGGCATCAGTGGTCATAAATGAGAGCATTCATCAAAGGCGTAGGCCATGGCAGAGGATTAAGTGAATGCTGATGAAGTGTCCAGATTCCCATAACTTGGAATGGGCTGCATTCAGCATTCCTTTATTATCCATCTGCCACATAACAAAAAGTCTCATATATTTAATGCAGGTTTGCCCTCGGCCACGTAATAGGATTAGGAATAATTTCTACAAATTTACAAAAACAAATCACATGGGAAGGCTTAGAATTTGCTAATAATTTCTCCATAGCTGGGAGATCAAAGGGATGTAAGAGTCCAGAGCCAGGCGGTAGTTTGACCCTGGCCAAGCTTTTCTAATGAAAGGGTTAATCTTCTCAGAGGTGACCATAGAGGAGCAAATAGTGTGACCAAAGGCAGATTCAGGCCTCCAAAAATAGGAAGAAAATCGTCTGCAAAGTATGACAGCAAGAAAACATGTACAGAACAACAGTACATTTTCTGTCTGAAAAAATAAAATAAAACAGCAAACCACAACGAATTGTTTTTAAGCAAAGTGTGACTGGCAGGAGAGGGGAGTTTTGGTGTAGAAGCAGGAGTGCCATGCAGAGGAGAAGCAGCTTGCAGGGTGGACCAAAAATATTACTCTTTCTTTCTGAATAACAGAGAATAGGCTGAATGCCTTCAGTCTATAAATGCCCTCTATTGTCTTCAGGTGAAAACCATCTTCTCCAAATGTGTGTCAAAAATTTGGTCGGTTGATGGTTTTGCTGTATGCTTGTCCTGTTGTTTCTTTTCAGAGAAAATGCAGTGTAAACACACACTATTTCATAAGTGAGTTTTTGGGGGACCTGAACAAGTTGTCCAGTGAAGCTTTTACGGAAGAGTTTTGGTTTGATGCAACTCTTTCTTAAAAAAATTGGCTTATTGGAAGGCAATTCTATCTCTCAAATCAAATCAAGTAGCCATGTAAGAAAAGACAGGGGAATTAAAACAAAAACAACACAAGAAAAAAAAAAAGGGAAATGAAGTGAAGGTATTGGGAGGGTGTGTGCCTATTCTGTGTTTGTGTTTTTGGGATTGTTTTATCCCTTAGCAATCACTAAACCTGTCTACAAATTTTCACCCTGCTGGATTTCCTTTCCCACTCAATAAACAGCAAAGAAAGAATGCTAACATCAGTTGTAGGTGTCAGGTATTTTAATATTTGCACCCTAGGTGGTTTTAATGAATTTTGAAAGTATAGCAGAATGGAGTGCTAGCTTTTTCAATTTAATAGAAATCATGTGATAATTCTTGTTTTTGGTTCCCACCCTGTTGTAATAAGTTTGAATACAATGATCAGTGGTTTTCTTTACCTACTCAGCTACCAATCAAATAGCATATCAAAGAGTCTGATTGCAAGTAAATTAGTGAATAATTTATTACAGCTGCACAAAAGCCCAAGCAGACATCTGAGCCTAAGTGAGTGTATTATTTCTTGTGTTTCTCTTCTTGGAAGAGAATTTTATACCAAAAGTTTACTTCAGCCTAAAGATTAACTTCATGTGAACCTATATGTCCCACCACATTCTTGCATGAAATAAGAAAGGAGGAGTAATGATGACAGGGATATAATGAGAAGATAATTCCCAGGAAAGAAAGAAACATTTCCAGGCAGAGCCTCTATGTTTGATCACAGGGACTGATATGCACTTAGCACACAAAAATAAGCCCCTGAAGGCTGAGGAAAAGGGTCAGATTAATATCCCTGGGAGAAAACTTTCTTTTACTTTTCACAGACAGACTCCTATCAAGGTGGCTAGAAAAGGAGGATACACTTTCACATATTATTAGACAGTTCATCTCTTTCCAGTCTGTGACACAAGGAGATTTCCAAGAAGGATGCCAATGAGTATCTAAAATTGGTGTGAGTTCCATGAAAAAGGAACATTTTTTTTGGCAGTGTAAACTGGATGGAGGTCACCAGATTTATTTCACTCAGCTTTCCAGGAAGTGAGCAATTTATAATAACTTGATATTGCTACTGCTATGGACTGAAATTAAATGTGCTGTAGATATAAGAGAGTGTAAATTATTTTCTCTAGTTATCCTCACATTCTGTGTTTATTTTATATAGATCATGGTTCATTCCATCTCTCACACTTTACGTAATTCCATTTAAGAGATTGAAATCCAGACTAATTTTTTTCTCTTTCATGCACAGTAGTGCATCTCAGCCCTCTGATAAAAATTGATTTTTGATACTTCCACAGAGTGTAGAGGTATAAGTATCTTGTAAATAACTTTCAGGCAGGGCTTGAGGTTAATGCTTTGTGCCCCACAGTCTCAAGTTGTGATGGTCATAACAAAAAAAAATACCAACTACTATCATCCTTCACAGATCAGAAACAGCAAATGCTCAACAGTTCCTCTTTCTTTAGTGACAACACAGGTATAGACTCATGTGTATCAGAGAGGCAAAAGTTTTAACTAATGACACTTACCTGTAGTGGGTATTTAGACAATTTTAGAGTAAAACCTTTAGCAGGTAACCAAATTTTAGCCATCTGGTTTCACAGGCTGTTGGATGTCTGTTAATTTTGTGTGATGAAGACATGAGCCCTTACTCTGAAACGCTGGTGGAAATTGTAAGTTGGGTACTCTTCTCTTTCAACTAACTCAACCCTTTCAATTAACTCTTCTCTTTCAACTAAGACTGCCAGCTACCTAAACGAGGTAGCTGGGATAACTACCTAAACTTGAACTGTGTGGAAGGACTCAGATTTTACATCAACAGGGTCCACCCTACCAAGTAGGATGTTGTGACAATGCTCTTTACTGATGAGCAGCACAAATGCAAGAATGTCCCTACTGTACTCCACAAAATGTTACTTTTGAACGTTCTGATAATTTGAGCCACAAATTAGTTTTACTGTAGTTTCATAAAGACAACACAGTGTCTGGAAATTGAACAATATATTCTTTTGTTACATTTTCACATTATAGGAGATATAGTCATATGAAAAATCTGTATCTGACACAATTTTCAGACTCCCATCACTTTTATGACCATTTTAGCACAGAACAGCATTTTAGTATGGTACCATATTAACCTGATAAGCTTTTTGAAACATTCAATGCAGACACATAATGTATAGCCCAAACCACATTATTGGGATTCAGCATCTGATCGAGGCCCCTGCGTTTCCTGGACATCAGGAATGTTCAGAGTTCTTGGTTACAGCCTTTCCCCAGCTGCATCTGGAAACCAGGTTTTGCTTTTTCAGTCTTAAGTAGCCTCTCGTTTAATGGTCACTAAGGTTGACCTTTATGTGTCACAGTGCCATTCAGTGGGATAAAGAATGAGATGCCTTTTTAGGAAATCATACTATGTGTTTACAAGCAGCTTCTTGACCTTAACCAAATGATTTGGGGAGCAGCAGATAACAATCTATTGTGCTTCCAACTGTCCTTCATGCCAGATCTTTGAGCACTCTACTGCCCTCAAATGTAAGGTCATATCTCTGCCCTACACCTAAGGAACAATAGAGGTTTTAATGGATGTTCAGAAATATATGGTGTCCCTGCTACAAACTGCATTCTTCTCTCTTATGCAATGGGACAGAATAGTTTTGTTGGTTTCCTTCTTGTGAGTTCATACACCAAGAGGTAATATTTTTCTCTTGTTTTTTTCAATTGACAAATGACCTTATCTGCATTATTTATTATCACCTCTAAGGAAGGGAAGAGTCCCAACATGGTATGGAAACTAATGTTTGGTCTGTATTTTTATTGTACGTTTGAAATAAACGTGTTGAATAATGCCATCTTCCTCAATACAGCTTGGTTACACAGCTAAGTAAATTGGATATAGGAATAAGAAGAAGTGCTCTTCAGCATCAGTATCCAAAAGCACTGCAGATCTGTCCTTATGTTTCTTGGTATTTTTACTCCATATATTTCCCCATGAAGACCACTGAGATATCTATTAAATAACTTCAGAATAAACATCACCATCTGCCACATCACCACCAAGGCCATAAGACATTTTTACTTAACTCATGGTCATCACAAATGCACAGGAAATAAATAAGGGCAAAGAAAATCAATTTGGAAAAAGATGTTTTGAACCATCTTTCAAGAAAAGTCATGTTAGAACTAGTCAAACTTATAAGTGATAAGTAGACAGTTTTAAGACATGTAATTTGCATAATGAGGATGGAAACAAGGAAGGAGATTTAAGCATAATTTCGTAACCATTTTATCATGAAGTCATGCCCAGAGCCTTGGTACAATAAGAAACAGCAACAGGTTCACAACACAGAAAATCTAGATGTTATAGAGAGCTGGTAATGAGAGGAGCAAGCATTTAATCTTTGCTAGTTCAGATCCAGACTCGAGGTCCTCAGAAATCATTAAGGTCTGGCAGGTGTCATGGACTATAGACTACAACATAACAATTTACATAACAAAAAAACACTGTCAGAGTTCAGAGAAAAAAAAGAGTAGCCCTGCTCTCCTCAAGGTATTCTTTGAACAGAGAGCTACAGTGACTTCATATTTCAATTATGAGTGAAAAAACACATTTCTAAAATTAAAGAAGAAATAACTTCAAACTTAAACCTTGTCTGAGACTCACTGTTTATTTATGGACACTTTAAATATTAATGAGACTACTAATACAGTCTAATACTAGCCATTGGTTTAGAAAATAATACTACATGTCTCTAGAAATTCTATCTCTCTTATAATCTAAAATGGTTTATATTTTAAAAGGTACAAGTAGAAAGGAAGACAAAAAGCTAGTACACAAAGATTAACAGAACAAGTAACCAGGACTAGCACCAACCAATGACATTATGTTCAGGTCAGCTTTGGCAAGGGAGTAGGACTCCCCTCTTCCTAAAACCAGAATACCAGAGCTCTTTCATACAGTCACTCAATCAGTGGAGTGATCACTGCCTAATAACTGTGAATTTTACTTCTTTATTTTTTTTTTACTTCCTCTTTTTCCGTGTCATTTTACATTTTGATAAAGTGCAAACCAATCCACATCTCACAAATATGGTGCAATGTAACACTACATGAATTGCACAAATTGCAGCCCTATTCTGTTTCACTGCACAAGCCTGTGCTCTCTGGTCATCTGCTTGAGAGGCTGAGAGCTGCTGAAAGCATGTGAGATAGAGAAATATAAGCAATGCATAAAATGCTGCCAATCTAGTAACTGTAGCTTGCTTTCTGCAAACCTGGATGCCTCAAAGCAGCCAGTGGGCATGCCTTAAGTGAATCTGGCTAGCTCCCATATTAGTCCAGTCTCCATTTTCCTGGTTAATGAAGCAACTGTAAAAGATGCATGTGCAGTGTTCTTACTGTGCATGAGTTAGCCAGAGCTATAGCAAACTCACTGCGTGCTGTGTTGGGGCGGCTTTGCCTGGTGCTTCCTGTCACTGGAATGTGTGGAAGAGCAATGCAGGCTGGATTTCCGTGCTTTAGCATGGTACCAAGGGTTGAAGGGTTCACTGGGTTTATCCCTGTGTGGTACAAGAGCAGCCACATAACTTCTGGTGACAGGCTGTCCCTGGAAGTAATACAGAGTCTGCCAAGCAGTATCACACCTGACATCACAAACTCCTGAAAACTAAGTTGCATCTGCAATTCTAACACTATCTACAAGATAGATAATCCCAGTACTGTTAATTAAGAGTTAATAATACTGAAAGCCTGTAAGAGGCTGAATACATTTACATTGGATTTTAAAACTGCCAAAATGCCTTAGGAACATAAGCCTCAGTGATCATTCAGCTCCCTGTTCTTGTAGCAGTTTTTGACTGGTATGTGCGGGCGTATCAGATCAAACCCCCACTGTTATGTCAGAAAAGAAAGCACTAACTGACATCAGTGAGACACGAGGAGAGAATATCACAGCAGAGATGAGTGTACTGCTTCGCCTCTGACATCAAACTTTCACTAGCTTCATACTGACTGCACTGAAATTACTCCAGTTGCACACCGATATAAGTAATGTGATGATCTGGAACCACACAAATGATGCAAATTAGGGGAGCGAAATAACATGGGGGGAAAGATCTAATTTGAACACAACATTAAACCCTGCATTTTTATCTCATGAGAGGCTTAAGTAGGGCTGGTCATCCTTTTCTTTGATAACTGGTTACTCAGGTCCTCTCACAGCTGACAGCTGCACTGCAGATTTTGCACAGACTCTGAAACCTTTGTGATATTTCAGCCATTCCTGGAAATTCACATTTTTGATAATAAATAATGTACCCCTATAAAGTCACCTGAACACCCTGAGAGAATTATAGCCTTTATTATGTACAATTGGGGGTATATTAATCCTTACATTGAAAGATTTTTTTAGTGACCTGTCGGAAAGTTAGATAAATTATCAGAAATAGCCAAGTAAAATTACACTAAATGTCCTTTAGTAGAACCATTGAAATGCCCTCTGCACAATATAGGATTGTTTAGTTAGAGGAAGAGAATCCAGGGACAGACAGACTTGATCATTTTTTGTGGCATAGCTCTGAGGCTGATTACTTGAGTCAAGTGACCAATCTGGGAACTGTGAACCTCTGGACAGTCATTTTTTTGCTATTACTAGCGGCTGTTTTAACCTACTCACCTATTAATCTACCATGTATTTTCACTTGATTTATGGATCTTTCTTTATAAGTAACATTTGGTAGAATGGTATCTTTAGTCATTCAAAACAAGTACTTTGCCTAAATCCATCAGAACACATGGGTAATGGCTTCTGAGCAACAGAAAAAAAAGAGGAGGAGGGGAGGAAGCTCATTTAACACAAATATTGCAATATAATTGAAATTATATTAAAAAAATTAAATGACTTTTATGAACTTGTTTAAAAGGGTCAAAAATGTGTTTGAGCTGTACAAGATTAACCTTTACTCATTTGGGAAAATGCAGACTTCAACAGCATTCCTCTGCAGTGGTTGCACTTGCTAAAAGTTTAAAACAGTAATTTTTTCCCAAGAAAGGTCATCTTGAGCTAAAATGTCAAATAAATTATTTAGATTACTGAATTAGAAAAGTGAGGATCTGACAGGCTGAATTTTTTATGCACATTAGCCACAGTCAGGGTCTCTATATGCTCTTTCTATTAAGTGCACCCTCTTTTCCCTTATTAAGAGTCTCTCCATTTATTCCAATATATTCTTCTTGAGATGTATCTTTGCATCTAAATTTCTGGCCCAATTTGCTTCTTACTTATACAAAACAGTAAGCACTATATTTGACTGTTTTGAGCATTTTTCCAGTATAAAACTGATGTAAGAAAGAGATTCTTGCCACTAGTTTATAGGGGAAATTAAGTGTCCAAAAATTAATCTTCAAAGCCTCCATGTAACTATTAAATCCTAGATTCTAGCCAAAGAAATAGTTTAAGGAGAAGGAATATTTTGAAGGATAGGAAATTAGATTTAAATGGAAAGGGAGTAACTTTTAAGTAGGTAGTATTCACAATTATGTCCCTATCTTGAAGAAAGTTATCTTTGCCTGTAGCTGCTCACACAGAGGTTTTCCCCACAGATTCACGTTTCCCATATTTCTCATTTTTCCTAACATCCATACTACTGATAATTATTGGAGAAAGCACAAGAGCCTTTGTCTAAACATGTCCCATATGATTGAGTCAATCATGAGACAATAAAAGTAAAACTTCCAACTTTATTTTGCAAACTCAGTATTTGCTCAGCACTCTATAAAACAATTCTACATCATTAATAAGCACCTCCTAATTTGACTTCTGCTGTGATTTCTTCCCTCCACAGACTATGTGTGCTGTGGATCAGATTAAGTTCTCATCCTGAGTTGCCAGTCCAAACGCTGGAGGTGCAGAGCTGGAAAAAAGGTGAGATTCTTTGGACTTCCCAGCAAAAATAGTCTCCCTCGGTCCTTTCAAAGACCAGCACATAAGGACTGCTCACTTTGGTAATATGCAAATACTCCTGTGAGTAGCATGGACTCACAGCAAGTCCTGTGCAAGCCTTGTAGTGCATGCAGTTAAGGCATGTGACTATGTGTAAGTGCAGAGGCAGTGCAGCTGCATGGGAACCCACAAGGCTATCCTGGGCCCCACTGTGATCCACTCTGGAGTCTCATCTTCCTTTCCCGGGTGTGAGGCATGCCTTGCATCCCTGCACTGGGGAGAGTCCTAGCAAAGCCCAGCTGCACATCCTGGAAAGGACTGAAACAGCACCCATGCTCATGCACATCAGAAGTCCAGGTAAAACACCTGTGTGAGGAGCTTTGTCGTGTACAGTTGCACGTAGTCACATGCCTTTGACAAGATGACAGCAGGAAGAGCTGCCCTCATGCACTTATGACTTACAAAATTTTTTATTTCTAAACACCTGAGAGTTTTGTGTTTGCTTTGCGTATAAAACACCTGGAATGTGCAGGACAAGCTTCCTGCCACCCTAACCTGAGACTGACCTGTTTAAACTTTCTGCCTTGAAATGGCACCAAAAGTAATTTGTGCATCATTGAGAAGAGGGATTTAGTGATAAGACAACCATAGACCTTACTCCTTGGTGATTCCTTCTTTGACAGGGTAAATCCCAGAGAAAAACAGTGTTAATAGACCATGACGTTTTGAAGAATAGAGCTCTAAATGTTAACATTTCTGTTGTCAAGCCAGGTATTATGCTATGATAAAGAAAAAGAAATATTAAAAGAATTGTGAAAAGCTCTCTGGATTTAAGTTTCTTGCTGCTGCATTACTGTAAAGGGCATTAGTACCTCTCCCACTCAGGGGTCTTTCATCTTTCCTGCTATGAATACTTCTTTTCTGGACTTGTTCATAATTTGCCTTTGTCAAGTCAACAAAGTAAAAATTGCAATTTGTTATATAGTCTAAAACACTCAAGGTTCCTTTAAAGGTCTAAATTTAGGCAGAAACAATTTATTTTTTGAAAATGTTAGCACACTTTACTCATCTCTGATTACAGCATTTTCCATATGAGGTGAATCACACTGGGGAGAAGTGGAAATAATATAATGGATTTTAAATTTAATTTGTAAACAGAAGAAAGATTTTCAAAGGGTTTTCTAGAAAGGTAGAGCAAGCTGAAAAGCTAAATCTTGAAAATATGAGGTAGGCCAATAAATCCCCTTCTTAAGGGTTTCTACAAGCAGCTTCAGCAGATCTTGACATCACAGCTTTTGGTTGTCTTTGTTGTGTGAAGTACTTGTCGTTTGTACAGTTTAATTTTTCATCTATTTTCTAAGGTAAAATTAAGTACGATCATGACTACTGACACAGTGAAAATAAAGACACTAGATCTTTTGTTGCTCTTTGCTTCTCCCTCCCAACCTCCCCCTCTGGCCCCCTTCATTCATAATGATTATGGATATGCTCTGATCTGCAGTATTTGAGAACATTTCTTTCTCTTCTCAGTGATTTATGTGCTTCTTGATGCTAACATTTTTGGACTAAAATGCTTCTGCAAACAGAAGTCATACTGATATAAGCCTTGTGATAGAAATATGTTTTGCCCCTATCTTGCAGCACTGTGTGACACTGGTGAAGTGTTTCCCTAATTGTTTCCAGGACGCCTGGACGCTTCAGTTTCATCTGTGTAACAAGGCTGCTTCCAAAGAGATGCACAGACTGAACTGAGACCTGATTTATTGACTTACCAAGATGGTCATTTTTGCTCTAAGGAAAAATCTGCCTAAGAGGACTGACTTGATAGATTGCTATTTTATTTTGCTTCAACAATTTAAATTAAACCAGTACCAAAGTTCTGTGTGTCAGTCCTCTAAATTCCTTTTCAAATTAACACTGAAAAGAAAATCCATCTATCCATATATATGTAAATATGCAAAGCCAGCTGCCAAACAGTGACATTATCCATGGGTTCCTGTGGGCTTGTAATAGCAATGAATGGGAAACTCTTCTAATAGTGCCAGGCTTGTATGATATTTTTGTAATAGGTGAGAAAAAGCAGCATCGTTCCAGAAAAAAAAGGAAGAGCATTTACCAATTGGAACATGGGCAGATGTCACTGATAGCAGATGGTTTTAAAACTTGCATTTTAAGACAGCAGCTGCCTGTCTGTGATATATTTAAAAGGGCTACCCTTGGTTGGAATATTGGATTAAATGCTTCTGTAAGAAGGCAGCCTTAGCAATAAAAAAAGCAAAAGAATCAGTTATTCTAAAATCAGTGATTCTGTTGCATCCCTCCCAAAACTTTATGAAATAAAATATCAAAATTATACAAATACCATTTGTGTCAAAGTTTGTAGAAAGAGCAGAGACATACCTGCTCCAAATATTCTTAGATGCAATGTCCAAATGACTGCAAAATGCCATCTTAATTCAAGGATATTCTTGGACTCTTTCAAGAAAAAAAATGGGCATATTAAGGACGTCCTCACCAAAACCATTTCCAGTCATATAAAGAAGAGGAAGAATATAAAATCCTTCCTGGAATGCAATAATCCCATCCAACAGCATATGCTGCAGACTAACTAGCAATGCAGTAGTAGTCTGGGAGCTGTGATGGGCAGCAACCTGGTCATGAAACAGGCACATGTCCTTGAGGTGACACCCCAAACCAATAACAGGGTTTTTTTGGCAAGAAGTAGTCAGGGGCCAAAGAGAAATGGTAATTCCCCTCATTCCCCTCTCCCCTGGCATCCTTGAGGCTGAACCTGGAGTGCAGGGTCCTGTTCTGTTCCTTTGGAGAGAGCCCAGCAGAACACCACCAGCTATGAGACTCGAGTAGGTGATATGTACACAAATATGGATGATTTATACAAATATACATAGAAATTGAGGCGACTTTTTTCAGCTTGCAGTTGAGAGTCTGACTGGCTTCTGTTTGCAGTCTCTTGTACCTTATGGGGGGCTATGGAGAAAAGGAAGCAAAACTCTTCTCAGAGAAGAGAGGTATGCATGCAAAGATGAATCATAGCAACTGGAAGCTGCAGCAAGATGAATTCAGATTGAATATTATGGGGAAATAAAATAAACCCTCAGTAAGAGAAGTGAAGCACTGAAACAGGTTGTACAGGGAGATTCAGCACATCCCATCCTTGGGGATGTTCAAAACTTGACTTTTAAAGCTGCTTTTAGTAGTCCAAGTATGATATTGACTTTCCAGATCAGAAGGTATTGCCATCTTTAAATACTTGGATCTTCACTATACCGGGTGATGATTTTAACCTCTATCTGGGCCTTCTATTTTTTACTTGCCTTCTGTCCTTGTCTAACTTTTTCCCCCATTCATTTTCTTTTGAAGTAGTCTAAAACTTTTTTCCCACGGGATCACAAGACAGAATTCCTACATAATTGACTTTGACATTAGTTTATCATGAATTATGGTTAATAAACATAATAAATCTTGAACTCAGACAGACAGCTTTGGTTATCCAAAGCAAATCTTCCACGTAGTCCCAGCAAGACCCTTTAGCAAAATATGCAGAAAAAGCACTGGGGTCAGAGTTTCTGAACCATCAGAAGTGGAAATAATTGTTTGAGCATAAGTGCAATAAATTTAATGGGTGCTTCAGTGTTCTCCTAAATAACAATGACATTTCAATGAGAGAAATCTTAGTAAGTTGGCTCTCCTGTTGCAATTCAGAATATTTTCTTCATTTTAACACTTGCATAGTCTTGTATTTTTAAAAGAAGTTTTTTGAAATCTTCACTTGGAAATTTAAATTCTTTAAGCTCAGTTGTGTATGTTAGAATTCTTAATGTTGTACTCTGTGTAGTCAGATTATCCAAATACCTGTAGATCAGCAAGAAAAGTCAATGCCTATTCAGCTTTCGATGTCAAATTTGAGTACCTAAAAATGCATGTCATTTAACCAAAGAAAAGCATTTGTATGGAGATTTGCTTGTTTTCCTCACAGGCTACTAAAAATTTAAAATACCTAAAGCATCTGGCTTTGGTTTCTGGATCTGGCGTGATATATCAGCCAGCAACTTGCTTTCCACTTTTTATTTTTCAGCTGAGAATGGACCTTATTTTAAGCATATCTCAACCATATTTTGGTACAATACTCACATGCATTGATGCAGGCATATTTAACATATGATGCAGATAAAGGCTCTTCATCTCTGAAAAAAATCCCTATAGTCCTTTTGAACTTTGCTCTGGAGAATAGAATTTGGCCTCTGCTTTTGTCTCTGTTTCTTGGCTACAATGATAATCATAATTAAATCACTACCTCGATGGATATGCTGTAAGTGAACATATCCCTTACATTTTTCCATGAAATCGTTAGTACATTTCTGAGCACAAACATGGGTCCCTAATGTCCAGTTAGCTGTATAAACCTCTTACACAGCTTGGCTGGCACATGATTTGAACAATGGATTTGGAATTCTACATAATTCCTTTTTTTATCCACGGGCTAATTAAAATCAATTTCATGGCATTTCTCTGCTGCTAGAAAAGATGCCACTGGTAGATGTTTCAATCATTAGCAATATGGTGCTGCTGGATTAAAAACAAATTTCCAAATAACATAGCAGTGACAGTTAGTCTATGATAATCCATGCAACTGTTAATGAAGAAAACAAGCTCTGCCTCTATACCTGAATATTTGTTGATGCCATCTCAAAATAGAGATGTCAAAAAGCTGTATTTTTTTCCTATTTTAAAGTGATGTTCATTACTTTTAGTTATGCAAATTCAATATTTTTCTGAATGCCACAAAGGATTCAGACTTTAAAAATATGGACTTTCATAATTAATATTAATATGAAATATTTCAGAATTTAGTTCCAGAGGTAAAATATTTCATACACTCTGGCTTCATCCAGAGACAATCTACCTTTGTTTGAATGTAGCTCTTAAGTGTTTTAAGTTAAGCTGACTGAAATTCTACACTTACTTTACACAGTGTAAGCCTAGTCTGAGATCAGTAGCAAAACATTTCTGAAAGCTTACAGAGCCCAGTGTACATCCACCAGACCAAATGGAGCCAAAATCTGGTCTTCATTGAAGGTCAACGAGCTTTGTCATTGAAATACCCAAAGTGAGCATTTTACTTCAGAAAGTTGAAAAATGGTGAAGTCAATGAAAAATAAGCAAGAAAGAAGATTTTAATAAGCATTTTGGAGAGAAGAAGCATGATCAGTAGAAAGGGATATTTATAATTGCACAAGAGTAAGTGCAGCACAGGTATCACAGCCTAAACTCACTTTCCCTCTGTGCCTTTTTTTTTGCCTAGCCTTTGAGAAGGAGCTACCATTGCCTTTTATGGGGAGTTATTGAAGTTAGAAACACAGGTGAAACAAAATTTTATTATTTCTGAGTTAAACAACTGTAAATGTATTTGGTACACACATAGAAGTAAAAGTCCTTGTTCTGACTGATTTGGCAAAGAACTTGTATCTCAGTCCCTTACTCCTCAAATAACTGGATTATTGGTTATTATGAATTATTGTGTCTGATCCCCATCTAAAGAAGCCTTCCCAACTCAATAATAACTGGATTCACATCAACTCTACCTTAGATACATCAGTGTTTTCCACTAAAAAGAAAAATACTATCACGTGATTATTGGCTAGCTCTTCTGATGAAAGCAAAGAAAAATTGCTGCTGTTCTTCCCCCAATATTTTCTTTCTGATTAGTACATTTGTTAGTATCTATATTCATGAATAACATGAAAAATACACAGCTTTTCATTAAAAATAAGAAAAAAAAAAGGAAAACATTTAGAAAAGTTTAACAAATTGTTTAGGTAGATGTATTATATTGGTGTTGGCATACCTGAGAAAAACTCATGGATTTTACATCCTTTCTTAAATGGTTACTATCATTCTCTTGTGTGTTAGTCATAGTCCTTAAAGACTAGAATCCATTTCATAGTGTAGTTTTCTAAATGAATTGTGGAAGCTGTGTTAATTGTATTGCTGAAATGGAGTCAGATACCCTCATCCACTGAGCAAGTCACTTCATCACTGGTGGCAATCAGTTGATCAATCAAATTCCACTGGGAAACCCACGTTGTGTCTTCCCAATTGTCTTGTCTTTCATGTTCATGGTAACAGCTTTCACGAGGGCCTATTTCATAATATGTCCCGGGACTGACTTGCAGCTGACTTCTCTGTTGTTTCCCAGATCTTCTATTTGGGAGGTGGGTATATATTTGTGCTTTTCCAGTCACTGAGAGCTTGACCTTTCAAAAGTGAAACAGAGGGGCTTTGCTGTGCTTCTGGTCATCTTTCTAAGCATCCTCAGACCCATCCCACCAGCTCCCATAAACTTAGATATGTTCAAAAGCTGCAGATAGCTCTTAACTCCCTTCTTCACTCACTGATTGTGAAGCTTTGTTGCTTCTTGGCACTGAGACTTGGGGACTGACTTTACCCTTGAACACCAAAACACAGAAAGCATTTAGTATTTCAGCTTTTTCTGTATCATATTTAATTGACCTGTGAGCTTATATTAACTTGTTCAGCCGTGGACCCACATCTTGTATTTTGCCTTGCTGCTCACGTACTGATGCCTCCTTTGTTATTCCTGGCATCTTTTGCAAGTTCGAGTTCCAGTCGAACTCTTGCCTCTCCCACAACTTCAAGCAATATTTCTATGTTCCTCTCTGAGGGTCTGCCCCAGAGTCACTGCTGAACCTGTCTTTGATTTCTCATATTTTCAAAAATGTTAATAATGAGCAAAATTCGCAGTAATGGTGTCAATTCAAAAATTCAAAACAGAAATAAGTGAGTCATTGCTGTGTCAATTATCTTTTAGTTTTTTTCCTGTACATTTGCTAAACTGTTTTTGAGTTATTTTGAATTAACTGTTTGTGGGTTAGTGAAGTTAAAAGGGAATAGCTCGTATCATTTTAGAGGTGTGTTTCAAAGTTCTACTGATAAAATTTTAACAAGAGTCCATGGTTAATCAAGCTGCTACTACAAAAGATTTCATATGCACATAATGAATGCTGCAAGGATTGTGTGTGCTTGTGTACAGAAAGTGAATATTTCTAGGAATAGTACAAGCTACAGACATAAAGAAATGAGAGAATTTTTGTATAGGCATCTTTGAAGAGACAGCATGAGAAAAAGCAAGGAGAAGCATTTGATGTGGGCTGGCGAGGAACACGGGAAAGTGTGCTCTGTGAAATGTGCACGTGCACATGCAAAGCATACATTTGTTAGGGACAAAAGTGCGTATGCCTGAAGGCATTTATAGAGAGGAGTATTTTTATAGTGTGCATCTGTGTGAGGGACTTTGGGCATGGAGTTATAAGTCTGTTTATGTGTAGATAAAAGGAGAATATATGGATTTATTTATAAGTTAGGGTGGTGGATATAAGCGGGGTGATATCGATGTTCACTCCCCACACGTATTTACAATGTATGAACCTATAATTTTATTGGAGGAATTAATCTGTGAGAAACTTTGTTTGGTGGAAAAGTGAGAAAACAAAGTGGAAGAAAGCTGGAATGACATAAAGATAATGAATTACCCACTGAGATATAATAAGAAATTCCTTATGTTGCCATGATAAATATTTTCATGCTTTCAGTGTATCACTTGGAAAAGTGTCATTATTTTCTCTATTGATAGAAATAGGTTTATTTAGTATTTATGTGCCCAGCAAGACAAAAAACACTGGTTATGCTTCCTTTTGTTTACTTTAAATATTTTTAAGTAGTAACCCCACTTTGCCAAACCATCACTTTTAAAAAATCTATCAGTTCCTAAGTAACTTTTCAAGGGTGGGAGATTCGGTATATTTTTCTTTTTTGTGTGTTTCTTTGTAAAAACCTTATTCTGTTATAGACTTGTAATATTAAATAGCTTGCAGCACTGATTATTACTTCTGCTTTGAGTGGCACTTCCCACCCTACCAGTCATTATCAAAGGAGACTTTGCTGTTAATTTCCTGGAAGATTCAAATGCTTCTATTTCAAGGTCATCTCGAAGGATAGTTTAAAGAGCTTTTTCTGTAAAATATGTATATTTACAAGAGCACGCATAAATGGTCACCAGGGAAGATAAGCTATCAGAGAGTAAAGAGATGTCTTTCCTTATACAGTTCACACACCAGTGAAGCAGATAAAATTGGTTTTGTACCCAGCCTATGAATACACTGTTAGGAACTCTGTCCTGAAAATTGATCTACTGAGATAAAATTCAATGCATCTCTTTTCATAAATATCTAACGGCGGCATCAAAATTCTACAGCTCTTGCCTGAATAACCATGTACCTGTCGTTCCAGCAGGTAGCAGGAGTGACTTCACTCATGTGCTCAGAAGACACGGAAGCAGGCTGTATCTGTAGGTAATTAGAGCCTTAGTTTTAGTGCACAAAGATGTGAATCCAAGTTTACAGTTATTAAAGTCAGATGCATGACTGATTATAAAATGCTAAGATTAAATCTGCGTTTATTGTTAATAACAAAGTGAGCCACTATTCATTAACTTGTCGTTTTTCAAGTCCTTCCATGCGGCTTTGTATTCCTGGTCTTGTCTTCCCCCGTACTAGTGCATAAAAAACCCACACTACACCTCCTTAGAAACAATCAGGCTGTAGCATTACCAAGGCTCACTTCTGCTCTGGCAGCTCACTCTGTGGTCATGATCCACCTGCACAAGCTTAACATCAGTGCTGTAAGACAATTTTACATGGGCATAAGTGTGCATATGGGCTTTAGTGTTCTTAAAATATGTGCTCTGCTCAGCAACACACAAAATCAGATGTGGGCATGAGCAGGCACATAAGGACTACTCACAGCTGGAAAGTGCTCAGAACCTTGTTAACTGGAACTCAACTATCAGCAATTTAAATGTATTAGGGGAAAAAAAAGGAAATCATATTGCAATGGCTGTCATGTGCCATCTCCTACAATTTTACCTTAGAGATACCTTTCACTTCTCTTCACATTCTGCTTTAGGTAATACAGAAAGTCCTAAAGTAAAAGGCAAATATGTGAGAATTTGAAAAATATACTAACGAGTATAACTAAGCCAGTTGATGTTAGATCAATAGCTAAAAGTCCCGTTACTTCAGCAGGACTGAACAGTCCTTAATTTCACATGAAATCATATCTACATGTGATCAATATGAAAAAGGCAGCTAAAAATCTCTATTTACATGTAATTTAATATCCCATTAAATTGCATCTGGCCAAGGTGCAACACATTCCTTTAGAAGAAACCCTATTTCACTTCTGCTTTATTTTTTCCAGTGTGTCCCAAGAAAAAAAGAATTTAAAATGTAATTTTAATTCTATTTAATTTTTAGCTAGTGGACATCTCAAGTCAAAACACAAGTTAGGTGAAAGTGCCAAATCTAGTGCAAAGAATATGATGCGCTGTAATGATTAAAACAAACTAAAAAAAAAAAAAGAATAAAAAAGCCCTTCTTTTCTTATCCTGCTATAACTAGGAATTAGGTGAGAAAACTTTATGGAATACTCACTCAAGCTTTTGTGATTACACTGGACAAAACCAGCTTAGCTGTTTCTTTGCTCAAACCACCAGAAGAATTGGAAGAACAGAGCTTTAAGAAAACACCCTTGCATGGATGCTTGGGAAGGGCCAATCCAGTCCTTTTTGCACCTGAGGCACCCTGTGTGAGGAATGCAAAGGTGATCCCACAGTCCTGCTGTTCATGTGTACTGGATTTGAGATGACTGGTATAAACAGAAATGCTTTCTAATATGTAAAGCAGAAGGATGGATGTTTCCTGGTGAGGAATAATTAAATTTCCTTTACTAATATAGTGATTAAAATTTCTGCCTAAATGCATCAGAGCTGGAAATATGGCATTTTTGGAGTCATGCTTAATATAATAATTATTTGGAAAGTGTAGCCCATAATCCTGATGAAATTGTGCGGTAGTCACAGAGCTTTATTCAAAGGGTGATTTGTATATTAGTAAAACATGGCAAACACATATTATGATCATCTCACACTCACCATGAAACAACTCACTGTCAACTTTCAAAATATCGTTCCTTCATTTGACTGAAAGACTGTTCCTTTACAACACTGTTTTCAGCTTCTAAACTATTTGCATGCATGACTATTCAATTTTAAAAGGCCACTCTCTTTTCAAGAGGCCACTTCAAAAGTATAACAGAACTGGGCTCTTACATAGCACATGTACAGAAATATCTGTGTCCCTATGAAAGGAAAAGATAAACCAATCCTTTAAAGAATAGGTATTTTTCTCTTTGATCACTCTCAACAGTATTTAAAAATGCATGTTGGGAAAATTTTTAAAATTCTAAGTTTTTAAATCTGAATAACTAGATTAATTTTAATATGCTTGAGAAACACTTGCATCCTTGTAAGAAATTATTTAGACTTTTCTTTTTGGTGCTTTGTTTAACAGAGGTACTCTGAAAAATTTTATGGCTGATTCCTCATATGCTGCTGATTCACTTCAGCATAGAAGGAATTTAAAACTGAAGTAAGCAATTGAGCTACAGAACAGGAAGACAGAGGGAGAAGAAACCTTAACTATCTTCTCTCATTAGACATCCACTAACTCTTGTATCTAGATTCACTTACTCAAACTTAGGCTTGTGGTCTTGTTTAATATCAGGCAGCAATAAAGAGCTCTTCAGTGAAATACAGCTATATTCCTCTATTAACTGCAGCTCTTGAAGCAGTCATTGTGGAAAGGGAAGTCTAAACCCTTCAATGTCAAGGCATTTAGAGGCACTCTGGCATCAATCAAGGTCTGCGTCCAGTAAGTGCCTGCTTACATTTACATGAAATATTCATACAGCTTTCAGTTTTGTTTTTCTCTCTCGTAATCATCACTTTTAGGAAGAAACTACAATCATCACAGTAAAGGGTGGGTGTTATGGGACGTGTAGTACCTTTCAATGTCAGGCTTCCTGCAGATAACTAGCTCTGTAATGAGGCAGCACACTGTACAGACTACCAAAGGTCTTCCTCACAAAGCCTAGCCTTGTTATCGTACACTATTCATCTTCGAGTACACAACTTAGAGCAAATTAAAGTAATTAATTAGTCATAACAGATGTGCCAAAAAGTGATTTCAAATCTTGAAAAATATTTAACATTGCCTTTAAGGAAACAAGGTTTCCCGCCCGCCCCCCCCCCCCCCCATGTGTCCTCCAAACACAGCATCCAGGTCTTCCACTATGTTCTTTTAGTTGTGGAAGCTCACAGAATAATTTTAGACTGAGAGAGATTTATTATTTTTATATTTTAATGCTTTTCATATGACTATACAGAGCTTTGAAAATGTCAGGCGCTATGCCCTGTGAATTATTATTACCTGTGTTTGTCTAGAGGCTATCACTAGTCTTTTTCCCACCTTAAATATGACATCATCAAGCCTGTAGCTGTATATGGAACATCACTGATTGTTCAGAACACAATAAATACATTTTTTTTTTGGTTTTAAGTGAAAAAATAACATTTGGAGTTACTTGGGAGTTTGGGCCAAATGGAAACACTGGGCATTATCTTCTGAATGACGTACAAATATTTCTCATTATCCTTTATTTAGCCTTACAGAAAATGTATTTGCTTCACCCCTGATGGCAGTAGCACCTTTAGTTGTCTTTATTATCAGTCTATTAATATCAGAAATTTGGGTCTTATAGAAACTACTTACAAATAATGGCTTTAGCTGTTGTGATTTTGCTGCAGAAATAAGAACAGATCATAAAATACTAATAAAAGCATAAAAATATAAAAAGGATATCTAGTGTAGCTGATGCTGGAATTGCTACCCATGCAAAATGTCATTCAGTTATTTAACTTGCACTGTGTACAATTATATTTAAAAGAACTTTAGGATTTACCACCACATATGATATTATAGGTATTAAAAATCTAAGATCACCAAGTAGAATACGGACAACAAAGTTTGCAGGATTAGCACATCACACACTAAAATATTCAGTTTTTTCACAGCATCTTCCTCTTCTCTAGCTTTAAATGCTCATACAGCAAGCTAACAGCATTTGCATTATGCTCTCATGTTGAGTCTGCTGGCATCATCAGTTTTGATTTTTCTCAAAGGAATCTGGATTCTCTAATAAATTACTATGCCAAAATTGAAGCTGAATGCCTAAAAATTGAATATAAATGGCAAAGTACTGAAACCTAGGAAAACATCCAAAAATGTCAATGTATTTGTTATTTTTAAAAAGCTTAACATATTTGTTTACTTTTAAAACAGTTAAAATCAAAGTTATCCTCTTTTATTATATTCCCTAAGTAATAATAAAAATAGAAAACCATGATCACATTGTGCACATGGGAAAAGAAAAAGGCAACTCTGAGTAATCTGTTCATCTAAAGATTATAGCATAGGTAATCAAAAACAATTTGAAACAATTTGGGCCGATAATCTTCATTTATCTCAAATAAAGACAGTTATACTTAAAAACAAAGAATACAATTGTACTGTTTTTGAACATAAAAGCACCTACTATACAAACCCACAAGACACTCTTTTTCATTCCCCTGCCTCCCTACTTGGGAAAATCCATATTACAGGAAAAAACTAGACCTTGAAATACAGGTGTTCTTTCATTTTCCCTTGATTTGTAATGAAATATACTTCAATTTTTGTTCATTTTAAAAAATGGGGAAAGACAGAACCTACTGACATGTGGCTGTGTAGGCAAGACACATTCACAGCTAATTTATAACAGTGAGTAAAGATTGCACAGTATCTGACTCAGAACAGAAACAGAAAAATCTTCCCTGAGGAAGCCTTGCTGAGTTTTAAGAAGTAATTCACGGTAGACTTATGGAAGATATTGTGAGCAGTATAAGCAGCCCTGCTTTATAATACACTTTTTTAACTTACAGTGTTTCTGGACTTGTGTCAGATGCTGTGGTGTGCAGACATCCTCCTAGGAGCTGCTGATGGCCCTTCACTACCAAATTTAGTGAAATCAAAGATAATAATCACATTCCTAGTTTCAAGCTGCTAATGTATGAAGCATTCTTTTCCTGCCATTTTCTTATCAGCATTGCAGCATATTAGTTATGATAGTAATCTAAAGTGTATTCTTGTATGTACACTATTGCAATAAAATCTTGTCATTAAATGCTGTATTTTGTGCTTTCTAATTCTGCTTTATCTCAATAGTATTTCCAAATGTTCAAGGTCTTGATAGCTAAGATAATAAAAAAATATGTCTGTGTTCAATGGTATAACCAGAACATAGACAAATGAAAATTATCCAGAGGCTATTTGGGATTCAAACATCTTTTAAACAGAATTTAGCATTAAATTGCAGCTTTTAGTAAACTTTAAAAAAACCCCAAACAAACCCCTGAATTTAATATAAGCTACTTACAAACCCAGTTGTATTCATCTCTAGTACTACCCAGCTTGAATAAATCAAATCCTCAGGATGGAAATGCTTAGAATTTCTCTAAGTCTGACTCACAAAGTGGCATAATCCATTAGTCACCTCTTTGCATGTAAGCTTGGCTGGATGTTCAAAGTTGAGTTCTGGTTTTTGGTCTGACATTATCTATTGAATTTTTATTGGAACATTTCAAATGCCTAATAGATTTCTGCTGCTTTTTGGAGGGTTTTTTTTGGTTCTCTGAGTTGATTTCAGAATGACATGTAATCAGTTTTGGTTTGGTTCATGTTTCAAGCTATGCTGAAACCTGCTGAAATTTGAAGAGTTTGAATCAGTTGTAGTCCATCATACCTGTGGGATATCTTTAATCCCACAAGTTGTGGAAACTTAAGTGTAGTGTTAGCTTTTGATCTCACTGCAACGATTCTGAACAGAACTGGCAAAAGCAATGTTAGCCAGACATAAAAGAGTTGACTCTCTCATGGTCTGCTTCCTAAAGTGTTCTCAAGGCACTGAATAATTCTGGGCTCTGCTTTCTGGGCATGTGCAGTGCAATTATCTCTACTGTAGGTTTTTGTCAGATGCACAATGTTCAAAGGCTTCCTTTTGAAAAACTACCTCTACAACAAACATAAGTTTTGAAAATATTATTAATTAGCAATATTCTCTCTCTACTGGGTTTACTCTTAAAACTAGATAACACTATGCATGAGCACAGCTAAACATATATATATCATATTGAAGAATTTTACTTTACATCCATGGATCCCAGATATTTCTTTTAATAACTTTGCATTTCAGTTCTTTTAATAACTTTGCATTACTTCTGTGAAAAGTATCCAAGATATAGCCTTGTGCTTTGTGTTATTTACAGATGCCTCAAATGCCCTTTAGAGGGTTAACAATCTGACTTCACCAATAACTGTTTGTCTAACCAATGCTGTAGGTGTCAATGACACATGAGCACAAGGCTGCAAGTCCAGCTTGATAGACATGTACAGCCCATGTACTATCAAAAATGGATTACAGAAATTCAAATGTGTTTATGAATGTCACTTCAGATTAATTTTTTATTTTTCCCCCTTGCAGTATAATCCAGTATGATCCACATTACTTATTTTAAAATGATGGATAGGTTACCATCCAAATTATTTGTAAGACATAAATGACCATTGTATGTCTCTTTGAAGTCAGAGGATGTATTCTGTATGACTCAATCATTAAATCATCTTACAAATGTCTAACAAAGCACCTGCATTTAACCATACTTCCTATATTTACATTTTTGGCCTCTTTCTAAGATCAGGCATAAATCCATCAGGCCACTTTAGAACTTCAGAACTTCCTTCTTTTACATATATACTGCTCATTATCCAGAAGTTATTCTGTCCCCTGTGTTAAATTACTTTATGCTGCAGCTTAAACGAACATGTCTTGCTTTCATCTGGCATTTCAAATAGGGCAAAGACTGCTGTACAATTTCCAAACACAACTGTGCTAACAGAGATGAATTACTACAGTTTATATAATTTATATTAGGAATTCATAGACCTAGCAAAAGGGATTAGTACATTTTATTTCAGGGTAGGAGATGATCCTGTCATTAATGGTCGATACTTTCATCATCTTTTAAACCTGAGGAATTTCCTGGGTGACAAGACTGTAAGGACATATCAGGGATTCACAGCTGTGAGCTTTATCTGGCCGTGTACTGCTTTACTTTCAGTATGTGGACTATGTTCCATCAAAACTGGATTAGACTGTCAATCATGTCCTGCAATGTATATTGTATTATGATTTTTTGAAAATGTCACTGAGATCAGAGTAATTTCTTGGCTAATTGCATCTTGTCTCTTCTTAATACTGTGCATTTAATGGTTTCATTACCTTACATGACAATCACAGAGTCTAGTCCAGCATTAAGGGCAGTTTTACTTTTCTTTATTAAAAAAAAAAAGAGAAAAAAGAAAATGTAAGGAATCCTCAATCCTTTTAATAACATGGAAAAAATATTTAAGACACCTCTATATTTGATTAAATGAAATAAAAATGTGTTTGTGGTGTGCATATTGTTCCCTGTGGTCTGAGATATACATACTAGCAGAGATTGTTTCTCTAATCCCAAAAGCACACCTTATGCTTAGCACTGTATTTTCTTCTCTTCTCCTGTTATGGAAATAGATTAAAGAAAATATTAACTTTTAAGAAACTGTCACTCATTACTCATAGAGCTTCCATTTTATGTACGGTTTTCTCAAGGGAAAGTCTCCCAAATGCAAAAATATTTATGTTTCAATATTACCCATTTAGGCATGAGAGATTCATTTAGATGAATGTTACAGTATGTTTCCTGATGTTTCATTAAATGATAGTTTGCCAACAGCAAAAGATTCTGATTATATGTGTCAGAAATAAGAGAGTTGTTGGAAGAATTGTTTACAAAAATAGTGAAGTCAACAAACTTGTTTCGGTTGAAAATAAGGCTTCTCTTGGAACCCAAACAATTACAGCTGTAAGGCACTCATATATACCATCAGAATGCTACGACTATAAAAAACAGTGATGGGCCTAATTTAGGGGTTATTCTTTAAGTTGTTATAATGAGTAGTTAAAGTAAGAAGAAAACACTGCCTAATAAGAAAGGTTGTATGAAGTGTAAAGCAGTGTAGGGGAAGGTGGTGATTTAGGACGGGACTGAGAAAACCATGTTTTCAAACATTGTATTACACTACCTCTGCCACACTGAAATACAAGCTGTTACTCATCACTGTAGTCTATTGCATAATTACATGCCTAAAGCTGAACAGGCACAGTTTCCTGGATGTTTTTGGTTCCTTTAAGCAAGGGAGGGGTTGTCTACATCTTTGACATCCAGCTTGCCTCTAAAAACCCTCATACTCCACCAGGCAAGGCAAAACATCTGCACTTCTATCATTCTGCAGTCCTTCCTTTTATACTCTATCAACTAATTGCAAGCTACAGGGGAGAGAATACACAGGGAAGATAGACATATACTGCCAAGGATTCCTGGTAGGGGTGCTTGTAATGAAGGACACTCTTGCTTTTGGATCTGACAGCAGCTGGAAAATCTAGCTCAAATTTGCTGTGGCAGGTAGAAAGAGTGCTAATGTTAAAATATCCAAGGCGTTTGTAAATACTCTGACTTGCTAGCCATCTGTGTGGTTTGCATCCAGTTGGTGTGGATTGCTCCTATCACTTGTATAAATGTAAGCTGACATCTTTTTAAACATGCTTTCTGTGATCATTTGGTTGAGAATGTCTTTTATTTAAACATTACAACACATTTTATTGATATTCTTGCAAAATAGGAATAATGATTAAACACTGCATAAAATTACAATGCATTTTGGTGGAGAAAACTGATCTTATGAGCAGATGCACATGTGCATCCACGAATTGCTTAACTCCTGGTAAGTTCCAAAATCAAGAAAAGGTCATTAGTACCTCACAAAGGGACTCTTTACACTGTTCTGAAACAGCTGACAATTCTGGTGAGGCAGGGAGGGGAAAGAGATGGAGAAAGTATGACAAAACCAGGACTTCATTAAGCTAACAATGGAACATAGTCCTGGCACCTTGTTTTTAATTCCACTTTCTATTACATTAGTGTTTGGTCTCCATATATTTCTAAGAACAAATTGAGTTAGCGATGTTATTAAGATAGTCATGTCATTCCTTAAAAACATATGTACATTAAGATATTATGTCTAAGGACACTAGTCAAGCCTATCAGAATGAATGAATTTAACAGGCAGTGGATGTGTAAAGAAAACTGGCCTTTCTCCTATGACAGAGGTGGGGGGAGAGGAAGAAAAAGAGGGAGTTCTACATTCCCAACAGTCACTAAAAATAGCTGATTTATGTGCTAAAATCTATGGATAGAGAAACAAGTGGTTTCTACCAGTTAAAGAGAATCTGTGCGCATGCTTTTTGTCATGTATATCTGAAAAACACTATGCTTTGCTAAAAAATTGTTAGTAGGGAAGAAAGAAGGAAAAATCCTCCCAAGAATCTTTTGATACTCCCTTTTCTGTGAAAGCACAGCACATGTGAGAAAACTGCTCCTTAGATTAGCACCTTTGTCTGCAAGGCACACATAGAATGTTCACAGCATGGGCTGTGTGATGCCATGGTGGTCACTTTTTCTAACAAAATAGCTGCATATAAAACAAGGAAAATAAGATTATTTTTTTTTTAAAGCACGATTTATTTGTAGTAGAATGTATTAATCCTTTTTCTTACCATGTTTAAACTTGTACTGACATCATCTTTGACCTTTCTTGAACATGAGAGGGCCACTATTTCCAGGAGATAGGACACTGCTATCTTGTTTGACCTGGAAAATTTTGGAGGTGTCTACTGTACCCTTGAATATGATTGAGTTTCTTTCCACTACATGAGCTAAATTAAAGTCTGGTAGCACTAGAACCACACTAGCAGAAGTAAATGTATTTGTTGAGAAGTAAAATAGACCTTTGAAAAGATTTTATGTCTGTGGAAACAGTTTTTGAGTTAGAAATCACACTAACCATAAAAAGAAAAAGAAAAAAATCAATGACACATTTAAGAAGTTAATAGCCTCTTCTGACTACTGTGGTAAATTCACCCAAATAAACAAATATATTGCAAGAACTGAAGTAAATAAAAACATCCCTGAAGATCAATTATGATAAGTTCATTACAATTTTTCAGAGACCAGAGACAGAATCCTAGAGATGGACTCATTTCAAAGCTTAGTAGTATTGTAAAAAAAATCCCTTGATGAAAATTTTGTCCAGTGGTCACTCCTGGACAAAAGGGGAAAGTCAAATATGGATCGGCAGAAGAGAGGGCACTAAACTATTTTTTCACCTGTAGTTAGGTAAATCATCAAGGAATTTGGGGATGGATTGGTGATGAGATGTTGAGGATTATAGCAATACCTTCCCCTATAATATTTCAAACTGCCTAACATGTTTTCTTGATGAGAGAAGGGCTTCACCAACATGTTTGGAGTCTATGGTTAGTTAAATGATGATCTGGGGTAGGAGCACTCCCACTCTTCCCCAAAAAGCAGTAAATGACCTGATTTAACAGCATGCCTGTACAAAGGATTATCATCTGCCCATGGACAAGCTAAACCCTATATTGCCTTTCCCTCTGACTCACTAATGATGTGTACAAAAATAGTATATATCTGAAAAAATAATAATGGTCTTTATACCATGTAAGTAGTGAATAAAAATCGCTACGATCTGTAATGTGAAAGACATTTCAGTGAAGATGCTTAGTAAGCCTCAAAACGGAGGGCCTGGACTTTGGATATATGAGTCTTCATAAATTTAACATAAGCTTTAATCTACATTGATCTTAGGTCTCTTCACACTCTTGTGGTTGCAAGTACTTGAATAACTTCTGTTTCACCAAAATACAGAAATGTAAGTGGAAGTTCAATAAAATGACTGGAAGCTAGAAAATTCAGTCAGTTTTGAAATTAAACATAGAAAACCCTCTAGGCTTGCTTTTTCTCTAGTGTTCAACCCAAATTCTATAAAGTTATGAATTTGACATCATCATTGGTCAGAGACTTGTATTAATAATTCCTTTTTTTCTTTACATCTACTATGATCAGCCAGTTATTTCAATGATATTTGAAGACGTTCAAGATGGGCTTGAAGAAGAAAAGTGTCTTCTTCTACTCCCCCTCTTTTTTCAAAGTGTAGGGGGGAAAGAATGCTATATTAACTGCATGCTGCCAAAATATTTTCCCTCTACTCTCCAATCTAAAACTAACACTGGTACATTTATTATATAAGGACAACTTGCTGCTTGAAGGGAAGAATTCATTCATCCTTTTTCTTACAGATGCAGAAGTAGCACTGGAAATATCTCTCTTCCTTTCAGAATAGGAAAAGCTATTTGAAAATGGACTAATGATGTGCAGTTGACCTTCAAATACCTCCAAAATTGAAGCCACACTTGTGTTTGTCCAGTCCAAAATACAGATTAAAGCAATCTAAAAGTTGTTTTGCATTACACTGGCTAGAACTATCAAGACGTGTTCTCTTTCTTGCTTATGCTGCTTATAGTGGCATTTAGGCAAAGAAGTAACAAAAGAGCTCAGAGTTAGTTCTGATTAAATATACATTAGCCCAAAAGTGACCTAGGGGTGATGCCAAGCCAACTCAAGGGGTTTTATGCTGTCTAAGCAGTACAAACTTGCTTCTGGGTACTACGGCATCTTGACCCTATGGAGTGACATCCAAAACTCTTTTAGACTCTTGACTGGTGACAGAACCAGGCAGGATAAGAATGTAGAATCCCACAATATCCTGAGCTGGAAGGAACCCACAAGGATCATTGAGTCCAGCTCCTAAGAGAATTACCAGTATGGGGATCCAGACCAGAACCTTGGCATGGTTAACACCAGCTGAGATAATCTCAGCAAAAGAGCAGTCACTCTCCAAAGAAGACAAACTAAGAAAGGCCAGTTGGGTCTTCTCTCCTTCCTGCACAGGAATACACAATTAGAAAAGGCAAAATTTAAGATTTCTTCTCATTTCAGGTTTTGAGAAAAACATTTCACATTATTTGAGTAAGTTATTTGCAAAGCTCCTTTCATGTACCACCATGTAATTAGCGTAATTAATAAGAATTCATCAAAGTATTTCCATCTAGAAAGCACCACACTTTTATTTGCTTTTTAAGAGTGCAGTGCACTCTTTATTTTTTTTTATTTTTTAAATCTGGGTACAAAGATTAATGGTCTCTTCCTTCAGGCACCTCTAAGAATTTTCCTCCCTTTATACACACCTAGCAATTTCCATGGCACTAGGGAAACACATTTCTTTTTTCTTTCTTGATAATTTGACTGATTTTTCAGATATATTCATATTATATACTACATCAGTTTTATTTTGTGTGCCTCTATACCTGAGAGGAGGTTGTGTCATAGGATCATAGAATGGCTTGGGTAGGCAGGAACCTTAAAGATCATCTAGCTCCCACCTCCCTTTCCTGGACAGGAATGCCATTCACTAGATCAAGTTGTTCAAGGCCTCATCCAATCTGGCCTTCAGCACTTCCAGGGACATGGCATCCACAGCTTCTCTGGGCAACTTGTTCCCATGTCCCATTCCCCTCAGAGTAGAAAATTTCTTCCTAACAGCTAAACTAAACCTGCCCTCCTTCAGCTTAAAACCATTTACCCTTGTCCTGTGACCATCTTTTCATATCAAAAATCCCTCCCCCTCCTATTTAGCAGCTCCTTGAGGTCCTAAAATGTTGCAATGAGGTCTCCCTGGAGTCTTCTCTTCTCCAGTCTGCACAGCCCCAGCTCTCTCAGCCTGTATTTGTAAAAGAAATGCTCCATCCCTCTGATAATCTTGGTGGCCTTCCTCTGCACCCACTCCGATAGGTCCACATCCTTCTGTTGAGAATCCCAGGGCTGGATGCAGCACTCCAGGTGGGGGTCTCACAAAGGCAGAGTAGAGACAGAAAATCATCACTCGCCTTTTTTGCTCTTTGCCTTCTGGGCTGTGAGTGCACACTCTTGGGTCATGTCCAGCTTTTCATCCATGAGAACCCCAACTCCTCTGCATGGCTGCTCTCATTGACTTCTCCCAGTCTGTGTTCACATCTGGGATTTCCCCAAACCAGGTTCAGGACCTTGCAATTAGACTTGTTGAACTCTATGGTGTTCTCATGGGCCCACTTCAGTTTGTAGAGGCCCCTCTGGGTGGCATCCTGTTTTCTGATGTGTCAACTCACCACTCAGCTTCGTGTCACCTGCAAATTTGCTGAGGGTACACTTGATCTCACTGTCTGTATTGTTGATGAAGATATTGAAAAGTAGTGGTCCCAAGACAGAGCCCTTAGGGGTCCTACTTGTCACTGGCCTCCACCTGGACATAGAGACATTGACCACAACACTCTGTCTGCATCTATCCATCCCATTCCTAACCACGGTACATTCCATCCATCAAATCCATATCTTTCCAATTTAGAGATAAGACTGTCATGTGGAGTTATATGCAAGGCCTTACAGGAGTTTAGACAAATGACATCTTTCAGTCTTCCCTTGTGATGATCATGGCTGTCACTCCATCACAGAAGGCCACCAGATTTGCCCTTAGTGAAGCTGTGCTGGCTGCCCTGGATCATGTCCTTCTTTTATGTACCTTAGCTTATCTTCTAGGAGGACCTGCTCCATAATCTTCCCAGACAGTGAAATGAGGATCATTCATGTGTAATCCCCCAGATCTCATTTTCTCTCCATTTTAAAAATGGAAGCAATTATTTCTTCCTCCCAGTCACTAGGAACTTTGCCTGATCACCGTCACGTTTCAGGTATGATGCACAGAGGTTTGGCAAAAACATCAGCCACTTCTCTCAGGAACCTGGGATGTGTGTCTGCAGGCCCTATAGACTTCTCACCCTGATGAGGAACCTCCAAGCTATAAAATCCTACAACATGAATCAATTTAAGTCAGCTGTTTATTGAGGGCTCTGACCAATTTCTTTGTTTTCATGCTAGTTTTACACTGAATATATGAGATACTGAGATGGTTTTGATGTTATTGAGAAACAAAGCATGAACCACAATGAAGAATTCCATGTAGTTTTAGTGATTCCCACACAAAAACCCTGAATCAACACAAATTTCCTTACAATTCACACAAAATATTTACAAAAATCGATGACCAAGTTCTACATGAAAAAATGTGTTTTTTAAAATAAAAATTTGCATGGAGTTGCAGCCTAAATAAGATTAACTATTGCAAATAAAGCATTCAAACTATAACTCTTTATGGTCCAGCATAGCATGAAAAATATCTAGATAGAAATAATAAATAAAAAGAACTAAATAATATAAAGAACTGCTAAAAAACAAAAATGGAAAGTACCATTTAAAAATCCTTCATAGCCTTTGTTCTGTAACCCAATAAGCTGTTTATTCAGGTCTGGTACTCTGACACTGTGAAAGAAATTAGCAGGAAAAAAGTTACAAGTGGCTAACTATAGTCAGAATTTTGCATGGCTGGATATTTTTATTTCATGATAATTTTGGTTTAATTAGTTTCAGTTCTATAGTTGGTCAATCCTTCTGGGGACAAAAAAAAATGTTTTAAAATTTGATGTGATTCCTTTTGGAGTCACATTGACTTTAATAAATACAGATTCATGCCTCTTGCCCTGCTTTAATTCACAGGCCAGTCTGGATATTTGCAAACATGTTTATTAGGAGGAAATACTTTATAATATTTTAAAACAACTTCACAGTATTTCACATGCATAATAATTCATGCTAAAATGTGCTAAACATTGGGGGTTATAAACATGATTGCTAATACACAGCACTTACGCAATTATGCATAAATAATGCTATGTCCTCATAAATCATTACCACGTGAATGTAATAATTTTACTGGCAGAGCAGCTTATTGGCTGGCCCTAAAGCATTTCCTTAATCTCAGGTGGACTCAAGAGGCAAAATACAGAAATGAAATGTGGTAGGATTCCTCCTCCCCCATTAACATCGTGCACACACACACACACTCATCCGATGCTGGGATTTAGATATAGTGGATTAAAAATGTGGATCACGTTTATACAATTCTGATTTGGATGCAGATACTGCTTATATTCTGAAATGCTTAGAATGGGATTTTGCTTTGTGCTTGCCCGTAGAAAATCTCTTCATTTGCCATTCTAGTGGTAATATTTAGCCTTTATTTATTCAGTCCAAGATGTGTCTTTTCTTGCTTCTAAGCAGCTGGATTTTGTTTTCCCAGTGAAAAGCTAGCCTGTGTAGATGAGAGCACAGACTTATAAAACAGAAGAGATTCTCCTTGCAGCAGTGATTCTGTGGCACTGCCCAGTGGCTGTACCACGGTGTCACAATAATTTATCATATGCAGAATGGGGCAGTATGAATCTGACTTGTTTAAGTGCTGCAGTGGCCTTATTTCACAGACAGAATGTGGGACAGGGCTCAACAACAGCAAAGGGCCTTGCAAACCCTTGGTTACACAATTCACCAAACACATTTTCTGAAGTTCCTGAATGGACATGACAAAAGTGGCAGAAAAATGGGTCTCTGACTTCAACACCTCTCCAATGAGAACTGGGCAAATTCCTTCCTCTTCTTGAGCAATATTGTCTCCCTCAAACCTTTGTTTGTACATTTTCTTATCTAAAATGAGAAATGGAGGACCAATTCAAGGCTCAAGCATTTATCTAAATAGCATGAACCAAAATTTACATTTTAATTAAATATTAATTGTCTTCAAGCAAACAATATTAAAATCTAATATTATTTTATTATTCTATATCCAGTTGAAGGGTTATTCCATTAATTATTCGGTTTTGTACTCCTGTGTTTTTGTTTGGGATTTTTTTGCTTTTGTGAACCTGCTGCTCTATTGTGGAATATTTATAATGTAATTCTTATGCTGGTCTTCCCAGAAAATACAACAATACTAATTTATTATATACCAAAGAACATTGTAACATTGGGAATTACTATATTGCCTTTACATCAAGTGCATTGCAGTAGTGCCTCTAGGCCTGGTACCAGCTGTGCTTGGGTAGAGTATGAACACTGAATAGTCATCTGTGACTTGAAAAGTTTATGGTTTAGCACTACAGACCTCCTCTAAACAATCACTTATGCCTCCCAAACAGGCATGGCCAATGCAAGGCCCAGAGGAGCAGTGAGAGCCATGAGATTTATGGCGGTACAGGGGAACCTCTCTTTCCATACAGGTGAAAAGCACACCTCCTTTGTAAGTGCACCCTTCATCCCACAGTCTGAGAGAGTGATGACACCATTTTACATGTCTTTGCTATTCTTCAAGCAGTCTGAAGAACAAATGCAGTGCCACGAGGTAGGAATGCCATTGCATACTCTCCCATTCCCCACTGTAGGGCAGGAGGGCAGGGAGGACTTCTTCCCACAATCACTGCCTCTGGGGAAGAACCATAATAGACCTACAGTCTAGATTTTTTGACTCTAACCTCAGGCAGCATTGAATGGCCAGAAATTATGCAATCACAGAGTATGTTTTATACCTGTAGAAAAGAAGAAAATTTCATTTCACAGCAAAGTGTGGGGAGCCAGTGATTGGTAGGGACCAGTCCTTCGCAGGTGAGCAGTGCTACAGCTTTTCCATGATAGCTGGAAAAGCTGCACTGGGCAATTTGAATGCCCTCCTTATGATTTATTTTCTTTTATTTTTATTCTCGCTTATAATTAAATGTAATAAAAAAAAATTGGTTTTGTATTGCCAAGACTCAGAAAAGATGTTGGGGAAATTCATGAATATTTTCTCAACCATGCTTAACATATTCTGCCTTTAAAACATAACAAAGAAAAAGAAGAAGAAAAAGAGAACATTTTTGAAAAAGCCTTTTAGGACCATAAAGAACAACTTTGTTCACCATGTGTGGAGAAGACGGTGTTGCTGGATGGTGCTTACCTTTTTAACAGGCCTGCTAAACACTACATATGTGCTGTGGCTGCATTATGCCAAAGAGAGGAAGGAAAGTGCACATGAGGAAATAAATGCCGGTGGGATTAAGTTTTCTACAACTTTACTCAGGTGAAGTCATCCTGCTGGTATCAACAGCACAAACCAGATGAGTAAAGCTCAGCACGTTTACCAGCATTTGAGAATTAGAGCTTTCATTTGCGATTCAAAGCCCAAGCCTGCTGCCACTGAATCAATAAAAGAGTTTTTGGATTAGCTACAGTGGTGTAGGACTTCACCTCTACTCCTAATTTCTGAAGACACTTTACTGACATTAAAATGCGCTTTGCTTTGTAGCACAGGCAGCAGGAAGAAAAGAAGGGACAGTATTTGTTCCCTCTCTTTTGGATGTGTTTACAGTTTTGCTGCAGGCAAGAGTTGTCTAAATGGGTTATCATGCCTAAATGAATTAGATTTCTGGGAAAATTCTACATATAAGATTTATTCATAGAAATGTATAGTAAAAAACAGCATGTAATTGCCATACTTTTCTAGAGCCAATTAAAACTCATGAAAGAGTCCATAGCAGGAGCATGTGTTTTAAAAATCCCTTCAAGTCTCTGAAGGTATCATAAAATGTACTTTCATCACGCACACAACATCTACAAATTCTGATTGGCATTTCCTCCTTCCCTGAAAAGAGAGTCTGGCTCAGTTTGCAGCAAATATGACAATAGGCTGTGCAAATGTACATCTGAAACACAGCCCTTTTGGGGTTAAGCATTCAAGCTTATATGAGAGATCATCAGTTTCGGGTCAAAGTGCTGTTCTTAAATGATCAGTGCAGAACAGAGAAAAAAAAAGGCATTGAAGTGACCTTGCTGAGGGTCTAAAACTGTGCTAAAGCCTTTTCTGCATGATTAAGTGAGCAGAATCTTAGATTAGCTAAAAGCAGTGCAGAAACATAATGAGTTCACTTATTTTGGAGCATTTAATAACAGTTATAGACAGTTATGTGATCAGGCGGAGTTATGACTTATTCATTCTTTCATTGCTATTAAAATTACTGCATTTGAGGTTTTTAAAGTCATTGAAATAAAAAAGTCTGATTTATGTTAGGAGAATTTAGCTTGCCCTTTGGTCTCTCCGTTTTTAAATGATATAATTAGACTTTTTAAAGACCATTCTAAAAGCATTATTAGCATTTTCTATAGCTGAAAGTAAATGCATGTTGTGTGGGTATTTTAATTTTAAAAAGAAGAGGAATAATACTTGGTACAAACAGCGATAGGTTGTTTCAAAAAGAAGTATTACATAAAATTTTCTTGAAGATTACTGTGTGCATTTATATATATGTGTGTACACGCTGAGATGCACACACATAAACACGTGCCTAAGTGTGAGCACACATACATTTAGTGTATATATGAACAGGGGTTCCAGATACACAGAAAAATAAGCCTATTTCGGAGATGAAGGCAAGTAGAAGAGCAAGTTCCATAGGACATATTAACTCCTGACCTTTAACATATTACCTCACAAATTACAAAGCCATCCATCAGTCTCGAGGGAGAAAAAGTGCTTTGATCAAAACAAAGGGACTTGCAGGTGTTTTGAATTAACAGTGAGCTATAATCATTAAGCACTGGGATGAGAATGTGAGTGTCATGAATGTGTGCACATTTTAACATACACTCAAGCCCTAAGTCTGAGCATACACATTACTTTCAAATTATATTTGCATATTAATTATTAATCCCTACAAGCATGCCCAGTGTTTTCAGTAGCAAGAACACACATTTTATAGATCTGATTTTAAGCTTATTCAAAACATTCACAATACACAGACCCAGAGCTGCATACTTTCACACGAGACTCTGTGTATCTTTCTGCAAAGGCTAAACAGGTGAACCAAAACACTTTCCTTTCACATTTAAATAACAAGCATTTCCTACATTGTTTTGGCTTAGAAAATAAAATTTTCCATAAGATTAAGAAATTCTGCTTTTAGTTGGGCCTCAAGGGAGCATATCTTTGCTTACAAAAATCATGCTTGCAACAGCTTCCTTAACTGAAAGCTCTTTTAATGTCTGTGCCTTGTATGTTTATTCAGCAGACAGTCTGGATTGCTCATTCTGCTGCTCGGAATGCAGCGTGCTTTTCTATTAAAACATATTATTAAAACTAAATCAGAAAGAAGCTTATTTAGTAGTCATTTCATGCACATGACTGATGGGAATACATAAATTATCAGACTAATATCTGATTAAAACTTGATTAACATGCTAATAAATTATGCTAGAAATGTTGGGGTTTTTTAATTTCTCCACTTTTACTTAAACTTCCTAATTGACACTTCAATTATTTTGTTCTCTGAATTTTTGCCTTCCTTATGAATAACAGCTGAGATAAATTATTTCTTTGCCTGAACTTGATATGAAAAATGATCAATTATGATTATTAAAGCTCTCTAGTAATCTGTTAATTATGATCTAAAAAGTCACCTAATTTTTGTTTGTTAAGTGGAGACCATTGCATTTATTGGAGACAAGAAGCTGTGAGGTGCTCTGGAAGTCTGACTCCGTGGCCAGGGCACAACACGAGCTCTGCCAGCACAGAGCCCTGCCAGCTGGAATGTCCTGCCGCTGTGTGCAGGGTGACACTGACTCTGGTCCCTCAGCCTCCCTGCTCAGGGACACTGCAGAACAGACTGTATCAGCTCCACGTGCTGCTGCTGCCCGGATGGAAAAACGCACCCATGAATCCTGTAATGCAGACTCCTGCCCACTAGAGACTGATCTCAGCCCAATAAAGCATGGAACTCAGGACCCTCACAGTTTAGACTTGAACTATGGTCAGAAAGGTGAGAGGCCAAGGCTTCATCCACTAAGCCATTTACCCTTTTCCTTTGTAAGGAAGATTGATTTTAAAAAAGCTATTAACCTTCAACAATTTATCTCATCAGATCATCTTCATTTTGTTCCGCCTATAATAAGGCTGTATTATATAGTTTAATTCTGCACTTCATTCAGATAGACTATCTAAAACGAAATAGATGAAGGGAAAAAAATAGAAAAGAGGAAGAGAAAAATTATATAAAACTTTCCAATGAAAATATTTTCACGAAAATAAAAGAAACTTCAAATGCTATAACATGTCTTGGAAACACAACAATGAAAGATCTAAGTGTGTGTGTAGAGACCCCATTTGGACAAAAACTTTCTGTATTTCTCAGTCTTTCATAATGAAAGGATGATATGCCACACTTACCTAAGCTATTCACGAGACAAAAGGAGAGTATTCTCCTTATTTCACGAGCTGACTCACAGTAGCATCAAGACAACCCATGTTCTTTCATTTGTGTATTGTCAAATAGGGATGCCCTCTCAGCAAAATAGAGCAGCTCCAAGGAAATTTGGTATTGAAATGTAATGTTCTGCTGGCATTGAGAGAAATGCCTCAGTGAAGTACACAGAACAGTGGACTGTTTTGGCAACAGTGTGTATAACACTAATTTTCAATGCAATAAAACTAGCAGGGGTTGCTTGATAGGAACTAAATTATTTCTGGTTTAATGATTGATTTGGGAAGAAAAAAACCCAACATGTTTTATGAACAATGTGTTTGCATTAATGACTTTAATACATTTGGCTGAACTTTGTGGCAGGTACCAATTTAAATTTTGCTTGAATATGTAACAATAAAAGCAGTTCTAAGCATTTTAGTTGGAATTGGATAGTGAGTTTGCACATATTAAAGGTTTAAAATTATTCAGAAACTTAGGTCCCACTCACTTATACTGAGACTTTGATTTTTAAGACTCTTAGGTTCATCTATAGAAACATGCATTTCTTTCTTATGTGCATTTATAAAATGCAGAGCACAGACGAAATCATTAAAATAATAAAAAAAACCCCCCACCCATCTCTCTGTTGTCTTCAAATGGTTTTGGATCAGAACAAATTTTTTTATTCATTTTTAAGTAGCTCTGAATTACTTCAATAGTGTTTTGCTACAGCAATGACCACAGGATAAGCCCAGGAATGAGCTAAACCCAGCAGTTCATATCTCCTTGTTGTTTTTTCTTCTTCTTTACAAACACATTCTTAAGTTTAGGCATCTGAAAACATTTGGTCCTTTTTTTTTTTTTTTTTTCTGGTACTGAGGTGTTTAGTTGGTAAATGTAAGTCCTTATAGCTCCTCACTATTTAACCAAACCATGTACAACAGGGCTCTGTTTGAGTTTTGCCTGTGCTTAGTTAACACTCCTGTGATACAATCTCTTTTATTTTGGGATCATGCCAGTAAGCTGGCATTCGGGCAGATGAATAAAATTTGAAAAGGGTGATACTAAGTGTTGCTATGAGAGCCCTACTAAGATACTCAGAGGATCAGCAAACTACACCAGTTCCCTAGTAAGTGAAGACAGGATATAGGTAAGCAAACTCTGGAAGCAAAAAACAGGGAAAAAGTCTCCCGCAAAATAGTGCGACTTTTTTCCTTTGCAAATGGAACCAATGATAAAGTAACTCTTCAGGAACTGGTTATAAATCCTCTTCATACATATTAAACAGTATACAGTGAATAGGATTAGTAATATCTTTTGTCTAATTTGTCAATCCAGTTCTTAGTTCCCCACAGTGCTTCAGTCAAATACAAAGACAGTCTCAGTTACTTTTCCATAGATTAAGTAGCTCTTGAATTGATATTTGGTGTATGGGTTGGGACTTTGACTGGTAAACACTGTGACTGATGCTGAAGGCCAAAAAAAAGGCAGCAATGAGGAATTAAAGCAATAGACTTTTGGTTGACTTGAAGGGCAAATCCTCTCTCCCCATTTTGCTGTGGAAGAAGAGTCATTCTCTTAACAGAAAAGAAACCTAAAAGTATTAGTACAACAATCAGTGATTTTTTTAGTTTCTTCTTTCTTCTCATTGACCCAATTAGTTTTGATGTGTAAAGCTGCATTTTGTCATTTCACGACAGGCAAATGCAAAGGCCTATGGTCAGTCTAGCTGTGCTTGCTCATGCAGCTTCTGAGCTCTTCTCAAAAGTCAGCTCCAAGGTCATGAAACATGGAATTAACTGACAAATTTTATCAGAAGCATCTTCTCCCATGCAGCTGCCACAATGACAATGCTGCCCACTAGACTGCCTAGTTCACACGGGAGCAGGAATTTCAGGTTAGTTCTTGAGAACATGCAGATAACTTGTGTTCAGCTGCAGTGACACAGACACAGAGGGACATATTAGCTGGAACATAGTCCATCGGCAGACTGTTGGTGTGGGTGGAGTGGCAGAACATTTCAGAACTCAAGTGGAAATTCCTGCCTGGACCGCTGCAACTGGACCCTCCTCTTTGCCATTGTTCTATTGATGAGCCACATTGTAAACAGACAGGTTTATTTGCTTTACACTGATGACAACAGAGATGTATAAATAACCAACAAAATAATGTGAAACTTAGTAGAAGAAAGAAGCTTATTGGATTCTAACATAAAACTGAAGTCATTGCTCCAGACATTCGTAAAAATTATTTGCTCCCAATCCCAGTTTAATTTCTTCTTTTTTTCGTAGCATAAGAATACACCTTCAAAAAGAAGGGAAGATGAAAAATATAAACACTATTTTGATGCTTCATAATTTTTTACTACCTAGCCATTCAAGATAGCTACCTATGATCACTGAGCTGCCCTCCAGTAGTCCTTAATCAGTTAACTGCTTCTATCTGGTCCCTGTAAAGGCTGTTGTAGTGGCTTTATTACACTGTTTTCAGCATAGTATAATATTCACATTCACACTGGGATAGTCATGAACTCACATTCATTGTCAACAAGAGGTTGTTGGACTCTTTCTGGGAGCTTGTAAACAGGTATTAACATATACATCTTGTTTAAAGGTCAGAAAATTCGGAAAAGCTGTAGCAGAAGCAAAAAGAAAAAACAAGGTGAAAAAAGGACACTCAGCTTTTCTAGTTTATTTCTTAATTTTATATGTTTAAGCTCATTCAACAGCCAACAAAGGCAACTAAATGCTGCTGCCAGTCACTAAATACATCCCAAAGAATGTTACTTGTGGGCAGTCTGGTAATACAAGCAATGCTGAACTCTGAACAAAAACACCAAGCCAAACTCATGGGGTATTTGAAAAAAAGGACTGTTTATTATTTGGACAGTGACTTTTTCCGGAAATGTTTTAATGACTAAAATCTGGTGCAAAACAATGTAAAGAGTTAACGGCCAAGTCAGTTACCTAAACCCTTATGTATGTACATAGGTTTTACTCATGTTTTATTTAGGGAAATCCTCATTTCACTGATGAGATCATTATTTTTATGTAAAAAAAACACCAAGAATTTGGTAGCATGTTTGTAAAACCATATATGTATGAATGTTTCACTAACGAAAAAAAAAAAAAACTAACGAAAACGAAACCAGGATAAAGGAAGAGAAAAAATTTGGTAAAATGTTGAATTCATATCCAGCAGGTAAACTCCCAAAGATCAACAAAAATTCCCCACAGAAGATATCAAGGAAAAGGTAGCACTAAAACTACTTAACCTGCAGCAATATTGTCAGGAACGTCACCCACAAGTACTGATTAGGCTGTGACAAACAAGTTTGTCTTTACATGCACATTCTGCTACCAACAACATCTATTTGCTTTAACTGTGGAGAGGCAGACACCCTCCCTCATGACAGGGCTGTAATGCTTCTCTTAATTTAACATGCCTGAAGAAAAATCTTTAGGCTAACACCAACTTTAGATACATTTAGAGCAACTTCAACTCATGGACTATAAATAAGTAGGAAAAAGGCTAGTTGCAATTGTATTTATTACAAGGCAAAACAAAACAAGCACAATTAATAGCAATACCATTCTCAATCCTAGCTCTAAGAGCCAAAGTATGGGCAGAAAAATTTCAGAATACTTCCACAGGAGACAAAAAATTTACCTTGTTGCCCAGTAGGTACTTGATAGTGACTTGACTCTGTAGCTGCTTTTCTGTCTCCAATCTCCTGATTTTATGGGATGCAAAACTGATCTGAAAGTCTTCATTTTCTTTCTGATGTATTTTTCTCCTTGTGTCTCGTCGGCAAAATAAAAAATAAAAATTTTTTATTCTACCTGCTTGATTTTATGTGAGCATTTTAACTGAGCCTAAGATATTCCAACAAAATGTGATAACAACTAGCAAATAATAAATAAATATTTATATATCACTGATTTGCAACAATGTACTGCTGCCTGAATTTAAACTTCTTTTCCAAACTCTAAAGATGGCCCACTTTCTTTCAATACTTTTTAGTATGACAAATCCTCTAAATTCCTTCAGAGATACACAGACACTTCTCTCCCTGGGCTTCAATCTTTCCAACATAGCCTAAGCTTTTCACCAATTTTCTGTGTTTGAAATAAAACTTCAGCAGTCCTATTCTGGTGAGGGGAGAGGGGAAATAAAATGTTGAGGAAAGAGTAATTCTTGACTTCTTACCTGAGTTTGCAATTAGTACCAACCAGTTGCAAGACTTTTGAAGAGACGAGCAATAATTCTTTTCACAGGCTGTCAACAAGACCTCCTTACTCCCTTGTACCATTAGGGCTGTGCACAAAACCCCCCAGATATTGGTGAAGCAGGGAAGGATATTTGTAAGCTACTGAAATACTCAGGTATAAAAATTCAAAGAATGGCAAAATGGACTCTTGCTCACAAAGTGCCATCTGGGATTTTCCATGACACTCTTCTCAGAGAGTACCAGAATTTCTCTGTCCTTCCTCTGATGATCCAGACTTCTTTAGTACAGAACTCACCACTTTGCAGAACTTACTTGGGAAATATATTGAGCCCAATAAGAGTGTCTTACTCAATGCATTTCCAAGTGTGGAAATACAGAAAAAGTGATGTTTGTTTTTCTAAACTCTAATTTCCTAAAAAAAATCTGATTCCATTCAGAATGCTTCCTGAGCATCTATCTTCATGACACTACAGTGCAAATGAGCAAGAATGATGAGATTTGCTTTAGGCAATCTGGCACATTGGATGCCACAGGGTTCCTCGACACGGTGCCAATAGCACAGCTCACAAAACCAAAATGGCAGCTTCCATGTAGCTGCTCCCAGGCTAATCAATCCTTCTATCACTGCACTACTCCCAGTGCAAACCTGTGCCGAAATGCCCATGTTTCTTTGCGTTCCAGAGCTGACAAGGTCTGGAAAGCTTAGGGGTCTCTGGATAATGTCTGAGGATAGCGCTTTTTCTTTGGACGACTGCAAACAAATTAGCCCTGAAGTGTACAAGGGAGCATGAAAAATGAATAGAAGACAAGACAAACTGAAAGACATCCATGCTGAAAAATAGAGGATAAGACAAAAATGGGAAACATGAACCTAAGAAGAGGAGGGAGAAGGAAGAGAACAAAGGTGACCTCAGCAGTATGTTCATATGTCACCATTGTTTCATCCCGGAAAAACTGTATCACACAGGGCAGGATTCTCCCTGTTTCTGTCCTGATTCCACTGGAGGACTCACATAGAACTTTGTTGCCTATTGTTGCCCTTCCTCTCTCTTCCCTTCTCTTCTTCCTCTTTTTTGATTGCAATTTTGGAGGCAGGATCTGCATACTGAAGGTGACTTGCAGAATACTTGGAACTCCACTATAATGTGTCTATGAGAGATCAGGACTAAGATAAAGTATGAAACAAATAAAACCCACAGTGCTCATATATTTGGATAAAAATCTTCTAAACCAACCATAGGTGGCATTTTACTGTACCCAATGAGTGATTGGTTGTCTCAACAAATTTAGCTAAGTAACATACTGATTTCAAATTTCATGTACTTGATAAAGTAAATGAATAAAGTTCTCTTATCACCAGTATATATTTAATGTTAGAAGTTCATATTTCATGAGGCAGTTTAAGTAGAATTTTAAAGGCATGTCTCAGTCACAAAAATCTTCCACACTGCTCATTTTTTTGTGATGATTTGTTGCAGAAATAGCTCAGAGTGTGCAAAAATCCCTAAAATAAGTCAGATAGTGCCCATGGGGCTGGCATTGCACACCAAGGACAGAACAGCAGAGAAGGAAAGCAGAGGTGGGATGGGACCACTGGTTAACAAGACAGTGGTCACATTGCAGGGAAAAGAATGCACAGGTTTCTGTGCACATACCACTCCAGTCTCATAAGTGTAAATGCTATTGATGCATTCATTTTTCTCTGCATACATAATAAGGGAGTCATTATCATTTCCCCTTGTGGAAGAAGGAATCAGTTTAACAGCACAGAGATGAATACAGTGGAGAATACCTGCAAAAGCCCCATCCTCACACTCCTGCTTCTTTCACACATTAATTCACACTCTGTCCCTGTATATGAATGAATAAACTACTGAAGTCTAAACCAAATTCCAATACAGAAGCTTTGAAAAAGGTATAGAATACATTTTTTTGTCCACAGTGAACAACTTGGATCCTTTTCCCTGAAACCTTATTGTGCTTTGGTATTTTATTTGGAGCAGTAACCTTAACATATTTTGTATGAGTTCATAACCTGAAGGTTAATTACTATTCACCAGAAATGGGAACAGTGTTGTTCAGAGAGTTCTATAACTCTCTATATACCAGTAACCTGAAGAGTCACTACATAAAAATGGTATCGCAAATGCAAATTGTGTTGACTCCCCCCCAATCTCCAGGATAATTCTTAGCCTACTTTCAAAGATATATTTTATGGAAAAAAATGGTTTCTATTAATAGAAACTGTATTTAAAATTTGAAGATAATTTGAAGATGACTTTTATTATTTTTCATCACCCATAAGTGCATTCAGATATATTCATTATGCTTGGAGGACTCTAGCTTTCCATCTCAAAGTTAATTTGAATTTTCAAAAAAGTAACAACAGAAATTAATTTCATTGCAGAGAAATGGCAAAAAGTTAAGACCAAAGAAATAAACAAAACCTGAAACAAATGTAAAATGTAATATTACACTAAAGTTTTACAATTACAATTAAATTTTCATTATTTTTTGAGTAATTTTCTTCATCAACTTCCTAATGACCAAGAAGTTTTCTAAACTGAAACTCCCTGAGGATGCTGCCTAGTGTTGCACCACCTGCCACTGCTAAGAGGTATCTGACACTGAGATATTTGCAACTCCAGCTGGTCATGGAATGCTCCTTAGACTGCCCTTCTTCACCAACAGACACAGCTCTCTCTACCTCTCCTAAGAGATCAGATTCTCTAAGCCTTGACCAACTTGGTGAGGTTTTCCTGGGCTCACCACAATTTCTCAGTCCGGAGAGACTGTGGAGGTTACCAAGATTCAAGAGGCAATGACGTGGTTTATCCAGTTTAATGCTGCTCTCATCCATTTTTTGAGCAAGAGTTTTAACCAAATGATTTCTCTACAACTCTTCAGTGACTGTATGGCTCACTGCATATCCAATAATTTATCATTGCAAATGTCTTCCTTGCCTTTTAGACAAATCAAGCCAATTATGTAGGTGATAGTAAGAAAATCAGATGTCCTCTGTGTGTATAGAACTCGTAAAGATTTGGGTACAGGGCATCAAATATTTTTGGCTTTATTTAGATATAAAAACATGTTGGAAAGGAATTTCAAGCTGATTTAGTTGATACTTGAATATTATCAAACTCCTGAAACTTTTGTGTCTTTTTAACGGCAATTAATATATTTGTTAATGGAAAGCTAAGGATACTTCTTATACTTCTTCAAAACAATGATTTTAATTTAGTATGAAATTTTCAGATAATTGAAGCAAATAAATCTATTTTCACTGTTTTTAAGACCATGAAAAGATATGTCTCTCTCAAATTAGTGTAAGCAACTGTACCTTGTATTATGCAAACCCAAATAATTATATTTAACCAGTTTTATATACTGACAGAAAAAAAGAGACAAATTGTCTCCCTAACTTCTCTCTGATGAAACTTTGATCAAGAAAATGCTATCCAAAGTGCATGAAAGGGAAACAAAGCTTACTAAAACAAAGCTCCAGTAACTTGACGAATATTAAATACCAATATGCAGCTAAACTCTTCTAAAACCTGCTTATATTGCTTACATTACTTATATTCCCCCAGAAAAAACATTCATATACCTATCACTACAGATAGGCTGGCTATGTCAGTATATCTATTGTAAATATTGCAGAACATATTACATTATTAGAAATAACTATTTCTAGAAGTGCACTACTAAAGTGGAATTCTCTTTTAAGTAAAAATGCTAAAGAATTGTACTTGAACTCTATGTAGGATTTTAATTTCTATATAAAACATTTACAGATTTACAATCAAATATTAATGTAAGTAAAACATCATGTGTGGGGTTTAGGAATATTTATTCTGTATGCTTTTATCTAAATAAATAAATAGTTGATTATAAGCCAAAGATCCAACCACAAAAGTGGAGAGAGCAACAGAGATGTTTGCGTAGCTGAGTCAATAAAACACATTTGAACAATTGCACAGGTGTAAGAGAACAAATCTGTTTACAGACCATTCTCTCATAGGGCAGTAATGATTTTTTTTAAAAAAAAACATGGCGCTCTAGTTTTTAACATGCAGCATTAATGAAGAGTCTTTATATAAACCCCATAAAGCAGATTCTGACTCAAAAAGTCAAGATCTAGTCACCCTGGAGCTAAATATTCATGAGGTAGAGTGTGAGGGAAATATTGCTTCATAGGCAGAAATTTGTGATTTCACTGTTATCTTGTCCTTATAAGCCTTGTGAGGAGTGGTTGAGGTCACTTGGTCTGTTCAGCCTGGAGAAGAGGAGACTCAGGGGAGACCTCACTGCAGTCTACAATTTCCTCCTGAGGGGAAGAAGAGGCACAGGTACCAATCTCTTCAGTCTCCTGACCGGTGGCAAGACTTGAGGAAATGGCATGAAGCTGAGTCAGGGGAGGTTTAGGTTAGCTATTGATAAACATGTTTCTTTAATTCGTTTAATTTGGAATAAAAGTATTACCAAAAGGTTGCTGAATGCTTGTTCAGTTCACAGGCAGAAAGATGGTATCTGTGTGAACACTGGCAATTTCAAACAAATACCCTTTAACAATACTAAACTATTTGAGAAAATGCCCTAATAAAATAATAATAGTAAAATAGTCAAAATGCATTATTGGTTATTAGGTATTTGATAATTTGAAGAGACGTTGTATATCTAATTTCTTGTATTACTTTGCTAGTGCACAAAGATGCACATGAATATGCTTCAAACACTGCTCTTCTTTTTTTGCTTGATATATATGCAAAGCTCAAGGATTATCCAATAAAGAACATCCTTGATGGCCTTTATCAAGGATAATAAAGGTCGTGAAGGCTGTCCTTTACACAGACTGCATCTGAATTTTTTCTGGAATATTAAGACACATATCAATATGAGCTGTCATTCAACCTTGAGGTGCAGTTAAAGTAGAAAAATGATGAGCAGTACTTGGTAGCTACTTATTTCACTGAACTGGTCTGTTTAAAACGGAGCAAAAGGTTCAGGGCAACAAAGAGTTGTGTGGCAAGGTGGAATCTCCTGAACTACATCCCTGGAAGGTAGGTCAGACTAGCCAGTGTGAACACAAATTTTAGTTTCCCATAGCACAGAGATCATATCCTTAGAGACCTTAGGTTTTCTTCTACAGAAAATAAAGGAATTTCATCTTTCAAGCCTAGCAACCTGTAATCTTTCCCTAAGGAATCACTGCTTACACAGATTCAAAGGTTTTGTACATAACACTGGTATGTGCATCACTTGTAAACTTGCAAAAACACACTGAAAAAAACATACCAAGTTAAATAAATCCCACTTGGCCAGGTAAAAATCTCAATCCTGTGCAAGTGATAATATTGCTCAGTCTGGTGAGGTTATAATAGGAATGCCCAGAAGTGCCACATGATTAAATCAAGCTTGTGACTGCACAACTGGGAATCTTTCACCTTTGCCCCCTTCTTTTATATTTTTATTCATAATATATGATTGTATTGCCCCCAAATATCAAGTACTACATACAGACCAGACTGATTCCATATAGATCAGAGTCCAGCTTCCTGCTCTATACAGCCCAAAGCGGTCTTCAGAACTCAGAAGATCTCAGGATGAAATTTACTTTTAACAAGCCATCATTGGAGACCGGTGCAATTTTACCAGGTATCTTAGAACAACACTCAGTATATTTCTTCCTCCTCATGCTTGAAGTTACATTATTTACCATGCTGACCATTGTTTTAAGATTAAAGCTCAACAAAATGAGAATTGCACAATGGTACCCAAACAATTATCTTTTTTTAGCTTACCAGCAGGTAAAAATCACACAGAAGAGGGTTTTCTCTTCCACTCTCTTATCAGCTAGGACTTATCCAGAAGGTAGCTTGATCATCTTTCAGCAGCAAAAAGAACACCTTTATGCCACACAACTAAATGATGCAAACATTTGTTCAAATCAGGAAGCATTGCAGTTAGCCCTTATCTAAAAGCAGGACAGTGAATGGTGCTTGTATTGCAGGAAAGATGACTCATTTTACTTTGCACTTTGCCATCACTGCAAACCTTTCAGCGCCCTATCCTATGACTGTGTTCTTCTCATGGACATGAAGCAGGTAACTGTTTACTTTATTATTTGTTTTGCAATCAAATTTTCATCCAGTCGATGGTGCTGTTCGAGTCCAGTAGCCAGACATGCATGAGTTCTCCTCTTGGCCTTGAAACTCTTAATGTGAATACATCCATTTCTCTGTAATTTTAACTCCTTTGAAGGAGTGTTGTAAAGAGTAATTGCAATTTTTAAAGTACCTTACAAATGCGATCATAGAAAGAAAACAATCAAGTGAATGAGACATGGGAATGAAGACTCACCAAGAATGAAGATACTGAGTCACCTACATAGCAATAAACCTCACCTTAAAGAGAAAATAGAATTAGTTACAAAAGGCTAAAAGAGATAATTAGCACATTAAATATGATTTAATTCAACAGAAGTATTTAATAGATGCAAATAAAAATTAAGGAATATCCAAGTGAACACAAATTGGTGCTTGTAATTCCCAGAGGCAAAGATTCTGAGCTCCTGTGTGCTTCTTACTGAGTCTCAATTTTGGCTCTAAAACACTCAAGCAGCATATTTTCAGCAGGAGGACTTACTTTCACCAAACATTCTGAATTAGTTCTTTCAGATTTTTTTTTTACTCTTTCCTTCCTGCAAGTTTTAGCAAATAAAGACTGCAATAGCTTTCATCATCCACCCATCCATCCAGATTTCCAGGCAGTATATTTTCTCCAACAGCAGAGAAAAACTATTCATGATCCAAAGACAAGCACAACAGACCTAACAGGTGTGAAACTATTTTCCACTTACAATGTCCAGAACAAGCACAAAAAAAGGAATTTTCCTGCCAAAGAAGACTCTTTTCATTATCCTTTTTATAAACTCCTCTATATCTGCAAAACAGCTGAACTTCCCCACTGAACCCTTTAAATGAACACTTGCATTAACTAATCTCTATAACATACTACCCCAGGTTGTTCGGTGACTGTTTAGTGAGCATGTTTCATTTTAGCAGAACCTGTGGCCGTTTCTGCTCTAAGCTTAAGAACTTCAAAGAAACAAGGACTCAGGCAGGACTGACAGATGTGTGACTAAGACATGATCCCCCTGCTCAGTTAATGGAAAAGTATCATAGAAGTTGTTGTTAGGCTCCTAAAATCTGAACCTGGATGCCAGTTTCCCATCTGCATATTTAGGCAATTTTGAATCATAATGATTTTATTCATGCAAGCCCAGCTCAGATCCAGAAATCACTGCTTCTCTCTGACTGAGATCCCCAAAGGATTTTATTCTATAAGTTTTCTTACAGTTTGACTTAGCCTGACTTGCTTTTACACATCTGATTCTCTTAATATATGCAGTAGGCAGTAATGCCTCATTTTTAAGATTTTGGTGGCTGGAGGCTGGGAAGTAGAAGACCTAGATTTCATTCCCTCTTCTCCTGGAGAAAGGAATGAATGTTTTTCCCTTGGAAGAGACCTGGATTCTGATCATTCTCATGTTTTTGACATGAAATACTAATTAGATGAAATGCACGTACTGATTTCAAATTAGTAAAAGCATGGGACCCTCCTCAAATAAAATTGCAGAATATTTTCTTAAATTCTCTCTAATTTTTCATTTCAAAATGGCATTTCTGTTCAGACATAAAAGTTACCTGCCAGTTCCTAATAACCTTAAACTGAATCAGAGAAATGCTGATAAAAAGATTTAAGATATAAGGTATAAGACCTCCCTGTTTAGAAATTTTCTTAACTCAATATCCAAACTTACAGGCTATGTTTGAAAATATTGTTCTTCACTTTTCCTCAAGTCTTCTGCGCTCTAAGAAATGAAGTAAAATGTTTTGAACTCATAAGAAAGACTGTCAGATCTCCTGAAATAAGAAATGAAAACAAAACTAATAAACAGAAAAGCCAAAAGCTATAAGTGTCTTACAAGCTAATAAAAGGGAAAATGCAACAACACAAAGCCTAAAAATAGCCACCACAGGGCTCCAGTTCCTTGGCTTTGTGAAATTTAAAGGTCCAGGCTCCTGAATGCAAGCAGGTGAAAATTATTGCAGAAGTGTGGACACAGCCTTCAATACAATAAAAGCCTTTCCTCTCTGGAGGAAGGCTGTGTTTCTGTATGCAGTATGGATTTTTATTGTTCATTATATCTCAGCACTGTAAAACACGCATCTTAGAAATGTGTTAATTCAAACGTTAAAACAGTCTGTTGAAGTTTTGAGAACTTGGATGTACCATTTTCCCTTAATGTATTGTCTTAATATATGCATAGGCCTCAGACTTCCATGCCAGATCCTGTACTTGAAAATGAATTTGATTTTTCTCTATAAACCTACTTAATATTTGTCCTTCATTCACATTGTAATATTTATTGCTAAGCCATACAGCAAAATATTGTAAAAATCTTGTTATTGTTATTATATAGGGCTCCTTAAAAAAGAAATGTTCAAAAAATATATCACAGATTATTGACCTATGTTTAAATTATATTTTCACTTACTAATAATTAATGTAACAGAGTGAGCAATTGAGTAAAAGGTTATATCTATAAAATTATTAAAAAGGATTAAATTATGCCCAGCAGCTACTAGTGAAAATGCACCCAGCCATGGCTATCTGTACTGCAATTGCACTCTCTCAGGTGGAATTGCATATTAATGTGGCCCATTTAGTTTATGGTATAGACTTCTCTGAAGAAGGAACAGTGAGCGACTAAGATAAAGTACTAATGGAACACAACAAAATGTGAATGTTGATATTGAGAAATGTGGCAATTTTGTACTATTGCTAATTACTAATTTTAATTTCTTCAATTAGTAAGTATTCTAGTAATGTTGAATCATTTTTCCCTGAAAGTCAGAAAGCAGACTGACATTCCATTAGTGAACATACTTTTATCAAATGAAAAAACATTTAAAATCAATTCTCTTTCAACTGCTTTTGCCCTTCTGTAACTTTACCTAACATTAATACTCATTTTATTCTATATTGTATATCTTATCAGATCACCTAAACACCTGCCTAAGCATAGAGACTAAAGTTCCAATATTTAAACTATATATTACAAGGAAATAGTTTATTACTGTTATTTTGATTTTTAATCTAAATTTAATATCTCTTTTCTGTTTAATGACTTTTGCTACTGACTGATCCTTAAATCTCTGCTGAAGTCCAAAATCTAAGAGTACTTAATACAGGGCTTGTTTCAGGGCTGGAACATACATGGCAATACTTCAGAAGAATCTATCCTGTGCATCCACGTTCCAATGAATTTTTGGATTTTTTATATAGAAACATTCAGAAAACCAACAACTAAAAATACAAGATTTAATTCAAGAATTGCCTATAATTCTTTCAATTATCACACTTTCCCATTTCTCATCATCCTGAAGCTTTATCCACACAGTAATTAAAAATGATTTTCCCCCCTCCGTTGACAAGTCTTCGATTTTGGTATGACAACTCTTATTTTATAATGAGGTGAAAGGAGATTATTGGTGAAGAAAAATGGACTTCTCTGGTTGCTAACGACTGTCAAGTATTATACTCCGTTGAACATACTGTCTTATTGGGAAGAAAATAGTCATATGGAGTTCCAAATGTGTACTGGCATGTTTATTTTTGTAATACAAACAACCATGGATTTAAGGTGACTTTCTCGAAAACCAAAAAGAGAAAAGACTTCTTGTCTCTAACTGTGGCTATTTCTTCCACTAGCTTCAGAGGTTTTAAGGAGCTATGAACAAAAATCGCAAACATGGAATTATCTTTTTGGCATCTTTGCTGCCCAGTTAGGAAAGGGAGGATAAGCTCTGATGAAAGTTATGTCCTGTGTTTTGAAGGCTAAACCTCTAGACTGGAGGTTAAGTGTCCGTCTATGTCATTTATGAAGTACATATGTAAAATCCGGATTGCTTATTTAAACAGTATCTTCTTGGCTCTAAGTGGTGTTAATTTTCTGTTGCTTCCTTCTTCACTTGGTATGTAAAATCTGCATAACCCTCATTTCACAACAGAAACTCCTTTGGATGACCTGGCTTCATTTCTGCAATATATTTAGACCATTTCTTCACAAAGGATTTTATGGCATCTCTAGGTGGCTTAAAAATAATTTAGGTGGTTCCTAAAGCAAAAGGATGAAGGCCAGTTTACAGAATGCTCTGCTACCCGACCTTCATAGTGATAACTTCCACTATGGAAAGACTTTCCATCCTCTGGCCTTTGGAAATGCCTAGTTTTAGTTAGATGCTGATTCATTTCCTGCAGCTCTTTAAACACAGCCAGCTGTGTGTGTACTGCTGAGGGTCAGTATTATTCAAGCATTGTTTCAGAGACTTCCTGTCCCTGAATTCTGCAAGAGGGAAAAAGTTCTGTTTTGCTGTTTGGTATCAGGTTTTGTTTTTTTCTTGGTTTTCTTTTTTTTTTTTTCCATAGGGGTGTACATTTCTCCCTAAGTGAAAACAAGTCCTTGGGGGAAAAGCTTCTGTAAATGACTGATAAGGAGTAGAAAAGGAAGTACAGAATCAAAGCATCTAGTTTTTTAGCCAGTTAAATCCCTCCAAGTCTAGGGCATCAAAGAGTCTGAAGTCTATGTATAAGAACTGTGGGAAATTAAGTGTATCCTTTACATAGTTTCATAAAGCAAGAGATGTTCTCATAAGGAACATTAGAGATTATCTGATTCTGTGAGCCTTAATTTATCCACTGTTACATACTCTGTTGCCACAGAGTATGCACTGACAATGACAGCAATAAAAGAAAAATCCAAGAGCTTTGAGACCTTGTTTCTCTATTTGCTTTCAATAATAATTCAGGCTTCATGTCAAAATAATGATAAGTGTTCCCACAAAAATGAACTATTAGTGATGGGACTTTGTTTCTTAGTTTCTTATCACATCAAAAAGGGTAAGTCTTTAATTATTTTATTAAATATTCATTTTTGTGGCTGTGAAAATATTAGAAACAAAAATATATTATACAAATGGGTTTATAACTTACTCTGTCTCAAGGCAAATCTAGACATAAACCACATTCCCTCTTGATTAATATCTCAGCAGTGTTTACTACTCTTCAACTGCTAGTACAATGTTTATTCTGTTCATTATACTGTTTCCTGTATCACTGTGGTGTTTATTGTTCTTCTGTGTATTTTTGACCTCTAAAGTTTTATCTGCAGCTCTGCTATTAAATTCACTTTCTTTTTTTTTGAATGTGGTTCATCCTGCTTGTATATTGCTGAATTTTTCAAACCTTTAACATAAAATTATCCTAATGGTTTTTGGCAATGCTCTCTGTGTGGTTTGTACAGTATCAGGAATGCTGGAGCCAGATGGAGTTCACCTGTCTAAAAGGGGTGAAACTATTTGATTAAGCGGGTTTTAATCTAGGTTTGAAGTGGGAAGGGGATAAAACCAAGCTCATCAGAGACGAACCAAGGGGCAGCATGTCAAGTTTGAGGGTGAAATCAATAACCCAACAGAAGTACATCTCCTGTTTGCTGACTCTGAATTGTGCTAAGCACTCCGAACACACTCATGGTCTTATGGGGACAAGCCAAGGAAATAAAAGCCAACAGGAAATCACCAGAAGATAATCTCAAAGGAACTGAGCTGTGTTCCTCTAGGACAGCAACTTGGCCTACAGCCCAGCTGAGGTGCCTTTAAACCAAGGCACACAGCATGGGCAACAAACAGGAGGATCTGGAAGCCAAGGTGCTACTGGAAAGCTGTGTTCTTTTGCCATTACTGAATCTTGGAGATTGACCTCCCTCTAGATCAGGAGGGGGTTTGAATGTGGAGAACTAACTCCGAAGAACAGACATGAGCAAGTCAAAAATCTGTGGATATGAATAAGAGATTGGTGCAACAAAGGGAAGTGAGTGGTTGGTGTCTGCTACAGGCTGCTTAGACCTGGCTTGATTAAAGAACATGGCATACATCAATATGGAGCTTGTAGAGACCTACATCAGTACTTGTTGGTTGAATAGATCACTGATGTAGATTGACATGAAGAAAGAATATGTCATTTTTTAAAAGGCAGAGAGAATAAATCATATGAAATACTGTTATGCTAGTATATAAGTTATAAAGGGAGTAACTATAAAGGCAGCCTACATCTTTTCTCATTACTTTTTACTTGAATCTCTTAGATATTTTAGGCATGGAAATAACACATCTATGACACTTAAATGTTAAAAGAAAATTCTTCCATGAGTGGTAAAATTATAGTAAAAAATGGAATTGGAAAAGAAGAAAAGAAACAGCAGCAAACAACATTTTTTTTGTGCAAGTCAAGAAGTACTTCAGTGTCATAGGTATCCAGAAAAAAACAAATGAGACATGAGAACAAAGACTTCAGATTTGTACAATATTTAATTTTTTTTCCTGAGCCCAAGACAAATTTCCTATAAACTTGAAAGTTTCTGGTATTTTACAGTCACTCCAATGGCAGCCCAGACAGGCTCCACATGAGGGATGTGGGCTGTACCCACCACAGGCTCTCCCTGGTGAGCACAGTGGTTCTTCCTTTCAGAGAACCTCAAACTGTTTGTGAATGGAGCACATTTGGTCAGGCAATCAGACAAAATGCTATCTGATGTAAATTCATTGAGAGACATGTAACGAGATGGGAAGGGCTGCAGCACCAACAATAACAAACAACTGATTAAGGACTTTTGCTCCAAATTGCTAGGTAATGGAGAAACAGCCTGCTCCAAACCTGAGAGAAATTCACAGAAATCATGCAAGATGCATAGAAGTTCTTCATTCGTTTAAGTGGTACAGTATTGAATCCAAGATATTTCACAAACAAAACAGCTTTTACTGATCAGCTCTATTCCCAAATGAGTTAAATCAAAGTAATTGCTTTTTGGAATGCATTCCTATCACTTTAAGTTCAGCACTGGCTTTTTTTTTTTTTTTTTTTTTTTGGTCTTATGATTTTAAATATCACTTTAAAAATACATTCTAGGTAATACTGTTTTATAGTGTTTTCACCTACTTTTCTATCAGCTGTAAATACACGTTTAGGTGATAACTGGTAAAGATTCAAACATACGTTTATCCAGATTGGATTTCAACTTCTCTCTCAGTTGCTAACACCTTTTCAGTAGTGACCTCTTCCAGCAGATGTCATTATGTTGTAAGCAGCAAACAGAAAGCAGGCAAAGCCTGTACTGCAAAACAGGAGCACCAGAAAATGTTTAGTGCTCTTAATAATTGAATGTGTGTGTATGGAGAGAGTTGCATAGTAAACAAAAACATTAGGTAATCTCTTATTTTTCACACTCTTGCTCAAAATATATTCAAAACACATTTTCAAACCTTGCAACAACAAACTGACGAATCTTAAAATGCAAAACTACCTCTACATTTAAAGTGTGTGTTTGAGCTCCCATTACGTATCTCATTATTTCCTTATGTTATACGTATGAAGTGGTTTCAATATTACTAAAATTTGACATTGCTGAGATGAAGTGCATCTTTTGCTTCCTAATAGACAAATTTTTCAGACAGAAAGACAATATAGGCTGAATTTCTTTACTATGGGAATTACTCATATTCAGCGAGAACGGCAAGCTTGACAAATTCTGTTATTGCTGAAGTATGTTGTGATACTCCTCAAGTGCAGGTAATGTGGGATGCATAGTCAGGTGCTATTACACCTGAAACTAATGGCCTGAGTTCTCATGTGGTAGTTCTAATTACAGACATGTCCTGATTCAAGAGAGGAAATTGTTTATTGTGGGTGTGTGAAGACTTTACTGCCCCTCAGTTAGCAGATCTCAGTGATGACTAAATGATTTCCCCTTGAGATGACTACATTTTCTTTAACAATCAACACTCAGTGAACATCCATAATTGCAAAACAAATCAGAGTATATAAAAGTATCCCAAATAATGAGAGACTTATATTTCAAATGCAGTTGTTTGCTGTTGGGAGCAGATGATCTTTCACCGAGGAGACAGGAACATCTAGAAGAGGAGCAATATCAACACGAGGGAATGGGAAACATGACCATTATCCAGAATTAAGCCACTAGAGTTTGTGAAGATCCAGCCAGACACTGCCTAACTGTTACTAGCAGTGTTGTATTGCAGTAGTACTCTTGGATGCCAGTCAGAGATTAGTATTCCCAGAGCCAAATGCATGAAATGAGGACCTGGAGGAAGATGTGGTCCAAGTGAATAGCTGCTGTGCCAAACAGTGATTTCACAGAATACTGCAGGCTTTCTGCACAACAGTTCTAAACCCTCCAAACCCCAGAATAAACAGAGTGATTACACTCAAAGAATTACAAAGAATTTCTCTATGACACAGGCACACATAAGACTCTTCACAAACAATAGCACAATCTACTGAAGCACCAGTTTTCTGCAGTATTCTTGTACACATATTGTAAAGATCAGAAAATCCATTTTATCCTCAAAAGATAGGTTCTGGTTTTTTTAAGCAAATAAATTACTCATTCATCCCCTTCTTCAATGAGAAATGGAACACACCATTAATTATGCACCCAGTTGTGATGGTGGCCTTTTTGTTTCCTTATGCTCTGTTTTGGGGACTTGTTGGCTTGTAATGCCAGCAGGAGATACATATATATATATATATATCAGCATCTTTTTTTTTTAATTCTTGTTGTAAAATTTCAAAAGGCTCTAAAAGAGCTTAATTGCAGTGATCCTTAATTTACCCTAGAAGTGCCCCTGGGAATCACTTTAACATCAAATCCTATTGCATAGTATGACTGAGCTGAGCCAGAGACACATAACTCAGCAGAAGGAAGAATGTGGACTCTGCCTTTGACTCTCACCATCTCTGACACAATAACTGAATCTCAGCATTTTCTTGTTTCCTGTGTACAGACAGAGATGTGGTAGCTTAAGCCACATTTCATGATGATGCAGCAATGGTTTAAACCACCTGCTTGGCTCCAGCTGAAAAATCCTTAGTGGTCATGTAAGCAGAGAGCATGGCTCATACCAACTTACAGCTGAGAAAGGGAACTCCTGAAAATTCCTTCCCAACAAAAATGAGCTAGATATAGATAAGGAAATAAAAGATGGGCGCACACACAACTGAGGAACTGCAGAGGCAGAACCAGTGTGGGCAGAAATTACACCCTCTAGGACACGCTCAGTGAATGAAGAGCAGAGACTCCCTGACAAAGACCCAGACATAAAATTGTTCATCAGCATTTGCAACATTTCTTTTTTTATTTTTTGTGAGTTTAAGTAGGATGATATATTGTATTATCATCCCACACCACTCTTACAGACCTGTTATCAGTTGTGCTCTACGAGGAGAGAATAAGGAAGATTGGAAAATATTACCCATATAAGGACTCAGCTGAAATCAAGTTATAGTCAAACATACAACAGTTTTCAGAGTGGAAAATATTGCCAGATAAAGACTGCTATAAATCACCAGAGGTTTGGAAACATTTTCTTATGAAATGAAAAGTGTTTGTCTGCAATTAAGATCTTCAGACACATGAGCAGTCATAAAATTTTATTCAAGAAGGTCAGCAAGACTATATATTCAATTAATTCTCTCAAACTATGCCTATACTATTAGAAAGCTGCTTTTGACAATGACTGTGATTACCATCAGAGCCAGTGATAGAAAACATTAGCTTTTGGATGAGTTTTCTTCTTGGTTTCTACATAATATAAAAACTTTCTAAACATTTTTCCTGCAGCCTTGAAATTATTCCTCTCGAGTCCTTTGCCCTACTTCAAGTTCAGTTAAGCTAAGGTATACACTGTAGCAATTACAGATATCCATGTTAAAATTCACTACAATGTATCTGTCCAATCTCTTCTCTTTTCCTGCAGTTTTTTTTTTTTTTCAAGGTATGCCTTTAGACTTGCTTTACCATTAGCATAAGAAAATGACTAACAGAATATGCCTTAGCACTTAGCCTTAGGTGACTGAATTTACTGCACACTTACAGAACCTGTACTGGAGTGCTTTCTACTTTGAGCACATTGGGTTCCTTGTGCTGCTGTGTGCATTTCACCCACACACTCTGAATATTGTTCCCCCCTAAGAGATATCATGCAACATTCTTCATAACCAGCAAATAAGGGAGTACTCAGAATAGCATAATTGTGATTTCACAGCATAGATTTTAAGTATCATTTGAAATGGATGCGGTGCAAACTTAATATTCCATGAGTTCTAACACAATGTCTCTCAAAAAATTCCTCTGCTCTTTTAATTTTTAGCTGTCATGCATTTGTAAATAAGTGAGAGCACTTGTGCCTTTTCTTTACTGAGATGCATACAAAATGCCTGCTCTCACTGCCAATATTGTAAAGTGATTTTCATTGTGTGTTTTACGGAACTGTTAGATATATTGGATGAAATCATGGTCTCCTTTGAAGTTAAGGAGAGCATTACTGTTGACTTAATGAGACCGAGATTTCTTTTATGTTCAAAGTTAAGCAATGTTTTTCACTTTCTTTTTTATTAAAATATACTGCAGAAAGTTAAAAAGTAAAGCAGTACTTTCAGGGTTGCATCCACAACATCTGAAGGCCTAAAAATGTCAGTAATTCAAAAATCCCCATAAATGGCTTTGAATGCCAGACACAAAGATAGAATTTGTATGAAGTCAGAAATAAATGAAAGTGCTTTTTTCTGGCTCCAAGTTTGAGTTGGATTAACAAATCCTTACAAAAAAGTTCTACAGAATTTATTTAAAATTAAAATCTATCTTTTTATAAACTACTTACTTTCATGAAATTAAATAAAAGGAAAAAGTATTTCTGATAAAATATTATGCCAAAGGATTAAAAAATAAATAGACAAAAAGATCTTCTTTATTACTAAAGACTATCAGCTTTTACATTGATATCTAGGAAGAAAATGCAATGCCTGTAGTCTCCTATTATTTATTCTGTGTGACAGTGTATTGAGAGCTAGAATTTATAAATACTTCGCATATAAAGGTAGCACTTTAAAAGAAATTACTTCATATTTCAGGTTATTTTAGTGGGAATTTTTGTTATTAACATGTTTAGACACATTCTGAGGTCATTTTTCACATCTCATTTTGGGAATGGACATTGTAAAGCATTTTGTTCAAGTAGAAGTTTATCTGTTTTTAAGAGGTAGGAGTATGTGGACCGCATCAGTTCAGACTCAGATCCTAAAGATTGATTAGGCAATTTTTTGATGGAAAACCAGGATTAAGTAGGTTATTGTCCTTTACATGTCTTATTGTGGTTTAGTACCTGTAAGACAAGGTCATGACTGATGTTGAAATAATTACACAAAGCTCAAGGATGGTAAAACAAATATTTGACTCTTCAATACAACGGTTTTCCTCATTATTAAATGGGTATTACAAAAACATGTAGAAATCTAGCAATCTGATGTTTGGTAAGAAAAATTCACAATAGCTAATCTGAGAGCCCTGGAAGCTTAAAATGTCAGTACATCTAGCAAACACATCAGCACAGTCAAACAGACAACTTTCAGGGTGCCTTGGCCAAGTTCTTCTCCAGAGGCTCTGTCTGGAGCAGATGGCTGCTTATGGCCAGTCAATAGGCAGTCATTACTGGGCTGGAGTATTTTGCTTGAGTGCTTTTGAAGCTCTTTCTGTCAGTTATTCCATGTTCAAAGGATCAACCAGTATTCCCAGTTCAGACAAATTTTAAATAAAATGTAATATACAAGGAATGTGTCCCAGAAAGGGGAGAAATGTAAGTCTAAATGCCTCTTCTTCACCTTGTATTGGCTCAGAAGACAGAGAAATATTTCAGTTCCCACGTCACCCAAAAATCAAAATGCTAAAAAGATTGATATTGTATTATCAATACACAAAAGAATTAATTTTAAATGTAAATTAAAAGTTACCAAGGTACTTGAACTTTACTTTATGCCACATCACTTTTCCCCATTTTTACTCAGTCTATTTGCACTGGGAATTCCACACAACAGTAATGGAGAAATGATCACCTATATATGTTAATATCTAACCAAGGTACACCTCACTAGTTAAAAGCAAGTCAATGGAATCCTACACCCAGCCCAGAGCTTCAGCTTAGGACTTTAGAGTGGCAGCTATGGACACATACATTTCCTTCCTGTTTTTCTATTCCTCTCCTTCTCAGAAAACAAATCTTCCTAGTTTAATTTTTTTGAATCATCTCACAAATTCTGGCTTCTGTATTTAAAATAAGAAGTGAACATTCTGACAGTTTGTTTTCTTGAACACATATCTGTGAGAATCCTGGAGCCATGTGCTCTGTTATAGGCAACCAGAATAATACCGTAGTGACTTCCAAACAGCATTCAAGTTGCTTTACTTATTCTAATAAGAAAGAACAAAAGATTTTTAAAAGGTGGATGTGCCTGACATTATCATGGTCGCTTACATGGAGATATGGAGAATGGGAATAGTTACAATCAACTCATCATGAAAGAACCTCACTCTGCAGTGTACAGAGGATGGAGAATTTTTTCAGTATGCAGCAGTATAATGAAGCAGTGAGAGACAGAGATTATGCTTTCAGTTTTATTCATATTATGCATAAGAATTCTGAATTCGCTCTTTGGAGGATAAGCATCCTAAATCACCTGTAAAACATTTGCCTTATCTTTCAGCATTAAAGCAGTAGTAGAAGTACTGCTGAGTTCTAAGAAAAAATTAACTCGCTTAGGTAATCAGTTTAACGTGTTGCAAGGCTCCCAGAGAAATGTTAACTTTTGATACACAGAAGTGCTTGTGAGCACTTAGGCCTAGAAAAGCAAACCCACAGGCCCCTCCTTGCACCAATTTTTTTTTAGTTTTTTGAACTGAGTAGAAAATATGTATAAGAAAATGCAACTAAATATACTTCTGACAGCTCAAATGATACATAAATATAAGGGCTGACAAGGGTTGGTTTGTCATTGTAGTTCACTTCGATCAACTCTACATGGTTCTGTAGGACAATGAAATTCAATGCACTTATAATTTCCAAAAAAGTGAGCTCAGATTCTTTTAAAAGCATTTCTATGTGAAAACGGATCATTTACATGCCAAAAGCACTTTTAATGTGACATATTTAGCACATGTATTATTGAGAACGAAAGCTGCTTGAACTTAGTGAATTTTAAAGTCTATAAAATGGCACCCTGCTGAGCAGAAAGGTAGCTGTTCAGTGAATTTCCCAGTTATGTGATTATTTTGAATAATAGACTTGTACATAACTTTTTTATGAAATTAAAGGTATGACATTTGCTTTAGTTCAGTCCTGTAAATTGCACTTTAGAACATAAAGAATGGGCTGATGTGTGAATTTGTTGCTCCTCTAAGCAATTTTGCTGATTTTTTAAAGAACAGTTTTATGTTTCATCTATTGAGTAACACATCAAACAGTTATCTTAGTAGATTTAATGAGCATTCATGTATATCTTAACACATATGAGGAACAGTCAGGAACCTGAAAAATAAAAGTATTGTGCTTTGGTTGTCTAGGACTCACCCAGGCTCTGATGCAAGATGATGAATAGTTTGATGAAATGTCCTAACACTTAGGAAGCATAATTAAGAGAAGCATCTGGAAGTGTAGAGGCACAAGAGATTCATTTAATTTGGCTCTTTGACTTGATTAAATACACTATATACTTCACTGTCATGGAATTCCACAGTTCTACCTGCTCCCAGACAAAGAGGAACCAGCAGAAGAATAAGTCTTATCCTGGATTTTTGATTTTATATTTTTTCCCCATCAGGAGCAACATGAAGTGCTTGAAAATATAAAAAGCATAACAAAAAGTGTCCATGCATGACAAATACAAGAATTCACCTGACACACAGAAACTACGAGCTGTGTTACTTATATCACTGGAGTCCAAAAAAGGTCATAATGAGTAGCTACAGAAAAGCACAGCACACAGCCCTGTGTTGAAGCTAAAGACTGAACAGAACATTTGGAATTACATGTAGGCTTATGCTCTTTGTGGGATTCAGGGCTATGAAACAGAATCCAGAGCATAAAAAGGGCATTTGGGAAGGATTTTCACCACATTTTCTGGCTATAAGCTGTTTATTCACTTTAGGTGTGTAGCAATCCACAAAAAAGGGGCTTGTAAAGAGTGCAGAAAATCCTTTCTTTCAGGGATCACCATGCTTTTAACTTATAGGCTCCTGCCAAAAACCAACCAACCAACCAACCAACCAACCAAAAACCCCCAAAAAACCCCCAAACCACTGTAAATTGACTCTGTGTGGAGACATTAAGGCAGAGAGCAAGTCTCCTGTGAGTTGTAAAATCCCCCACCCTCAATATCAGAAAAGCTGCTCTCTCAGTGCATACTGTAAATATTTCTAACACTTTTAAATAACTCACAAGCTAGGACAGAGAATAGTGAGACTATCCCAAAAAAGAACACTTAAATAATCATGTCCCCCATCCCTTTTTTATTTAACAAGATGCTTTCAAGAAAGATGTTCAGAAGTATAAGATCAAAATAAGAACATTTCATATTACATGAGACCTTACCTGTAACTTGATCACTTCTTGCTCCTCTACATTTCATTCTCTTCTTGGTGGGAGAGAGGAATTATATTTACTTTTGACTTCAAATCTAATTTAAAGCCAGATTTCTATGACAAACACAACAGAGAACTAGAAATGTAGATTCAGGCACTAAACAAATCCAGTGGTATACCTCAAAGGGAATGAAACTCTCTGCTAGTTATGATAACTGCCTGAAAATTTTAGGGAATTAAGGGCTTCTAATGATAGACAGTACTCTTTTAGTTTAATGTGTCTCTGGAAAGGGCAAAGGACTCATATGGATGATGAGATTGGTCACTTCCTAAATTAATATCCACAGCAGTATGGCTGCTTTGTCATATGCATGCACATTTTCCCTTAGTTTATAGCCTAGAATGATGCATTACAAATTAAATAAAAAATACCTCAATCTTGCCTTCTTGACTTATTTTCAAGTGTGGCATTGAAAACAACCGGTAGATTTTCAAAATGCCATAAATGAGGTAGTAAAATGAAAACAAGAGTTTAAAACTGTTCCCTGTCCACTTATGAAACATAATGTTTTGAAGGATATCTCAAATCACCCTCTATTCTTCATATCCTGTAGTAGTCCAACAGTTACTAATCAGAAAAATATGTTGGGGTGGGGGGGGAAAGGTTGCTTTTAGCAGACAGGCGGCAAGGTTTTAATTTGTAGCTGATAATTTGCTACTGGAAGCTTACCCTGATTAGTCTTCTTATGGCACTAACAGTTTTTGAGGTAGTGTGAATTACCTACTGTGTATGTTTTTACCACCCATTCAGGGATGAAAATGAGTTACAACCTAGGCCTCAATTAAAGCTTGAAATAAGAAAACCTAAAACTTCTTTTATGTCCTCACTTCTAAGGAATAGAATTAGTTGCATCTGATATTATTGGAATTGTAATTCACACTCCTGAAAATCCAGCAATGGATCTTTCAACCCTTTACAATGAAGCACATTTCAGCTGTTACCCAATTATGCTGCCTTTGCTCCAAGTCAAATCATCATCCAACAGCTGAGAATTGAAACAGACTCCATTTGTGAAAATGAACGGTGTATTTATCTGTAATGCAGAATGTTTTTAAGTGTTACTCTAGCTGTCATGTAGAAATTAGGATGTTATTGCTTGTTCTATTAATTCTCAATTCTGGGAAACTGATTTGTAGGTTGGTCTCATCAGAACTATATGGTAGGCTTTTTGATCTACATTATATGCAAACCATGCCATAGACATTATAACAAGCAGTATATTCCCCATGATTTTAAGCATCTGGCTTAAAATAAAGAACTAATCATGAGAATCATTATTTTACAAAGGGGAATCCATGTTGCCCTTTTTGTACATTGGTGCTCAGTAGTCCACTAATCTGACTTTCCCACAGGATGATGGAAACTGTATGAAATTAATAAACACAAATTACAGAAAATAATATTCCCCTTGTCTAAGTTTCCCCACTTTATCTTAAAAATTGCGCGTATTGTTAAGCTGTTGTTTGGGGCATGCTTTAATAAATAACCATACACAAACATCCTTCACTTTTACTGAGGAATCTAACATGGCAATTTTGTCTGTTTGCCACAATAGTGTGGAATCTTATTTTAGGTTTTATTAATAAGACTTTTAAGGACTGGAACAGTGATAAAAGTCTAATGCTGGATATCGTTGCAAGTATTTTATTCAGTCACTCTTCACAGGCTCCTACAGATGATGTAAGACAGCGTGAAAATAAGCAATAACACAACTGGCAGGAGTGGAGGATAGCAGCTAGGAGACAGGACATTCTTCATTAAAAGGAAAAAATATTACAACCATCTGAAATAATGGGGAACATTCTGGCCTACCAAAAATACAGCATTGTTTTAAGTGGCTACCCTGCGAAAAAAAGTGAAGTTACTGCTTCTTAGCTAATGTCAACCACTCTAGTGAGATTAAATCTAGCTGAAGAAGCCTATCTGTACTGAAATAAATTCTCTGACCACCTCTGTGATTATACCTTTAAAAGTCAGTGAAGCCACATGCAAGCAAAGCAAAACTACCCCACTGATGAGTGACCATTGTGAATTTAGACGCCTTGTGTTAATGTGGTATTCTTTCCTCTACAATAATTTTAAGGAGTCCTACACAGGCTGCATAGAAGCCTATTGGCTTTAATCCCTGTTAAATTAAATAAGCCTTTTCCAGGCAGAAAAAGTGCCCAATATAGATTTCTCTTTTTCCTCTACATCCATTATAATTTCTGCTTATTATTCTCTGGTTTAGTGGTAAAAGGAGTTATTTAGACTTCCTTTGTCTTTTCCCCCTCATTACCCTTTCATAGCAGGTTTTGTCATGCAGTCACTGTCAAGTTCTTTTTTTTTTATTATAAAAGTGACATTTAGAATAATGAACTTAATCTAATTCCATTTTTGTCATACAAAGGTCCAGATTCTCAGCTGCTATAAACTTGTGTATCTCCTCTCAAGCCAGCGCATCTGACTTGTGCAACTTTATTTTAAAAAAAACCTGCCAGGTGCAAAAATTTCTTGCAAAATATTAAAATTGTATAGGGATTTTGTCCTAGATTCATTAGACTTTACTTTGGACATCTAATCTAGCTGCTCTCTCTCTCTCAGCTAAATGCAATTCTTCAGGTAAGAAAGGAACCCCCATGAATTGCCCAACACCAGGAAAAATTCAGTCCTTTTCTGTTTGTTTTTTCAATGTTGAGGTCATAGCATTGTAGCCACCAAACTTCTCCAAGCTGGTGTTAAAAAAATCCTATGTGGCTTGTAAGGATGCTGCCTTTGTCTGCTATTGTTGCATAAATTCTGTTATAAGGCATCATTGCCATACATCACATGGCATGGCTACCTTATGAAATTGACTGGGCCAGAAAGCATTAAAGGGATGTAAAAATGAGACTTGGCTTGAGATATTCATTGTGTGCAATCAGTGCAACACAGACCTTCATATTAGCCCTAAAGAAGCAGCTGTTTTATGCTCCACAATTTCTCTTCTGTAGCTACTCTAAAATTTAAATTAATATCTGGTTACAGATTATTTTCAATATGTTAATTTTGAATCTCTCAGTAAATTCTTCAGTGTGACTGTTCATTCAAGTTACTTTTTTCTTCTGCATCGCCTTTTGATGACTGAAAAATTTTTTTACCTGAGACTGTCAAGTTATGAACAGTGAACAGTAGAGAGGTATGCAGGTTTAAACCTGCCTTTTCCCTATACAAATCCAGTTATTCATGGCATTCTTTCCCATTCATGTCTCCTTTATACCATGTTGACCACAGTAGCCCCTGAATGTGATTTAAGTGGCATCTTCTACTGTCTATTAAGACACAGGACACACTTTTATTCCATGCTTATTTTGCGCTGCTTACAAGCAAGGAAAATCATGTAAAATTTTAAGCAATTAAGTGTTTTGTCTTTTTTATTATTTGTCAAAACTTGCAAAGAAGAGGCTCTAGAACAAGTGAGTTTAACAGTATCATAATTGTTTTAGATTTTCATCATTTCATGCTTCAGATGCATTCAATATTCAGACCACATTCACCAAAAAAATTATGATCGTGTATGTACATTCCAACAGCGACAAAATCTAGAAGGTTCAAAAGTAATTTCCTATTATACAAGTAAACCTAACCTTTTTCTACTAGGGCATGGTTAGATTTGTTTCTGGAGATTTGGAAACAGAAATTGCTGAAGAATATAATATATCTGAAAGTACTTATTTCTTAGGTTAAAAAAGATATCCCCTGGGTTGATTAAAAAATATAGATCTGCTTTAGAAGACACTGCCACTAGAATAAAGAAAATTATGGAATATTTATTTTAGATAGTCCTATTACTAGAAAAATCAGGATGCCTCAGCTCCTGATTCCCATTTGCAAGAGCATATGGAATACACCAGTATCACGTACCTTGCACCAAGCACTCAAGAGACTGAGTGTCAGTCTAAGTCTATAATTTTAACTAAGTACTGCACATTGGGTCCTGCCACACAGAAGCTTGGTAACCACAATAATAAGCAACTGTCTTGTGCAACACAAAATCCAGTTTGTACAGTGCTTTGAAACATCACGACATTTCAAAGTAATTTACCAAGTATATACAATAATTGAATAATACAGTCTGCAGCTCCAAGCTAATGACGGTAAGCAAAGGGAAAACAAGTGAGTCTTCTCTACTACCAAGGTAGGGAATCTTTCTGTTCCTTAATCTTTTCCTCTCCTGGGGCTGTCAATTGTGCAAAATGGTTTGAAATTATGGATTTTTTTTTTTTTTTCATGGACTACAATTTGCTCAGGGACAATTCAAGTAAACAAAGTAATTCAATTTATGTTCTGGTTGCCTCTTTTCCAGCTATATTTACAATGCATTTTCTGTAATTGTTACAGTATTGATCAAGGAGTGTATTGTAAATATCCTATAGAGTGGTGGTGAGCTCTATGGGTGGAAAAAGTCAGATGATGTCAGTCCACATATATTTTACACACACAAAGATGTGCACAATATTTTTACTTTGATCAAATCCCACTTTTGATACATTTTGCATATTCTGTGAAAAAAACCCAACTAAGCCTAATCAACCTGAAAAATGCCATGAGCTAAATAAAGCTGGAGCTGTGGCACTATTGAAGCCAATGAGCTTGTCAACGCTGCAAGGATTGCACTTTGAAAGTCATAAGTTAAACCAAATTAGACTCTTTTAAAGCCCATGTTTGGTTGTACTGTATGAACACAGAAAGGAAAGAGGAAAAAAGGGTGACAATCAGTACCCAGTAAATATGTCTTTCATTTAGTACTCTGTGGGTTATCCATGATGGTTATGTGCATTTCCCTTTATATTCCCCACCAAAACTCTCTACAGAAGGTATTTCAGCTAAAAACACTGTTAACTTCTTCATGTCTCTTACCAAGCAGCCCTGGCGAGGAGAACATTTAAATTACAGCATGGCTTCCTTGATAGGCATCTTAGCACTTGGCAGAGATCCCCAGAGCAGCATGGTGGGGTGAGCCCTGTGTCATCCACTGTTGCATTTCCAGGTCTGCCTGCAGGTTTGGGGGCTTCACCTGTGTTCTGTCACTGCCCTGGGTGACATGACAAGCAAGCAGAATGGTATTAACCAGAGCTTTGTTAGACATGCTCAGCAGCCCGTGCTCTGTGCTGTGGCTCTGCAGCCTGTCCCTCAGCAGCAGACCAGCCGCTTTGAGTTCCCTTTTCTGCCCCATCTCCTGTTGAAAGCTGAGGCTTTCTCTCACTCCAGTTACTCTACTGTTCTGTTTTGGAAGTTGCACTGTTAGGGTTTTCCACAAACCTGAAGTTGACTTTTTAACTTTCTAATATGCCAACCCCATGTCACACGAGTAGGGGTAAATATGAACAACAGCTAAATGAGGAGGGGCATGAGGGATGCACCCTATTCTCTTATGCAACTGTAGAAGAGCTACTATACCCAAATATAAGGGACAATGGCTCTTAATGCTGCATCAGCCCAGGGTATGACTAAGAAACACAGGCCCAGGGTACAACACTGGCCATTTGCTCTCTCCTGTCCAGCATCATGTCCTGCACCAGACACATGGAGCAGGCAAGGAGACTCTGGAGTCCTGTTTACAGTCTGCAATATGAGAAGATGAAGAAAGTGTGAAGGAGAGAGATTGAGACTTGACATACCCAGCAGTAACCATCTGTAGAGCCTGAGACACACAGATCTGTAAATGTTTGGCACTGCTATTTATGCATTACTACATATACAGCGATATAGTGAATGGAGACTAGATAGTGAAAGATGAGGATTCTGTTCATTGACTGACTATTAATTATAAAACCCACAAACCTGTCAGTGTTCTTTTCCTGCAATGCAGAGAGTGAAAATTCATGGTTACACATGATAATCAAATAATATTTCTTATATAGAAGAAAAAAATATTCTATAAGAATATTTCTATTCTATAAGAAAAAAATATTTCTTATTTCTCAGCACTTCAATGTCTATGCATTGACAGAGTTTGTAAGGGTGGGAGGTTGATATCCAGCCTCAAATCCAAGAAAGGAGAAATGGACAAACTCAGAGTAGCAGGACATACTCTGCCCTCAACATCAGTCAGGGTACACCACACTTTAAAAAAGCAGCAATGGGGTGAAGTGAAAGCAGTTCAGCTCCTCTGCTGCTATCTGAGTCTTTCTTTTGATGAAACACTGTTAATTTAGGTGAATTATATGTGGTGGCCTTGTGATGTAGATTACTGTCCATGAGGAATTGGGTTGAAAAAAACAAATCCATTGCAGATGCACACCTAGAATAATAAAATCATAGTATGGCTTGGGTTGCAAGAGACCTTAAAGATCATCTTGTTCCTAACTGTGCCTTGGGTAGGGCACCTCTCACTAGACAGGGGGCTCAGGGTCCCATCCAACCTTGCTGTGAACATTTCCAGATTATGTGACAAACATAAGTATAAATTTAGATATTGAAACTCTCAAAAAAACCTCAATATTATAAAAAAATGCAGTAGCTGTATTTTAGATAACTGGGCTCTGGATCTGAGTAGTTATTTCTTATACTGAAACCTGAGTTCCATTTCTGATTCTTACATTGTTTTGTAGACAGTCAGCAACTAAGCTAGAGCACTCTAAAACGAACCACAGTTTTCTTTTCCTTTTAGCCAAGTCTCTTTGGCCATGATTATTCATTGATTCTTAATTAATTTTTCCTCTCAAGTATAGAGCAGCTCTTTTAGTTGGTCTGATCTGGTTTATGGGCAAAAGAATTTCCTGTCTACTATGAAATCTGAAGTTTTTAATTAATATCTCTGCCTTTATAGCACTCAGACTTGTACTGCACTAAAAGAAGTATACTATTTACAATATCAAACGCAGAAGTTAGAGACAGTATAAGTTGAATGTGGTTCTGTTTGTTGTAGATAAGGTTGTCCCCTTGTCTATAGATCCACCCATATCTTTGCCAAAAAATCTGTTAAGTCTGTCAAGTGTGGGCCAAGTGTGGGCAAACTGTCTTTATTTCCCAGACTGCCTTGAAAAAATTTTCTGCAGAACCCTTCATTCTTGTATCAACACTTGTTTTGCCTTCTCTCTAGGGCATTCCAAACAATAATATATGGAATGTCTTAATTTTTAAATTTGTGAATAGTTGCAAAAATCCCATTAAACTATGCATCATTTGAAGCAATAAAACTCACTTTTCCATGGATTTCTCTACTGTTGACTCTACTATCAAAAGTGCAGACCTCAGCTGCGCTGGGGTCAGTAAAGGAGCATCTCTCCCAGATGTGCTTTCTGGTGTCTTTTAAGAGGTGAATTATCAGAGAAGCCTTCTTCTTTATTCGGAACCTCAAAAATATTTTTTTTTGTATCCTATCCAATAGATATTGTGTATGAAATTCAGTGGAAATCAGAAGCTGTTTCGAGAAGTGATTAGCAGACGACATGAATAAAAAGTTGAGAAAAAATGGAGGCAAATGTATCTGTTTTCACAAGGAAACAAGGCTTGAGATATTTACACAATTGTTACAAACATGAAGAGCAGATATTATGTCACTGATAGATATAGATATAGATGACATAGATATAGAATCAAATGAGCTTTGCCCACTAAATAGGTTTGTCCTGTAAACAGTAAAGTTTAAGGCAGGTAAGATATGTGGTTAAGTGGACTAATAACTGACCAGAAGACAGGACCCCCAGGTGGTTTTCAGCAAAGAATTACTAGAAAAGGAGGGTGTGTCTGGTATGCGAAACTGACACTGAGCTCAACCCTATTTAAAATTTGCATCCACCATATGGCAGTAAATAAACACTCAAGGTTGATAAAAGTGGCAGGAACACAGAGATCAGGAAAGCCACGGTGAGCAGTCAAGATTACACAGTATGCTGGGTCCATCCAAGTAAAATGTCAGCATAACAAAATGCAAACTTATACACTGAAGAACAAGAAATGAATATTCATAACAAGAAAACCACTGCATGCTGGAAAACAGTGGCTGAATGGGACTGGAGGTCACCATAGAAAAATATCTTGTTATGAACTTCCTGACTGTGTGGAAAGGCTTCCAAGGCAAATGGCTGGTCAGCTCCTTAGTGCTCCCAGGAGCACAACTTCAACACCCTCATCACCACATGTGCGCACCACTCTCAGCTCAACTCAGCCACAAAACTGGAGATGATCAAGGAGATGAGACCATAACTGAATTTCCGTGCACAATTTTACATGTGAGAATGAACAAAGGGGCTTAGTGGCAGAACTCATTAGTATGGTATCCATTCATTATTTGAGAAATACTGCAGTAAACCAGGTCACATTGAAACTGAGTTTTGATGTCTCTTTTTAGTTCTTATTTCCCTAATGTCTCTTTTTAGTTCTTATTTTCCCAAGAAAGGCCCAGGAATATGAACAGCAATGGTGTCATAGGTCACAACCTACATGTTTTTCAGGGTTCCATATTCTTGCAACACCTGTCTATAACCAACCCTAAAGTTTTGACAAACAGTGCATTGAGATGCAGTATTGTCTAAACAATGAAGAAAACTCTGAACAGGTAAGCCTAAGGCATGTCATGTTAATGGCAAGCATATTTTTTGTCACTCCACAAAAGAAAATTTTTTATTACAAAATAAAAGTAAGCCTTAGTCACTTTTAAAAAATGTATTTTCTTACTCAGATAATACAGAAACCATAACATGACACTGTGCCAATGTACAAGCTAAACATATTTTTAAGAAACGAGGGTCAGGCGCCACACTGACCCACAAGACCCATCCGTGGCTGGGCACTTCTAGGCAAAATCATCTGGCATTGTGCTGCATGAATAAAGGCATTTTAGGCATTTTAGGGACCCACATGAACAGAACATCAACTATGGAATATGGAAATTCCTTAAAAAGCATTTTTCTTTCTCTGAAGTATTTTAGTGGCCTGCGGGGTTTAGGAGCACAGTGATGACTAGTAAGTGCTCTCCACCACACTGCAAATTGGGCAGCTCAGGAGTGGAGCATTCAGACCAAATAAAAAATAAATAAAATAAATAAAGTTAGTGCAATGACTGGGAAAATAGAAAAGTAAGTGTGTGTGTCACACAGAGAATCAGGAAGGTGGCACAGAAATGTTTGGCAACTGTGTCTAAATGGAATTAACTTCTAAAAGGTGCCTTTCCAGTAGGTCCACAGAGCAAGAACTCTCACATTATTTGATGACAATGTAAACCATACAGTGCCTCAGACTCATTAAAAAGTGCTTGAGCAGATGCACAACCAGATCATCTCGGAAAAAAAAAAGGCTGTAGAAGTAAGAAGATTCATAATGTGTGATTTTTGTATTTATTATTCTACATGCAAGTGTGAGCACCCGTCTATTTCATGCAGTCTTTGAAGTTCACAGAAACATACTCCAAAGTATGCAGCATTTGTTCTGTCATATACCTGTGCTAAAGCCATGCTCAACAGTTTCCTTAAGGGAACTTAATTTTAGAGTTTTATTTAAATTGTGAAAAGCTTTAACATTAAAAAAATGCTGGTGATAAATATTTCCTTTTAGATTTAGATTTATATTAGACATTTATCATATGCAGTATCCGAAAAGGAGCTCAGGCTGTGTTTTGCACTGGAGTTAAGAAAGGAAGGAGGGAATACAGTAAACCAGAAACTTGTAACTTGTTAATCCATGAGTAAAAGTTGGTTTGTATATTAAGACAGACTTAAAACTATTATAAAATTAAAATTAGCATAAACCTGTATCATTTATCAAGAATATTGTAAGAAACATTTTAAAAAATCAACCAAAATACAATAATTTAACTTGTTCTCTTTCTAGTTTGATGTTAATGACATCAAGCAAAAATTATAGAATTTATACAATAATTGACATATTTTCTTATCTGTTCTTTGAAAGACCATTTTATTTTTAGGTATAGTTGTTTTAAACTGCTCTTATACTAGCACAACCACTAGACTTCTGCCACTCATCTGATAGAAACACCCTACTTCCACTACTCCCTGAGCCACGAGGCCAAAAACTTGAGTGTTGTAATTTCAGAGCAGCAGGGCAGGCACACACTTTTCTACAACCAGTGTATGAAGGGTTCTGTGTGACCTGAGTCAGTGCCAGGTTAATTGAAAACAGAACCTAAAAGATTGAAGATACTGAACACAGCAACATATTGTGCTAGAGACTCGGGAAAGTGTATCTGTATGTAAATTCTTTGCCACGTTTCTCCCACAGTAACAGCAACCACCTGCCTGTTGCAAATACAAACAAACAAGGAAAGAATATAGAATCTGCATCTCTGTTTTCCTTAAGGCTAGAAGTTATATCATAAGGGTGTACTGTGGCCTGCAAAAGAAGGGAAATAGTTCAAAGGCTAAATGCAGCTGGAATGGAGGCTGCAGGTTTGTGTGCAATTGCTCTGCCACATTTCTGCATGCAATTGCCATCCTTGTGTTTTAGGCAGGCACCCATCTCACTGGTTTTGCATTCAGACACTCCATTTGCATGCACACTTATGGTAATTTCAATTGCAAATATAGCAGGGAAATTGACCTCGGGCCTTGATTATATTTTCTTTTAATGTGGTCCATGTTTATAGGAACAGAGTTTGAGTTACCACTCCAAAATTCAGCTGTTCTAAAATATCAGTATATACCTGGATTGTTTTCCAAATACTGGAATATTAGTTTCCAAATATTCAGAAGGAAAGAAAAGGAGAAAGGGACAACAGCTGTAAATAAGAGTAAAGACAGGTTTGAATGAGCAGGCAGAGCTTAGGGTAGGAAAGAGAGTGACAATATTGTGATTTACAGATTAAACATTCCAGCCAAAAGCTGTGTATGAAAGCAAGATACAGCACTGTTCCAAATAACAGCACAGCTCTCAGCTGATGCAATTCAGCAAAGCTCCACTGGAAACAATGAAGTTACGCTGATTTACACTGGCTTGAGATCTTGCTCAATATGTTTATAGCTCAATGGCTCAATATTAATCTAAAAATCAGAAAAATAACAACTTGTCATTTATTTAACCCCAGCATGATGGAAGGTTAAACTAAATACAGAAAGCCCATAACAAATAGCAGGGACATTCTAAGGTCACCAAATGAAGGCTGTCGTTTTTGTATTCAGGCCAGTGATAAAAGAGTTTTTAAATGTTTGGACATTCAATCTATGTAGTGCCACAACCTGAACATACCCCTTTGCCAAACACAGGCTCACTAAATCCTCTTGGAATGTTGTTTACCTCTGAATAAATCAAATTTGACAGAGTAGGTTAACTTTACAGATTCATTTTTCAATCACAAATGATTGATATTTTTTACAGAAAGCAAGCCACAAAATTCTTACTGCATAACTGACTGTTGCAAGTCATATTGTTCTTGGGTGTCATATGAAATCCAAGCAATTTTTCAAGGACTTTATTTCATAGCTATCCACCCTCTCTGGGAGAACGCAGCACTGAGTGTACCTCAAACAAGGATCACCCAGCAGAGATAGTTTATCAATAATTTTAAGTCCATGTCTCTCTCACAGAGGCTGAACATGCTATATTGTTCATTTTATAGCACTGGTCCACTGCTAAAATCCTAAATCCATTATCTAGGCTTATGTCCCACAACAATAAAGAACAGGCTACTGAAGGAAACTGAATGAAAGCTGAGATATAGGAAGGTTTATTGTTAACTGATTAAAAACAAATCATTATAGAAAATAGGAAGGGGAGTGAGAAGTAATTTCTATAATTTAATTTTAAAATATAATTTGTTGAAAGGCCAGAAGTAATAAAAAAACACTTCATGTTAAAAATTGTATGTATTTCTTGTTCCCTTAATTAAAAATAAATATGCACATAAAATTTGATGCCAGCAACAATATTCATACATTGCATTACTTGTTTTTCCAACTGAATATGCTATTTTGGTTAGTATCTGTTTAATTATTATATGTAGTACTGCTTGAGGCTATCTGATATGGGTGTCTATGGAAAAATGACTGTAATTCACTTTTATTATTATAATGACCTTGGTCTATGACAGGACTGAATTAAATATCAGTGAAAATTTGCACAATTCACTGTGCTCAGGTTTATGCCACTTAACATTCAGTGTTTAACTGGAGCACCTAAGTTAGGTGGATGGATTTAGATGTACATTTGTCCTGAGGCTCTCTCTACTGCCAATGAAGACTGATAGGAACTGCCAAAAGGCAGTTCGGGTCTCAGATGAATGGAATTACACTTTGGGGTAATCCTGCTGCCTCCATCTTCTATAGAGGTATCCTAGGATAAGTGTTTCTACACTCAGAGCATCAGCTGAGTGCTGAACAATTATTCCATACATTCTATGGAAACTTACACTCTCAAACTGTTAATATTCTATATTATTTTAGAAAAATAATATTTCCTAAGAAAAAAGACAACAACAAGTTGGAAAAAAAATTCCAGTGTCCAAATCACTGCTTTGCACTGCTCTTGGTGTTTCCTTGGAATGCAGTCTGTAAGTGCTTGAAAATCCACTGTTTCTCAAGCAGTATCAACTAATTTCTACAGCCTTATACATCTGCTCATTCACCAATTTAATTCTTATTCTTTTTCAATGTAGACAAAAGGTATTGTCCTAATAATCCCAGATACCCTCATTAGAGATGGGCAAATAGCTTATTTGATAACTTTACTTTTCCTATTCCTATTTTACAGCCAGACTATTAAGCATTTTATTTGAGAGCTACGTCAGTGGGGTCTGACAAATAATGAGCGCTCAGAAGCTGTTCTTCACTCAGTGCAGCTAGAGTGCGGAATAGTTTCTTTATATTCTAGGTGCAAAGCCCACTGATTTTCCCCTGACTTTCAGCAACCATTCCTTCCCCTGATTTTCAGCAACCAGCAACAGTAACCTGTTGGTTCTTGGTTATAAATAGTGACAGGTTAAGAAAGTGAACCAAGACATTCACTGCTCCCTGTACGTGCTTCTTCCACTGCACTACTGCATTAAAAAGTGGTACTTTTAATGTTACGCCTTTCTTATTATTTTTAAAGGAAAACCAATTCCTGCTTACCTTTTTGAAAGTGGAGGCCTGGGCACCTATCTAGAGGAGGAAGTGCAGCTATGAGAGTAGCTCTCTTTCCGGATTCAAACATCATATATATTTCTATATCCTGGTGATAGACAGACTGGTACTCTCTTGCCTTTCTAGACAGGTTACCTGTAGAGTTCTTTCTGAGGAACAGCCTAAAAGAAGGAGTTCGGAGTATCCTAGACAGGGAGTATGAAATAAAAACAGGTCTGTTTTATTTTCTTTTAAACACAGTATATGTATTTAGGAATAAAAGAAAAGCAAATAACTAAGAACACTCTCTTCCACTTTAAAATCCAAAGTGGTAAATCTGTGTTGTTCAATCAGTGCTACAAAACCAAATTAATTCCAGCACACTGTCAATTTTAGTGGCCAAGTAAAGAAATTGAAAAATGAACAATTTCTAATAAGAGAATCTTAACTAAAGCATAAAAAACATTGCTGCTGAACAGATATTAGACGTCAATCAGGATTTTTTCTTTTTCAATTTAACCCTGGCATACCCTACCATAGCAGGCATGAACACAGAATAATGGAAAACAAGCAGATATTGATTCGAAATTTGGATTTGACATGAAACATTTGAGGACACATAATTCACATCTGACACTTTGGAGGTCAAGTCTTGCTAACTAAAGCTATTTTCATCTTAAATATCCAGTTAGGATTTCCATCACTTCTGTTCTAGACATTTTAATCCAGTGGTCAATCAAGGCTGAAAAGTCTTTTCTCTGGTTTATTTTTATGGAAGGATAAGGCAAAAAAAAAGCAATCAGAGCACAGTTCTCAAAATTATATACCAGTTCTAGAGCCCACAGTTCTTAACTGGATCTATAGCTGGAGATTTGGAGAGATTTTTTGTTGTTGTTGTTTTAATGGTTCTCCCTCCACACTACTCTACTACAAGAAGAAAGCAACAATTTCCAAGGATTTTTGTGGAAACAAAAGCAAAATCACAAAGAAATAAAAAACAATGAGGGAAAGACTATTAAGTTCCAGGTGAGAGAGTGTCCATTGCATCCATGTAGGTATGGGAGTTACTGGTTCAAGGCTTCAGTTAATCTTAGGATCTCATTTTCTAGGTCAGTTCTTTAACTATCCTGACGTGCATCTGAGCAGGACAAAGCTTCGCCAGTTAGCCCAGTTTTGCAAAAAATTAAAAATTCATTTTATTGCTGCACCTACATGGAATGTAGGCAGCCTAGGAAGCGTAATGAAGAAAAAGGTTTTCAGTTTATGTCTTACATCTACCAGAGATATCACATAATAAGCAGGCAAGTTTTTTGCTATATTGTGAGTCATCCTAACCTTGCAAATTTTTTCTTTATTTTATTTTTTTCCCCCAAAGTCTATTTTAAGTCTCTAAGTTATTAATTACCTTAATTTTCCCATAAAAGTTTTTGGTATATGTTGCCAGGATCTATTAACTCCCTTAATTTAATAGCCTGAGCTTTACTGTACAGGCAATGGCAGAAATTACAGTTTATGAAATTTTCCCTTCATCTGAACTGCCTTCAGTAGAGTGGTGCTGGAGAAAAGGAATACATTTGACAATCAGAGTTACCAATGAACAGCAGAGTGAGCTGTTACAACCCACCCATGAATAAACAGGAAACAAGAAACTTTGGTGCAAAGTTCAGGCTTGATTAGACACACAGTCTTTAAGTTAAGCCTGCTCTGACTTCTCTCTGGCATAGGCTACACAACCACATCTAGTAATTCATACAACACCTGGTAAGGAATCCACCCATATTTTTGCTTAAGATTCTTGATGTTGTTATTTAATCATGCAGTCATTTATTCTTCCAGCTTTCTGCTGATTTAATGGTAACTTTCTCACTCTCTCACTCTCCTTCACTCTAAACAGCTGCAGTATGTAACATACACTATCATTTTCCTATAGTTTTTCCCCTACAAATTGTCATAATGAAAATACTGTTATCTATTTTATCTTTTATTTACAATAATAATACAAAATAATTGTTGCCTTTTGCTCTATTAGAAGGACTTTAAATATTTGGATATATTAAAAATTTTATCTAGGGTCACAGTATCCCCCATCCTGTGAGGAAGTCAGATATTGTTGAGCAAGTGATAAGCAGGAAGGATCTGGTGATTCAAAGATTTTCAGCTCTACTGCAGCCTTGGCAACAGCCTCATTACCCTCACTGTCAGTGTAGCCAGGATTTCACCCCAAAGTTAATTTGAAATTTCCATCACTTAGATTGTGAAACAAAAAGGAATTCATAAAAAAGGGACTTGTAAGATATCCCCTCCTTACTGTTTCTAGATAGAAAGCAAGAAACAATGCAATAAAAGATGATGAAAAATGATAAAGACTGGTGACAGGTCTGGAGCAATGGGCACAAACTAAAATACAAGATGTTCCTCCTAAACATCAGGAAACTCCTTTTTACTGTGAGGATGCCTGATCACAGGCATAGCTTGCCCAGGGAGTTTGTGGATATATCTCTGATCTTGGAGCTATTCAAAAGCCATCTGGACATGTCCTGGGCATCCAGCTCTAGGTGTCCCTGCTTGGGCTGGTAGGCTGGACTAAATGACCTCCAACCTCAAGCACTCTGTGATTCTGTAACATCTGCCAAGTGGATTTAGTCTACTTTGGCACAAGAAAATGCTATTATTATTTCCTGTCCAAATATTACTAAACAAATTTTTACAATGATCTTGCAAAGAAAAGGTGCCTGCAATGCCTCTATAGAAGTAAATTAATAAAGCTGGATAATCACAGATCCCTGCAGGACCTCCTAAGATGTCAGCCAGAAACAGCTATTGTCCCACAATCTAAATCATAAAAGAATATTTCCAAAAGAGAACATAATTCCATGCATTTGCGCAAGTTTCCTGTAGGACAGATTTCCAGTGACCTTAGCCAGAGGCTGTAATTATGCATTACAAAAAGGCCCCTTTTCAGTGCTCAAGAAAGTGAGGACCAGCTTCATACTGTCTAGATTACAGTTCAAGATGAGCAATATTAACTTTAAATAGAAAATTAATCTTTTTATAGACCATGTTTAATCCTTGGGAGATCCATACAGTTGCAAGTGCCACCTGGTGCAACATGCATAAAATTCAGTGCCACTCCTGAGAGAGACCAAAGCTTATGCAAGATTTCAATTCCACTTAAGGTTTCGAATAAGGATTTAAGTGGGATTTGGGGATGTGGAGTAAAAGGGGTGGCTATGCTAGGCATTTGCCAGGCTGGTTCAGTTGCTGTGACCAAAAACCCCAAAGTAATAGAATATGCTTTTTATTAATTATGTAATTAGATTTTGATTATACATATAATTTTAAATGTGGCTTAATGTAAATGATAAAATATATTAAAGAAAACAATAAAAAGAACAATGTCCTATCAGGTCATCTGTCTTATATGCCTTTGCTGAACCACGTGAAACCAAGCTAAAAATGCTTCAACATTTTTTTGTTAGACACTACAATTAAAGAAAAAATCAATGAGCAGGTCTTTTTACCAATAATTTTTTATATCTTAGATTCCCACAAACATGCAAAAATGAAAAAAAAAAGGATTATTTTTCTTATTGATTTAGTCAGTTGGTAAAAAGGGTATGACAGTAAGGGGAATGTACAGTACCTGTGTTTTGATCTTTCTTAAGGTTGTAATAGAGAGGTTATACATTTCATCTGAGCTGACAGCAGTTTGAAATGTTATAGATAGGCTTCCTGAGCACAACCATTATTTACTGTTTGACTGTAATGTCAGTCTTTTTCTGCTTTTTCAATATTGTTTGCACTTTGCCTCTGTGAAAAGGGTCTTGATTGAACTATACAAGAGGAGATATTTCTATCTTTCTATGGGATCAATGAAGATGTGTTTACAGGTCCAGGACACAGTGTACACACCACAATAATGGATTTCAGTCTGTTTGTTGACTGAAAGCTCCTTTTCTTTGTAACTTGTCAATCTTGCATCTATTACTTGATTGCAACATAAAAGGCTATTTGGACAAGCTCTAAAACAACAACTGTATCAATCTAACTGAAGTGGATAGCTGCACTAAGTATGCAGCCTTTAGCAAGATAAATCACTTAAAACTTGAAATCATGCAGGACTTTATTTGTGTCTCCATCTATCATCTCTACTGCATGCACAGTTTTCTTTAAAATGCTTTTATTGAAGTGGTACTGATCAACATGTGATCACTACTGATATAATGAAAGTTAAAGCCACACACAATTAACATTTATAATTCTGAACATGATCAGAAACCATATGAATGAATCTAGCATGTATCTTTTCCATAAGCTTTTGCATCTCTTGTATCCTGTAATGACCAACTCATCTTTAATCAAGAGTGACTGTCCTTAGCGTGTAGTCCTCACATTTTTAATGTTGTCCCTTAGAGGAGCACATGCTGAACTTCCTTACCTCTCTAGGTAGTGAGAAATTATTACCTTGAAACAACAGGTCATTATATTTATTGAGTCTTGAAACATACATTAATTCATAATCCAAACAAAAGTATTCATCCCCTAAGACAAAATACAGTCAAACTATTTGAATCTATGACCTTCAAGAGCAAAGAAACTCCACAGGGAGACAGCATGCAGCACAAACTCTGTCAGAAATCTTATATTGTTGCACAAAAAAACCCAACCAACCAAACAAACAAAAAAACCCCCCAAACATCATCAAACAAAAGACTCTGGGAATGTTATATTAAGCCAAGAGAAGTGAGACCTCGGGGAATGTGAGCCAACAGGGTGAGTTTGCCCTGGACTACCACAGAGGTAACTTTGCTGAGCCAAAAATGTTTACAGGGGCAAACACTGTAATCTCAGCAGCAGGATTACAGACACAGGGACTCAGAGTTCAAAAACAGCTGCAATCAGCAGTGAGTTTTCTTGGGTTTCTGCTTTGCGCTAACTCGAGCCAGCAGTGGAAGCACCTGATCCTCCTATCTCAAGTGCTCTCCACCTCCAAAGGTCCACATGTATGCAGTGTGTTGGCCACACATGGCAGGATAGCAGTGAATTAAAACTATCATTTTCACTTTACAAGACAGTTTTAAGGCATGCATCAGCTTGGGCTGATGGGCTGCACATTCCTAGCATACCACTGCAACTGTACAGAATTGGATATGCTTTTCTAGAAAGCCAAACACTGAACCAAAGGTAGTACTGAAAGAAGTGCCAGGAAAGTTGATGCAGCTCTGAAAAAGAGCCAACAAAAAATGATGTCCTCTTAACAAGGTTCAACCATTTGAAAAGTATTCATAAACTTGAGAACACTGATGTATTTTCTCAACATAATAGTAATTTCTAAAATTATCGTTGCTAGAAGCAGCTATTTCTCAATTGGAATAGCAGAACAATAGTTGGCTTGACCTGCCCTCTGTTATTCCCTAGCAGCAAACTCAGCAACATGAAAAGATGAAATGGACAACAAACACCTGTTTCAAAAATAATTTCCTATCCTGCAGTGATTAGGCTGCTATCAAGGGAAAACATTGCAGTCTCAGTGGTATCATACTAGAAAGCTTCAATGGCAGTAACAATTTTTAGTAACACAGCTTTTCAAACTAAAGTGGTGAAATGTTCTTTCTAAATTGCATAAGACTGTGCCTGTTCTACTCGCCTTTGTTCATACTTGCTCACAAAAGTCACAAGTAATTAACTTCTACCTAGATGAGTCATGGTTCTAAAAGCTCATCCTTTTAAAAAGACTATGGCAATGAGTTCAGAAAGAGCTGGAGGAGATCAGCATATAACAAATTCAGAATTATTATTTTTAAAACACGTTTCACACTCTGTTTCTGAAAAAAATTGCTCCTTGGCCCTTACATTGCTGAGTCTAAGTAAAATAAGCTCCACAACAACTTTAGAAAACACTTCTGTGGTTATTCAGTAATGGCTGTCCTCTTAGCTTTGCAGAAGTGGAGCAGAAAACTGTATTAACATACCTTGGTCACTTAAAAATAATGTTGTGTACTTACAAGGAGTTCCAAGTATTTCTCTGTGGTTTAAAGCAATCACAGAAACAGTGAGGTGCTTCATCAGGTTCCCATACACACCAGCTACTCTTTTAATTCTGTTTGTAATCATGTGGCCAAATCCCACACAACTCTGAACAAAGACAGGTTAACTGCAGCCTGTTGAATATTAAGAACTTTCAAGAATTTTTTTAGAACTTTTAGTTTAAAAAGTAATGAAAAATTATTTGTAGAAGTGTATTTCCAGTTTCTGTAAGTACCTTTGTTTCCGTCTCAATGCTGTATAATTTATCATATTAGTCATCGTAATATGGGACATATGATGCTGCCTGGAGAAAGAGAACGAATAAACTAAGTACATTTCTGGGTTTTTATCCTGTTTTCATGGTCTAAAAAGGAAGTTTCTAAAGATAGAAGAGGAGAGCAGCAGGAGCACTAGTAAGGGATGGAAGCTGCAGCAAATCAGCATTCCATTTACAATGCCAGCCAGCAAACAGCTTTCTGTAAAGCACAGTATCCAAAGAAACAGTTAAGAAACCTTGGGTTTTTTTGAGAAAGGGGAAAGAAAGAACATAATATTTAAATATCTGTAATAAAATATATATTACAATATGTTACAATTTCTGGTACTATGATAGCCATAAATCCCTAAATAGGACAAACTGCTACTATGTATTTTATATAAGCATCTAAAGATCCAAGTTGTGGAAAAACATCAATACGAGCCAGTGGCAAGTGGCAGCCCCTCAGTGCCAGCAGCTTGGGTTCCACGTGACAGGTTTGTAGTGCAAGTTCTAATGGCATTAGTGGACTCAGTCTTTTGATAGGCAAAAGTTTGTCTGAGCAAGAAAGCTACTGCAGGATGGCAAATGCAAAGAAGTCTAAATTTGACAGAACTGGCTTTTCACTGATCTTCCCTATGAGCCATCGATTTTAGGATGTTTGCTAAACATTGGCAAATTAGAGACAGGATATGACAAAGGCAACTCAGATTTGAGTCAGATTTAAAAGACATAGCATTTTCTGCTTTCTTCTAAAATTGTTATAAATTTGACATCCAGAACAACTTTAAAGTACTACCTATCCCTGATTTAATTTGCATAGCACACGTTCCCTGTTTAAAGTTATAGTGTGCACTCCAGTTAAGTCAATAGAAGCTGCCCTGTATTTTTAGCCTTAAACTGACTTTCCACTTGACAGCCTCACGTGTCACCTTGATGCCACTACCTCTGCCAGTCCCAGCCGGCTTTATTTTTGTCAGCCACAAGTAGAAATAAAAGAATGTCCACATATGTTCTTTTTAAAGCTTGATACAGAGACTATTTTTGTAGTTAGCACACAAATGCTCAAGCCTTAGCTGGATAACTTCTGCTAATCCACCCCAACACGTCAGGCTGACAAGCCCTGATTATGCTTGCTGCATGTTGTAATATGTACAAGTGAGAAAACAGACAGCATTTTCCTGAATATATACATGTGTATCAGTGTCAAGCATCCACTTAGATTACCTACACAAACCTCTGGCCCAGGGAATGATTTTACAGTCTAACTAAGTGGTAGTAAAGTTTAAATACAATAGAGAGCACTGGGAGCATTTTATTTTTAAACCAGTAGCATAAATTAGAATGTTTTTGACTCTAAGTATTTTTAATCAGAAAGAAATATTTGCATGAGAAAGCTGCATCAGATCATATACCTTTTCCAATTTATCCCCTGAAAATGAAGAATTTTCTTTAAAAAATTTCAAAACCTTTGCAGCATAAATTTGTGTTTGTGTAGCAGCCTTCTAAGTTTCTATAACATGGCATAAAAATCTTTGCTTGTCACCTAGTTTATACAATCTTTAAAAAGTTAGATTTGACAATCAAGTTTCATCTTCCCTCAAGTTTCATAATAGATAGAAGAAAATTATTTTAATGCTAGATCTGATCAGTCAATTCAGAGTGATCTTCAGTTCAAACTGAATGACACACACTAAATGAACTGCAAAGATGGACACCTGCTTCTCCACTATTTTGCTAAAAAACGGAAAACTCCACACCATTACTGATTTTCTGCCACTTTTTAAAGGAAATGTACAAAATTTACAATAGAGAGATACAAAAATTTCTTTTTTAATACACAGATTATTAAATGAACATGACTGTAAATTGGAGGCAAGACAACTCACACCATTCTTGGCTCAGCACTCTCTCTGTGTAAGTGATATAAAACAATTAGTAGAGAAAGTACATAATGCAGAGAAGAATGGAACAAGGCAAGTTTTGGACCTTTTTTCCCCTCGTAAGTTCCAAAGAATTTCATCATACTCATCATTCTACTCAGCCCAGTGACTCATGATTTTCTTCAGCCCAATAGAAAACCTTCAGTAGGAATGGCAACACAGATATCTGGAAACACCCATGTAGTCAGAGCAATCTCTGGACAGCTGAGAAACATTTTGAATTCCTCCCTACAATTTGCTTTCAACCCAACTTGTAACCCACAATTAGTACCACCAAGCTTCACAGGCAACACACCCAACCAAGCTCTCATCTTGGGGGGGGAAAAACAGAACAGGCTTGTTTCTGTAAAACAGAGCATGCAGTCCTTCTACCAACAGGAAAGGATGTCCAGCCATTGGTTCACAAAAAGCGTCTTCAGACCTGACTAAGTTCTGGAAAGCTGTGATATTTAAAATATTTTCTGTTTTAAGGCTCTATTCATTTATTTCAGATTCTGGTTTGTTAAATTTAAGTTTCTGTATTAATTGTGGTACCTATTTCTGTATTAATTATAATTAAGTCTGGCAGCCTTTGCATCTAACACTATTCTGCTTTCTATGTAAGACCCAGGTGCCCAAGGTTTAAACATTGCAATATTAAAATTCCAATGTCTAAATACTTTTCTGGTTTCTCACTTTACCTGGGAAAGGATACAAAGCAAAAACCTTTCTCCTCTACACAGAACAAGAAAGTTGCTGATGCGATGCTGTACAATTACCACATAAGAGAAAGATGATTGACTTGGTAAGTGGTCTAATTATTCATGAAGTTGGTAACTTTGACCAAAATTATAATCTTTGAAGCATCTAATTGATCAAGTATTTTTCAAACATCACAGTTTTATGTTACAATGGTGGACCATCATGTATGTTCATAGGTATTGTATGCATTTGTAAAATCAGATCATGCATTTTTGTTAATTAAATGTCTGCATAAGTAAACATATGTATTTAAACATTATCTTAATGGGAAGCCATGGAGAAATACTACAGCTGATTAAATCAACCAGGTAAATTCTCCCTACAGGTATAGAAGGAATTTCTGCAAATGTTTCCCAGATTTTCTCTTCCTGAAAAGTTGGTTATCTTGTTAATTCATGAAGGTATTAACTATCCAATAAATTCAGCATATCCCTAGTTGTAAGCTGTCAGGATATGACATAATATCCTATAACATGATGCTACATGGTACATAATGCCTTAAATTAAAAAGGCAAAGAAAGCAAGACATTTCTTTCAGAGAAATAGTGGGTAGCTAATCTGAATATTTGGGGTAATTGGCTCTAGGAAGAGAGAGAGAGATCATTATTTCAGATTCCCTAGTGAGTGTTAATTAGTCATATTGCTTCATTGTTTGACAAAGAGAACATTGCTCGTTCTGCTAAATCCATAATGACACATAGGCTTTTGCAGAACAGGTATTTTAAACTGCCTTGACTGACTGACAGGTGGGTATTTCTATTCATAGTCGAATTTGCTCACAGACTTAAAGTTATGTTGCTTCAGAGGTATGAGAGTTTTCTCATCCTGAGCATGAGGTGCTTTATTATTACACAACAGGGAACAATTTGCACCCTGACCATTAAAATGTTTGTGAGCACAAAGGGTGCATGCTTTCCCTTAAGAAAGATGCCTACACAGCCAGGCAGCAGCAGCAGCTGCAGGTAAATCACAAGTACTTTGCTGTCATGTTATGCATCCAAGTCCAACTCTGAGGTGCAAGAGTGGCAATATCACACCTGTCAAACTTTTGTTGTCTGCTTCTGACAGCCAGATCTTTAGGACTAAAAACACAGGTAAGTGAGAAACAGTATCACAAAAATGGCTGTATTGTTCCCTCTACCTTTGACATGACTACACTGTCCAAAAAGAGAGATGATAAATCCTGGCTCTACTGCCTATATGAACCTGAGATAAAGGTTCTTATTCCAAATAATGGTAATTTATTGACATTGAGCAGCTCAATAAAAAGGACTTAGAAAAAGCAAACAGAAAATTATGTGATGGTCTGACACGTGAAATGTTTACAAATTGTTCTTCTGCATCCTCAAACCTGGTCTTTCCCCTCCTAACAGATTACTGATTGCAACAACACATGGGAATAGTGCGTATGACTGGCTATTGAATTTTTCCCTCCTCTGTTTTTAAAATGAGAAACAGATGCCCTAGCCCAGGAATTCAGGTACCTGTTAAGTAATCCACTTTATTATCTTCAGTGTATATTGCTTGTTAACAAGGTGGATTCTCATTCAGTTCATTATTTTCTGTGTGTATTTGTGTGGGGACTCAACAGATAAACATGAAAAATTAAAGCTGGACACATGAAAAGGTTCTTGCTGGTATTTTTGTCCTCTGTTTTTCTTAGCAATGCCCTGAAATCCAGTTCATTGATGAGCCTTCCCTACCTTGGAAATGTTTTTGGAGGGCAGAGTAATGGCTAAGAAAGGAAAGAACTTCACTCAGGAAGTCATCACTGCATGCCTGGCAGAACAACTAGACAACTATCTCTTCCCACAAAGAGTACAAACAATCCTGATTACACTTCCTACAGGAGATTATCACTATAGTATCTGAATTCTAACATGGAACTGCAGCTTTGTCAAGAATGACCCTGTCACAGAAAACCTGGCTTTTCTTTTTGTATGTTACAATGCTCCTCTTGCAGTCCAGATCTAAGTTCACCTACTGGATACTTTTATATGAAAAAATACAGGGAGATTCCCACAAAATATAGGCTATCCAGACTTTCATAAAATATGATTTAACATTTCCCCCCCTCAATGTAAACACAGACGGCTGCATTTGCTGTGTGGGTGTAACTTTACTGACTTCATCAAAGAGGAAGATGACCCTCAGGAGGTCTACTTTCTCTTTATGTGGAACTTCTGACCTCTCTTATCTCACCTACCTCACAATTATAATGGAGGTCTGTCTTCATAAAATATCACAAGGCCTATGGTACTTTGGAATTGCTAAAAATTACCCTGACTACCATTACTCAGCATGAAAATATATGTCTCATAATTATGACAGTCTGTCAATGCCTACAACAGGAGAAGCTTTTATGAGAGGTGATTACACCTTACATGACATTGAAGGATACAAAAACTCCATCCATGGCGTAAGGACATACAGCAATGAAATAAAGTTGCTACAGATTCATAATGACATTTTAAACAGGTATTAGGTATGATAATTGATATGGTATGGTAATAGCCACCTGTATCTAATCTTGTCTACTTAAACTTCAAAATTTGTTGTAAGAACTTTAAATAGCAAGTCTCCAGATGTTCTGTGACTGAATTTTGGAGGTTTCATGACAAGAGGTAGGTCCCACGGTGTTTAAATCCTTATGTATTACTTGCCTCTTGAGGCACTTGAGAACTCCCTGTTATCAATAGAGGCATGTATAAAAAAAAGGAAAAAAAAGAAAAAAAAAGAAAAAAGAGAGCTCTAAAAATGTCTTTTAAATCATTCTAATGATTTTTTTCAGCATTTTATATTTTTAAGGCACCACACATACATTAACTAATGTATCCTGACAATATCTCAGTGAAGTAAGTGCCTATAATCATCACTATTTACAGATGGAGGTGCAACTGACACAAAAGGCCATCTTCATTCATGAGGTACAGTAAGGATGCATTTAGCTAGATTAGTTAAGTGTCATAAATAATTTTAAACAAGTCCTTCTTGCATGTTTGCAGCAAAGGTAGAACCGGAACCTGTTTTTTTCCTTGTCAGTCTCAGGTGTAGTACACTAGTGTGGTACCTAATGACTTTTACAATTCTGGGCAGCACCTTCAGCTTCCATCAGCAGCTGCAATTTTTCTGAATCAAGCACAGGTGTACTGAAATTAGGCCAAAGGCTTTCTGAACAGTTTTGGAAACAAACTTTTAATGTTTCTTCTTTTGGCAACACCTGGTCTCTTTAGGAGCACATGTTTACATTTTATTGAATTGCACATGTACACTGCTTTTTGGAGACATATTAATATTGAACTGTAAAAAGCCACATATTGGTAATGAGCCCGTTTTGTGTCTTGGCTCATGGAAAAGGATGTGGAAATACCTTGTTCTGTGGTATTTTTCCTCTGACAGTACTGATACAGTGCCGCAGGCACACTGAAAATAATAGCATGAGGTTAACTGACAATTGCATGTGTATTTACACCAATAGCCTGATATTATCATATTGTTAAAGAAAAAAAAATCTGGGGCTAGAATATGCAACTAAATAAATTTCCAGACATTGAAAGCAACTGAAGCTAGAAGAGACGTTATGCTTGAAGTGTTCACATAGCTCAAACAGCTCACACATTCTGTATGCATGCCATTTCAGAAACCTCTGAGAATCCTAGAGCAGTGGCAGGTGCAAGGAAAGCTTTAAAAGGCAGCAGAGCATTAGCTCAGCAGTACTTGCATAACCAGAGCTCCCATGGAAGCTAACGGAATATTTACATAAATGCACTATCAGGCCACACAGAGCAAGAAAATGAAACAATGAAGGATTAATCTGGAAATGGACAGGTTTTGAGAGATGGGATTATCTACAGTTTTCTTAAAACAGTAAGATATTTTTTTCAGGAGCTAGGGGACAGTTGCAGGCCCTAAGCTGGAAGGTCTCAAGTAATTGTATTCATAGGACAATTAAGAATTAGTGTCAATACATAACACAGATGTATGTAGCACAGCCCTCAAAACACACCTATGAGACATCCTAACAGAAACTATCCTGCTGTCTTCCTGAAAGCTCCCATCCTTACAGTCCTAAGCAGAAAGACAATTGTTGCACTCAGTGCAGAGTCTGAATAAACAGGCGCTCGATGCCTCTCACTGGACTGTGTCTTTCCAATCAACTCCTCTCTCCCTGTCTTATCTGGGCTACTTTTATTCCCCTTCATACTCATACAGGTTCCCATTAAGCTGTACAAATTACCCTAGAAACAATGCTCCAGAGCTTAACACTCTTCAAAGCCAAATCAGGTCCCTTCACCTGCTTAGAATACATGTCCTTTTTTTCTGTAAGGCTTTTGTTAGCAGTATTATTCTAGGTGCTGATGAAGTAATAATTATGTCTCTGAAAACCCAGTATTCACTGCTTTTTATAGGTACACTATTTCCCTTAAACTTTGCTGTCCTGACATATAAATTGACTCTGCAAAAGAAATTTTCCCTTTAACTTAGAAGAATATAAACAAGGTTCATTAACATTATTTTAATTCCATAAGAAGTTTCATATATTGTTTTGTCTACTCTAAAACCAAAATTGAATCTCCTGAAGCATATGTGCTGTAGCTAGAGATGACTACATGTAAGTTTAGGTGGTATCACGGTTTTAGTGTTGATGACTGAAGAATTTACAGGGCGATTTCTGGGAAGTACACTATGCCTAACCTTTTCACCAGTTTTCTCACTGCCTGCCTTTAAATATATGTTTTACTCAATCAATAATTTCTTAGCTGACAAAAACAATTTTCTAAAAGCTGTGGTAGTATGTAGAATTTGTTATACAGCAGTAATTCAACTTGTCATGTTGTCCAATAGAAATATTACCAGAAGGCAATCTACCAGTTTCAGTCACTGTCACCAGAGTTTAAACAACAGCACGGCATTTGAGAAACAGGGGTTTGCTATAAAACCTACATCAGCTAGTGGTGGCAACTTTCCATATCATGTCACCTTAGGTGGTGGACTCAGTCAATACCTTTTAAATTGTTACTTACTCAGAGTAAATGAAATTGTGCAATGCAGAGAACTGGAAACACTTTTATTCCACTGAGCTGGTCTGTTGAGCATGATACAATATTGCTCCTAGAATATGTATCAGAACAAGCCCCTTAATAATTATTAGAGCCCTTAGAGTATTAGAACAGAGCCCTTAAAAATAGGTGCATATGTTCCCACTAAGACTAATTAGCTAGAAAAGGGAAAATAATTCAGAAGACAATAAGCTTATGTTCTCTACTCAACCTCTCCAAATCCACAGACCTATCCCAAGTGTCCACAGCACCTGGGAACAAGGGGCAGGAGAAGAAATTGCAAAGCACGGGTACACTGCCACACCTTGGGAGCTCTCTATCCTGCTGAAGGAAGCAGGCAGGGGCTGACAAAGCTCCTTTGCCACCGCTGAGGAGTCTGTGCCACATCCCACTGTAAGTGACAGTCTGATCTGTGCCATGGATAAGATGCTGTATGTGCATTCCAAGTTTTGAATTCTGAATCTCCTTTGGGAACCTCACGTCAAAAAGCTAATCCAACTAAGAAGACAGATTTCTAACACAGTACATCATGTGTTAATAACACTGTAAATAACGACCAACATAAAGGACCCCAGAAGTTAAGAAAAGTCACATGGAAAGATTTGTTGCTTCTGTCCCTACACCTATTGGAGCTTCTCTGCTTTGCATGACAACAGCTCCTCAGTCCCAAAAGCACGACTTCTTAACATTTATATGCTCATTTTGGTCTTGTGATACCTAGCACTGACGAAAGAAGTTGTGTAACGCTGATGTGATCCTCAAAATAGCACCTTAGTAGCTGAAAGCTAGGGCACAGATTTTACTAATTCCAGCTATATTTAGAGTTGTGCTGCCTTGTAGTTTCTTCAGTAAGCTTCTATTAAGTTAAATGTCATGTGTCTAATTCCAGCATGCCAAAGGGCCAACAGCACTGAAAGAAACTATCCCAACAGCAAGGTCACTTGATTCATAAATCATTGCAACTGATGTCAAATTTTCACAGGAACTTTAAATCCAAGACTTGAACAGGGAGATATAAAACTTTCAAATAGAGAAGATTTATCCTCTCTGTTTGCCAGAAATTCAGTTTATTTTAATCAAATATGTAGTCCAGAATATTCAAACAAAAATTAAATTTCAGATACTTTTCAATAAACTCATTTATGTAATAAATCTAATTAAAAATGAGTACCTTTAGTGTGTGTTCAATGAATAGAGGCCTTTCCCAAGTGGGAAAGACATGATATGGAAAATTTTCCACCTCTTTGGGAGGTGACTCTTGCCACACTTTTCATAAAGCCTAACTGTATGTGCAGAGATTAAAAAATAACTAAAGTGAGTATTACAATACCATTCATATTAGTGACTTATTTTAGTCTAAATATAACAGACAAGATGCAGAATACTGTTATTTTCTAACGACTGTCCTTTGCATTACAAACTGTTAAAGTCATATCACTAGCCTTTTTTAAGCAGTGCTACAATGCAAAAATCAGACAATTTCAAAATAAAATCTCTTTGCTTGCCTGCCATAAAGATTGCTTTATCCTTTAAAGTATATTCAAGTTTGGATGGTTTTGTTTGGGTTTTTGTTTGTTTGTTTTGTTATTTCTTTTTTTCTTTTAAGAAATAGAAACTAAAACATTTTTGGTTCCCCCCCCCTCCCCAATTTTGTTTTCTAGGGAAGTAGTATTATTTTAAATTTTCAGAATTTTAGAATTTTTATGAAATCACACTAGTTTGTGGTATGCGGTTTAAGTCTGCACTTCCAAGTGACTCAAATACGCCAGTGAAAATTTTCACGCATTTCTACACGTATCTCCTGGGTTTCGCAGCCGTGGCAGGGATTCAGGCGGGGTCTGCTGTGGCAGGTGGGGTGGCAGCTCTGGTGCTGGCTTCCCTGGCTGGCACTGCTGAATCCTGTGCAGAGGAGCATCACGCCTGCTCCCCCGACATGCTGCCGCCTATGGAAGAGACAACCAGGAGAGAAAGGAACGCTGCTGTCAAACTCAGAATAGAAGTGTGCTCCCTTAGGGTGGCTGCACCTCCTGCATTGGCTGGAGATCTGGAGGGGACCTACGGGGAGGGAGCTCATGCACTGGATACTCCTTGGAGACAGGCAGAGCCCATCTGCTGCCACATGATCGGCTGCCCGAAGTCACCTCCGCCAGATTTCACCAACAATTCACACCTCTGCTGTTTTGTTTTTCAGATATGAGATTACCATAATTTGATGTTTTCCAAGAAGTAAACAGGGTTTATGCATTATGGTTATGTGTGCATGCACATACACCCAAACTCACCACTCACTCTAGGTTAAATACTTGCTCTGCTGATAGCTCTTTGATGTCCCAATTCAAAACACAGAATTGTTAGGTATGTTTAGAGAAACATAACAGTGAGGATTCAAAGGCAGCCAAAAGTTGCTGAAGAGCTTCAAATCTAATGAGGCATAATTTATAAGAAGAGATAATTTCTTCTACCAGACTCATTGAACGTAGCTGTAGAAAGCAAATGAACCTTCAACTGCAGATGCCATTCTACTGATTCTTCTCTGCCTTAGAGCTTTCTTTTTACAAGTTTATTAAATATTTTACTTTTCAGTATAATCTTTACTCTGTTTGTAACATCATGGTACACCAATATTACTGATTCTAGCTTAGGTAATTGAATTTGCTGTGGTGGAAATGTAATACTTGGAAACTGCCTTCCAGATTTTTCATATACTGCATGCATGTCATTATTAATTTTTCAGTCTTTGGAAAGTTGCTGTTTATTACACATGAAGAATATGATACTTAATTACTTAATATTGTAGAAGAATTCTTAATTGGAAAAGATATATTAAGCTCCATTCTTCCAGCAGTACTGGGGAAGGCATTTGGAAACTCAACTTTGATTTTTTTGAGAGTACATGCTTCTGATTCTTTTGGCATTGTAGATGATTGTCTCCCACTTTGCTGGGATACTGTTATATACTGTTTCCCCACTTGGGAAAACTGTTACATACTAAAAAAGCAGCATTTATTTACCTGTCCCCCTAGGCGCCAGCAATTTCCATGGCAGCTCTGACAGCACAGCATCATACCTGCTGGGATGAGGTGGAATGTTGTCATACAGCTGAAAGAGAGCTGGCAACTAGTAGCAGCTGGGTAGACCAAAAAAATGTATTTTGAAATTAAACTGAGAATACTTAGCCAACTGGTACATTTTGCAAGAAAACTTTAATTTATTATACTCTCTTAAAAATCTGTGGGCTGGTTTTATCAGTTATTTGTCAGCTAGAAAAGACTAGAGAGATCTTGTGAGCAACTTTTCTCTTATTAAATTTGTTTTGTTGTAAAACAAGAGATAACCTCCAACTGCAGCATTTGGTTCTCACCTCTTGAATAAACCATGAACAACACTTTAATCAAGGCTTTTTTTCTGGTCCACTATAAAGGAAGGTCAACTGCAATTTTTTTATTCTCCGCTTCAGTTTCTGAATCTGGTCCTCAGTAAAGTATAGCAACATGTGGATTGAACTAATTATTCATTGTTATTTTTGAGGTAGAAAATGATTCATTTTTCAGGACTAGGACACTAAGTTATACTGGCCTGACTAAATTCAGCAGACCTAGGGCATCCCTCTTATTGTGTGAAAGCTACCGGTATTAAGCCACTCTGCAAGAGAGACTGGACTGAAGTGAAAAGAAAAAAATAAAAATCAAGAATTTATTTTACCGCCAAAATTGAAATTAATTTCTGAGTAAAAAAGGAAAAAAAAATCCTGTTCAACTTGAAAGGTAGCAAAGGGAGAAAGCAGTACAAGCCACGAGCAGGGATGGAGCTGGGAGCCACCTGCCTGCTCCTGCCCACAGGGCTTGCTCCACCATCCCAGCCCCTTAAAGCTGGCTGCAGACACAAACATGAGAGGAGGGGGTGTCTGGAAAAACAAAAGCTTTAGACCCAGCTACTACCACAGCTAAGAAAGGTGGGACTGTGAACAAGAGTGATAGGACTCTGTTTCTTTCCCTATGAATGTGTCCAAGAACATGGTTTTCTCATCCAAGCTCATTTTGTATGTTCAGGCTAAATCTGGTGTGGAACTGTTTTTTAGTAAGTAAACCACCAGTTAAATGTTTTCAACCTTCCTGGGAGTAGGGTAGCCTACATTTTGTCTGCTTGGCAAATACCACTGCTCTTATTACTATTCCAAATATACTTTTAAATGCTCCTTCCAGGTTTAACTACTCAGTGCCAGAAATGTATGTTTCTTGTGGCTGAAGAGATATTCCAACTCATCAGCAGCATAGTAGATAAAATGAAGGAAAATGTATATTTATAGAGCAGCCTGATAACCTCTTCATCAGTCCTTGGAAGGCCTTATAAGATTAGACTGCTTTAGGCTAGATACATTGCCTTTTCCCCTCTTTGACACCGTTTGCATACCCTTTCTTTAATTAATTGAATTACACTTGTGTATTTTCCCCATGGGGCAGGTGTGCTGGCCAGCTGCCACTCATCTGTAAGAGCATTCAAAATGTTTCTGTATATAAACTAACATCTGGGCAGGTATCCCCCGACCACATGATTGAGAAGGTGATTTTAAACAAGGACCAATAAAGTTTTTCCTTTTCATTTCTCTCTATCATGTAAAGGAATAGCACCTCTTAAGTAACTGAATACCTTTTATTATGTTTAGCAAGGAGTAGTTGACATCACTTCATAGGAAATGGAGAAAGCAGCTGATTTAATACTGTAGTCCTGGAGAATTACATCAGCATTGTTTGAGCAAGTACCCGTTCTTCAAAAATGCTGCGTTAAATGTGATAAAGATGCTGTTGTTCCAAAGCTACAGAGCTACACAAGAATCAAACACAAAATTACTGTTGTGCAGAGTCATAAAGACTTCTGGAAAGGCATTTAAATTAAAAAGATAGTTATCACTTCCAGGGTTAACTGCAGTGTTTGGAGACTCACAAGAGAAACTCAAAACATATAACTTCAGTTTTATATCTAGCATGCTTTTCTTAATTTATAAAAAGGACCTTTGTACATTTGCAGACAAACATTCAGATTTGTGTTCTTAAAAAAACTTGTACAAAACCTGTAAAATTACAGTGTATATTGACATGAATGAAATTCTCAACTGTTTTGTCAGCTACGTACTCATACATTTACACATGGGATCAGGGAGTGGCTGTTCATTAACTCCATGGCATTTTGAATAGTCTTTTCTTCTTTTTCACACTATATCAGAACAAAATTAAGCCCTGAAGATTTGACTCCATCTTCAGTCCTAATTTTTGATCCATTCTGCTCCATCGCTACTCAGTCTGTTTCTTCTTAAACTTTTCTCTTACTGCCCTAGGCTTGGAATCATTTCATGACTATGAGGAAGGAGTTTTAGAACAAGTGATCCTTGTGACAATCCCCATTTTTTCTATTAAAGGTCAGATGGATGTCTTGATTAATTAAAATTAACTCTTTCTCAGAGGGGACATTGCTACTTATCATAGTCATTCCTGTTGACAGAGGAAGGACACTTCAGTACTATGATTAATATTAAAGACATATCTGGATTAATGAGGAGGTTTTAAATCCTGATTGCAAGCTAGAGAAAACAACATATTTGTCTTATATATGCTGAAAACTCTATGAAAGTATAAACAAATGTCTTGAAGCAAAACACACCAAAATGTGTTGAAAGATGCCCAGTAACTTTGAAGGGCATTACATCAGCTCCCAGTATAAAGAGTAAATTAATGCACATATGGTCTGGTGGAAGGAAGACAAAAGCAAAGGAAGATTTCACTGTTCTAGATAATAATGTGCTGTGCTACTGTGCCAGTTAAACTCTATAGTTGGTAAAGCAGTTTAATAGGCTAAAATTGCAACATGGTTTCTATACCATGGAATCCAAAAAAAAAGAAAGAAATTAAAATACAAATTATTTTTCTATGTATTTGCTGAGTTGGGTGTGGTTTCTCATAGTTTGAAAAAGTGATGTTTTTTTCTTCTTTTCCTAGTTGAATAGTAACAGACGTTGTTCTTGAGATACAATATGATCCATAATGTGAGATCTCATTTCAGTAGAGTGTTTCTTCTATTTGGTCCTCTCAGTGACATGTTTGTTAATTAAGAAACTTACCTGATCTTATGCATGAATTTCCAGTGGTAGCCGGACCAATTGCTTCATCAAACTAGAGCTATTTCTGCCCTACTTTATTTTCTCACTGCTTAGTTTTAATTTTTTCTCACTAGGATTGCAGCCAATACCCTTGACCACAGCTGATGCTTTAGGACAGCAGAATTCAAGTATACCAAATTTTGAAGTGGATATTTTTCTCAACTTCAACAGTTTTTGTCTCTGCCTTTGCCACTCTGGTTTGTTGATCTCAGCTAATGAAGAAGCGTCATTGCCCAAAGTGTAAAAAATAAGTGTGGAAAAAGATTTTTGTTTTTTATTCCTCCATATGTAGATGAAGTCTTGCTCCTAATAACTCATTTCACATCACTTCATGAGTAAAAAACGTAAGCTAAGCAGGCAGTAGCTGGAAGACGGCTTATCAAACTTTTCTTATCTAAAGCAACCAGTACAAATATTTGCAGTTGCACATACAAGACAGCAGGTAAGCTTTTGACTTAGGTGGTTTTTTTTTTTAAGTAGTCATGTTCTTTCCTTTTTTCATTTTTTTTTAAACAATTGTTCTCTTATTCCTTCCAACAGCAATACTGTGGGTTTTAGATTTGAATGTGGATAAAAATTAGAATCTTAAATAAGTTACTGTGTGGGAAGAGGTGCAGCACTAAGCCTATACCCTAGGGAAACAGAAATAAAGTTGTGTTAAAATACTTATGTGCTCTCTGGGGGGTTTTGTGTTGACTTTAGGAGCTCAATGGTTTAGCTAGGAGAGCTTGTCACCAGCTGCCTGGGGAAATAGAACTGTGCAGAATCTTTTAGTAAATCTTCACACTTTCCCAGCTTGTTACCAACCTCCTTTTGGGGTCTTGGCTGTGGCCTTCCCCACCTCTCCAGAAGCTGCTGAGAAGATAGTTTGTAGGTATCTCCTTCAATACCTTCAACAAAAATAAAAATAATAGGTCTTTATACACTCTTTATTCCTTTTTGCCCTCTATGTGTAATCAGTCAAATCCATAATCTGGGAAAGGTATTTTTTATTAGCAGAAACCTAACTCATATACCAGGACAACTTTTCTCTAAGGGAAGGCCTTTAATATCTAACTGAATATTTAAAATATTTAGCCACAGAGGCCAATGAAAATCCATAAATTAGAAAATGCATCTGATTCACTCTACTCACTCAAATTTGGGACAAAAACCTAAAAAATGTAGCATCAAAAGGATTTTACAATCCTTATAGGGCATTTCATTTAAATCTATAACTACTTTAATATATTTTAGATGCTGCTTCAGTTTAGTTACACCAATAGAAAGTTACTTAATGAAGTTGCAGGAAGATATCAATTTGCTTTATCTATAATTTCTAAAGATGCCGTGCTCTTGACATGTCAGTCAATAGGACCTGGTGTCTGGTTGTTTGATGTTCATCATACATCATTTAGTCCTGACTGCCACGCCATATCCTCAACAGCTTAATGCATTATAGGTGAGTTCAGTCATATGGCTGGGAAGATGGATAGAAACCTATTCCTTCATAGTGCCATATGCACATAATGAATAGGCTAATAAATAATTAGAAAAAATATATACTGCACCCCATGTATTTTTCCATAATTACATAATTTTGTTCACATATCTGGAAAGCAGATAACTTTTTTCAATTGTCACAAGTGAGTTATCGCCAATAAGAAAAGACAAAAAGTGATTCTAGTATTAGCAGATACATCTTTGTTCCCTAACCTAACTATTCAAAGGCTACTACAGTAATGCTACTCAGACAAAGCCATGGGTCCTTCACAGTCAAATACTGGAGGAAGAGTAGCCAAGCAAGGCTATGGAGCTACCATTCTTTTAAACTGCATTTCTGGTTCATCCTGATAGGTGACATTATGTTAGAATGAAATGTCTAAGGAAATAACACATGCAAAATGATTGCACGTGATTAGTAGTCTTTCCAAAATTAACAATCATTGCAGGAGAGCTGTTATTTCAAGTGTTGAAAGCTGTTAGCTGAAGAACCAAACAGAGTACTGCATTATTCCAAATTACCAAGTCAGTGTGGGGGGAGAGAGGGCAAGCTGTTCTGCACTCCCTCCAAACACCAGAGTTCACATTTTACCTACTTCCTGCAATGTGAAAACTGTGAATGCAAAACTGGGGACATATCACCCATGAGATGTGTTTCTGAGCGCACCTGAAAGCAATGTATGCAGTCAGAAGGAAGTAACGTGGGGAAACTGGCAATAAAAGAAATTTTATTTCTCTGAGGAGGATTGGGGTTAGAAAATGGTGTAAGAGGGAGCCCTTGCAAACTTGCAGCCCTGATGTCTTCCTCTTGCATGGGCAGCAGGATGAAAGATGGTTACAATGATGAGAGATTTTTCATGATTCACTCAAATCTGACTACCCAACACACTGACACCTCTTTTATTGCTACTCCATCTCCTTGCCATCCTGTACCATCCACACACATGGAATCATTCTCGGCACTTCCCACACATAGTTTTTTCCTTCTTCTCCCATGTCCTTTTCTCCATCATACAATCTCCATCACCAGGGAAAGTATACCCTGGTATTCTGGTTTTTTTCTAATCTAATTTGTCTCAAAGTGGCAAATAAGAATTAAAAAAAAATACTTGAAAGGAAGGATGTGCAATTTTTGCCAAACATAAATAGAAATGTTGAGCACTTTAATGCCATGTTCACACTGAGTTGCCAAATCATATGGAGTTCCTGCCTTCCTGCAAAGACCATTTGGAAGATCTCTATCTCTGTTAATATGGTCAACAGCTCAGCACATATGGAAACCTGGAATAATATCTGAGAGATGCTGCATACTGAATTCCTATGTTAAGAAAAGAAATACAGTTACCTTTCTCCCTGAGACTGAGATTTTCAGATCCATTTTACCAGCCTTACATGAAAGCAAAATATCTCATGCTCAGTCTTTTTTAGCAGTTCTGCTTTGCTGAAAGAATGGGAAAGAATTAGCATTTGGGAGACTGCAGGGGTAGAACATACAAGTTTGGAGGTAAAACAAGGCAGAGCCCTTTTAGCAGCTTCCCTGAACTGATATTGAGGCAGAAGAACCAAGAACAGTCTGAAATGAGGAAAAACCACTAGGAAGTCTCTAGCTTATTATCTGTAACTTTCTCATCTGCTGCCAAGTGGTGAGTAACAATGAAGCGACTGGGTCAAAAACATTAGCTTGCCATGCTGATTTGAAAGCATAAGTTTCTCTGAGGTCTCCAGCCTAGTGTGTCTAAAAGTGGTAGACTTTGTCATGTGCCCTTGAAGTCACCAGCTCATCAGTGTATTGAACAGCGCAGTGATGTCAAAGCACAGGCCTCTCTGGAGAACTGACTCAGGCCTTCTGTCTTGCTGGACTGGTGTCAAAACTTCTGTAGGATCAAGCTGGATGCAAGCCAAGGAATAGGCTCTTGTAGAATTACTGGCACATCCCCTTGAATTTTCTGGGTCTATGTCAAGATAATGACAAGGCCATTCTGTTTCCCTCAGCTTCTGTGGAGAAGAGTACGTAGTAGGGTATCCATTTTATTATGAAGAAATTGAAACACTGCAAGCAAAAGATTCTTTTTTTCTCCTCTCCAGAGGATCTCACATGCACCAGAAATGGTACAGGTACAAGATTTTCAGTATTGACTAGGTAACTCTCCTTATATCCAGGACTGATCTGTTACTTCCGTTAGTAGGGAACCAGAAGATCCTCATATTCCCAGTATTTAAGACCTTCTCTAATTCCTCCTTTTACCTGATGATTTTCTCATTTTCAGTGCTTGAAACAAAATGGTAAGAAAGAACTACAATTGTATTTGTGAATAAGGAAACGATGCCTCACCCAAGGTATTAAAATAAACTGTAGACAATTATTCTTCCCTGGATTATAAATGAGAAATCTATCCCTGTCCAACATGTACCCCATGGTATTTTTAAATGTAAATACCTCTCTACGTCCTGTGAGATCTGTAGTTTGTAATTAAGAAATCACAATGTTCTTATCATATCAGAACATTATTATATGGAAAGAGAAGGCTCATAGAAGAGACTATAAGATTTTTATGTATATAGATATAATGAGTTCCTATGAGCTTTCAAGAAGAATATATTTTAGGCTATGGAAAGTTCAGAACACAGAAAATAACAAATACCTACATTACAAAAATCATTTAAAGAGATGCAACAATGCCTGACTTCCATGATTCCAATATTAAATTGTATTGAGAAATAAAAGAATAATAGTCCCTTTGATAAGAGTACTTAAAGAAGCTGATAAAAACACGAAATAGTTCTTGAGTCAAAAGGCTGGCTACTGTTGGAACTAGGGCTAATATTTAAGAAGTTACCAAAAGTGACCAGAGATTATGTGTGCTATTATTTGAAGTGACAGCAGGGAGTGACAGAAACCTCACTGAAAGTTAGTAACTTTACTAACACTTTTCTATATTATAGTATTTTTTAAAACGTTAAAACACCTATGATTAAGGACTTGTAGGATTCTTACTCTTAAAGATACAGTCCAAAGTCACTTCTGAAAATAGAAATTAAGTTCTTAGGTGATTTTAATGCTTTTGAAATTTTTTTCTTTGATATTCCCTTTAGGTTATGCAGATTGCTGAAAAAATGCAATGTATTTTTAGTAGTCTTTGGTATCATTGCTCCATTGCAGTTGAAAGGAATTAAAAATTGTAATATGGATGAATTTACTATGGTTTAGTTTTTAACTGAATAGGATACTTGATTTATACTGCTTGAAATAAAATTTAAAAGGATAGCAACTTAAGTATATTTAGAAAAATATAGTGCTGTGCTAACAAAGCTTGCCTCTAGAGCTGATACTTCATCAGTTTGACATATCACTATTAATTTGAATGGGAAACTTTCAAGAAATAAAGAATCCATTAATTTATATATATTTTTTAATGTGTTCATGTTTTATCCATCAATTGTTTTAAACACCTATTGCTGAGCAGGGCATTTAATACCTCTTCCTGTGTTTACTGGAGCCATCTTAAACAAGTTCAGGTTTTTTGAGAATAATACAGGAAAGAATAATTTTCATTTTTGATTCTGTAGCTTCATAGACAACCTTATTATATTTAAAATGCTACTTTTAGGAGTTGTAAACCATATTTTCTAATAATTGCTCTAGCTAGAAGTGTAATTTAGTGTATTTTTACAGGCTTAGTACTTTTTGTTCTATTGTAAACCATATTTCCTGATAATTACTATAGATAGACAAATAATTTAGTATATTTTTATAGGGTAGTACATTTTTATAGTATGGTAAACCATATTTCCTTATAATTACCAGAGAGAGAAAAATAATTTATATTTTTATAGGTTAGTACATTTTTATTACTTTACGTTTTCTGTAGATTAAGTACTATGTACTTTTTCTTTTTAAAGCAGTCACATTTCCTCTGTAACCACTTTTTTATTATTTATATAATTTACAGATGATGACTTCTTAAACTTGTTTTCCCTATTTTGCATTTCGAAGTTTCTATATGAATGTATGCGCTGCTAATTTTGAAGGAAGAACAAAGCGTCTGCGAGACACTGTAGAAGTTAATGACATTGTTAAAATGATGACAGATTGCTTTAATGGTAGATATGCACTTAATTGGAGGAAGTATAACAAAATGTGCTATTTCATACTACTAAAAAGAGTCAGTCAGGAGCCATCACCCATTTGCTTGTCTTGTCTTCATCCAGCTCACAATGCATGTACAGTATGATAACTGATAGACATTGCTAGGCATGTATTCATGTACTGTACATTCATTCCGACAACCCATTAAATAGTGTTTGTTAACCTTTAATTCAGATGTCTGCAATAAGATAATACAATGTAAAACACAAGTCAATGGAGGGTCGTAAAGCTGTTTCTGCTACAGTTTTTATTAGCCTGTTATTCAGTGTAGAATGCAGCTACACCCTGAAGCAAGTCTTATATAAAGGTACAACGTCAATATATTATGATGCAAACTCAACCTATAAAATCAATGACAAGTATTATGTCTGTTGCTATCAGCTACTAAAATATAGATACTGTTTTTAATGGATGCAGTGGTGCTGGACTCAACATCGTTGTGCCATTAAGCTTAACCCCTTAGGCATGAAGCACAGTTACAGGGCTCCTGGACAAGGAATGCTCGTTGTAGGAAGCTGCATCAATCAAGACAGGCTGACCACAGAATATGTTAGTGCAAATCAGTTTTCAAAGCATACTTAAGCAAAATAGAGCTCCAATGCACACCATGGTGTGATTCTCTGTAATATTCCACTTTATCTGCAACCCATTATCCAGGAGCTTGTATTTTGATTAACAATTTGGGTGACTGAATTAAAACTGTGCTTGTGAAATTTGAAAATAGCATTGAGTCATGGAAGATTTGAGTATTCTGGGGAATGCAGTTAGAATTCAAAGAGACCTTGATAAATTGCAAGAAGGATCTGAAAGCAGTAAGATAAAATTCAGTACCAATAACAACAAAGTACTAAGGGGAAATTTTCTCCCTACCCCCACCTGACTGCATAAATTAAAATTTTGAGAATACTGGAAGGGATAATGAAAGTAGACCCAAGCTGAAAAAAACAAAAATTATATTGGGAAAAAAATCACAAAACAACACCACAAAAAACCCAACAACAAACCAAAACAAAACCTAGAAAAAAAACCCAAATGTCATCCTATCATATACTAATAAGACTGCTGTACTTAGGACCAGAAGTAATCATTATTCTCTGCAAAACACCTGAAAATTTGCTACTGGAATTATGTGTCCAATTTTGAGTAGCACAGGGTTAGGGCTATGGAATAAAGTTTAAAATGGGGAAGACACATTAGGCAGCAGAAAGCAGAATTAGGGGATGCCACGTGGAGTACAAGACCTGCAAATACAGGTTGCAAAGACAGAAAATTAATCTGTAATTTTAGGGTAAATATGAAGGAAAACTGTTTTGGCATAAAAGATTAGGATTATGATTAGGCTAGGTCAACTAGACATTGCGGAAAATTACAAACGTTTGTGTAGTAGAGGAGAGGCCTAGATATTGTTGAAGATTGTGTCAATGCAGAATTTCTCTGATTCCATGAAGATCCCTCTGTATTGTTTCTATCCTGGAACTCTTAAACAAAACCACTTGTCACTAATGTTACCAATTTATCTTCCATTAAATGACTGTTTTCAGTATCTAAAGGAATGAAATAACTGCTATATGTGCAGAAGGATTTGATTCAGAATAGGGAAATCACTGAAGCGAATGTGTGTTATACCTTTTTGTTTTGTCATTTCCTGTATTTGTGCTGGTGGAAGAAGGGGTGCCATTCCTCACAATGATGCAACTATTGGCAGTGCATTCACAGATGTCAGAGCTGCTGACTGCTCTGCTGTTTCAATTTCATTTTCATATTTCGTTGAAGGCAGGGTTATTTTCCATACACCCTGTTTTGAATGGTGCAGAAAGTCCATATCATTGCCATGATATGAGAATAGTTCTGCAATAATTGATGGATGAAGTAATTCATTATGAATATGATGTAATGGAATAGGCACCGTGATTTAATCATCAGAAGAGGGGGTCTATGGAGCTCACACAAAGGTGTCAAAGTCATTCCCATGATAAATAGCATGTGATAAGCTGTTTAGAAAACTTTAATGTAACCCACAGAAAAATGTGCAGGAAGGAGGCATGCAAATTCCTTATGGAAAGCAATTGACTCCAAAGTCTAATGAGGAAGGGAAACAGCAATGTCAATAGATCCATCAATATTTTGAAAATGATACTGCTTGATAGGCACATTTGTTAGGATTAAAACTTATTTGCTTGACTATTGTTCATAAAGCGCTTCACACACTTTTCACTGGGGACCGGAATCTAAGAAAATGTTTGTACAGTGATTCAGAAACACAGTGTGACCTTTTTTTCTTTTTTGTTTTCTTTTGGTATTTCCTTGCATTTAAAAACTTTTCTTAATGTTTTTTAAAATAAGTTGTAAACCAATTTTAATCAAGATAGGAATTGCACCTCAATTTCAGCTGCAATGTGTTCCTCTAGCAGAAATGTTTTTATCTGAGATGTTCTGGGTTTTTTTGTGAGATATGAGAAACATCCCTAGTGTAAATCAAGATTCTGTATATGCAATGTATAATGTGGAAGATTACTGAAAAATTGATACAGGAATGCTAATTCTTGCTTTGTAATAGATTTATCACAGTTCACTGATAGTGTCACTAGTCATCAAACACCAGCACCGATACCATTATTCTTCCAGGTCTTTGCATGCCATCAAACAGGACATCAAAAACTGGGATGGAATGAAGACAAACCATCCTGATGTAAGAGGTTTCAATGAGAAAGTCACCAGAGGTTTCCAGAAACAATTATACCATCATCCCTGAGTCTAGCGAGAGCTAAAAGTGTTTGCTCTTGATCTGCTGCCATGTTTCATTGCAGAGAATGTGGTCATTGAAAGAAGAGTCCTTTCCCAGCAGAAAATATGCCCCCAATACTCCCCTCTGATTTCATTTACAGTACCTGCTGATCAATGTAAGTCAAGCTCTCTGATGAACTGTGTGGAGAGCACAGTATCCATTCAAAATTATGAAAATTTAAATTTCTTCATTTACTATTTCTGAGATGGTCCACAACAGTTGAAGTTTTCAGTTCTAGGTTATAGTTTCTCCTGCTGCCATAAACAAAACCAGAAAGAAAATCTGTCTGTGACAGAATGTGACGGGAAATTATGACAATTCAAATAACTTAATTACCACCCCAAAATTCTTAACAGTGAATAGCTCCCCACCCACAGGATCTGATAAACTTCTTGTTGAGAAAGAGAGAGAAGGATAATTATACTGAGATATATGCTTTACACTGAATTGTTTCAGTCAGCCTCTAGAAATGAGTGCTGTTTCCTTTATTATACATATATTCATTGTTAAACCCACAGTTTGTGCTTTATGAAGAAAACAAATAGGCATAGAAGATTATTTTCTCCTGAATCTGATAGTATAAATAAAATAGCTCATTTTTAAAATACTGATTCAGTGACCTCATCTCCTGGACTTATGTTCACATTTGGAGTTCCTGTACAGGGAATAACTGGATGCCAGAGGCTATAAGGCTATTCTTTGTGTATTAGGTTTGTCATCCAGGTATGTAAAATGGAGAGAGAGATAGATAGATAGATAGATAGTATTCCAGATGATGCATGGAGCTCCTCCTGGCAAGGTGCAGACAGATGATGTCAAAAGATATGGTTGCCCAATGTTTTCCTATAGAGCAGCAAAGCATCCTTTGCTCCAGATAATCAAATACATTCTTTGCTGGGAAACTGCAAGGCTAGAGCTTACAACTCCAAAAGATGAACGGGGGAGGAGAGATTGTTTGGGTGGCAAATATTAAAGCTTTTTCTTATTGTGTCACTGAAGTGTTCAGGTCCAGGAGGCAGCTCAGCTGCCTCCTGTATGAAAAATTGCTACATTTACAATTCAGATAAACACGTAAACTTTGAATAAACACATATATTTGGGAGACTCAGCTAAAGAAAACAAGAACCACAACATCCTTTGAAGCAGGCCCATCACTGATAATTACGAATGTGAGATTAGCTACCGTCATTTATTCTTGTAAATAATGTCATCTCTTCCAATTAAGATCAACTACTTGTATCTCCTCAATTGCTTTATTAGCATTGTTGTCAAGTTCTGCAGAAGCCTTAATTAAATAGTCATCATGATTATGGCTAGTTTCCCAAATGATTGAAGTAAATAATTTATATGGGTTATAAGAAAAGTTTTTACTTACTGAAACACTGTATTTCAAGAACTTTCCAAATGCCTAATTACATAATATTTTAAATCCATCCTTTAAACAAAATAAAAGATAAAACTGAACTAACTGAAATTTTGTTGCTTCAAGCAGTTATATTTCTTCTAATGACATCTAAAGTAAAATTAAAATCTGAATGCGAAAAATTTCATAACTGAAGCATTGAGAAAGCATTTAAACATTTAATACAAGCTATGATTACTAATTAATTGTATTAATGAATACTGTATCATACAAAATGAGAAATAATAATTTTTGAAATCCAAGAGACTGAGATTTAATATGCTGTAATAATACATCTCTATCAATGAGCAGCATAGTGAGGTATCTTTTACTATATAAATAGTAAAACATATTTTTTAAAATAATATTTGAAGGGAAAATAGCTGTAAAACTCTTTTATAACTTTTATTTGTGGGTTAAGTGTAACTTTTTGCATCCTAGTTTCTCTGCTACTATCAAAATTATTGGCAGATTATTTTTTTTTAATTGGGATTAAAAAGCAATATTATAAAAAGTTCTCAAAATGACCTCTTTCTTTTAAATTGAGACTATATACTTTAATAATTGACATTATTAGTAACAAATATTTTAATGAAATTTTACGTTTTCCTCTTAGTAGAGACATGTCATTCCCATTGCCCTTAATTAGTGTTATATGTGCTCTTTGAGAGAAGAATAGGCCCTTTAGCTATAAATTCTGTCTTTTGAAAGAAGAAAGTCATAACCTTTTTGTGTTTCTGGTTGAAATAACTGCAACATAATTTCATGTAACCATTTTGGCAGATCAGAATCAAAACATGGAACCAGAGACACTGAAATTATGATTGTATTGTTGATTTTTAAAACCGTGTTTAAAAATAGAAAGAAAATAAACATTATTAATGGCGTTATGCTGGGGTAGGTTTTTTTTCTGTCTCTGTGTTCCCCCGATCCTATTAAGCTATTGTCTGCTTTTGGAATACAACAGAGTATCCTGCTGAAGGACACTTGCTTTGCTGGTGGACACACATTTGTTATGTTTAAATTTATCATTGCTCTCTGTTGAATGTAAATGGAGGGCAACTCCATACACCTCTTTTCATTTAGTGCATCTATTTATATAACACAATAATTTAAATGTTGTGGCCCTTGAAAATTTTATGAGAGCATTCCAATTCCCACCTTCCAATTCTCATTAAAGACTTGACCTATGACATTTAAAAAGACCTCCAAGTTATTTCTTCTTGTGTTGTAAATTTCTGAATTTAGATGCCTTTAATTTGCAGGACTTGCAAATTCCCTTGGAAGCAGAGGGATCTGTGTGTTTATATACACATATACTTAAAAACTACTTCATAGAAATTGCTGGCAGGACTGCATAATCAAGGAAGTGAAAAAGATACTCCAAAATTACAAATAAAATTTGTTTTATGCATCTCAACTACCTAATCAGTTTTATCAAACCAAATGCAGGAATGAAAACCTTGATTGCGGCTTCCAACTGAGAAAAATTTTAGCTTTGAGTTATCTATGTGACTGTAATTCAGGCAAGTTTTGTATACAGCTTTCTTTTTTTCTGAGCCCTTGCCCATAAATAGCCTTGCCCATTCAGTGGCCCTGCATCTACTTCTGTTGTGTGGCTATATAATAGGATATAGGTATCAAAAAATAGTTGAAGGCACTTAGTGCCTAGTGAATATATTCACAGAATCTGAATTTGTTTCATAATAATAGTTTTCAGTCATATTTTACAATTTGGCATAGTATAATAGGGTTGTCCAGTTTACAAAGAAGGCACTGGAGAGGAAGTTTTATTCTCATCATGAAAGATAAGGGAAAAATATTTTCAAAACAGTGGAACAGGGAAATTAAGATCGCAATATAGGACAAATTATTATGGCATCTTGAAAGCAATAAAATGACATTTGCATGTTACATTAAATATTACAGGAATTTTGCTGCTAAGCAGGTTAAAAAGCAAGAGACTAAAACATTGAATATAATTCAGTGTATTCTGCAAGATGAACGCTTCATTTTCTCTCTACCAAGCGCACACAGGAAGTTCACAAAACAACAAAACAAAACAAGACAAAACAAATAAAAACAAACAAAAACCCCAAACCAAAACAAAAAAGGAGACCTTATTTTTTTTATTTCTTTCATAGGGATTGTACCCCTTTTGTTAGAACTGTAAATTTTTAAAGGATGGATATATAGAAGGCAATGTATGTTCGGGAAATTTGATCCCTTTTGCTCTCAGAACTCACTGAAAAAGAGATCCTGAAACTAAATTCTGTAGTTGCTACTGAAAGAAGTTTAGGCAAGGAAGCAACTGAGTGCATTTTTCTGGAAGTACAGGCATTCATGTTGCGACCTTAAAATGGGTAATGTCAAAGAAAAAAACTCATCAAAGCCAGAAAATCAAAAAAACATCTGCACTTCTTCCCCACACACCTAATTTCTTACTCAAAAGGCTAAAATATGCAAGTACATTAAACATTGCCTAGTGCAACTGATCATATTTCTGAGAAGTGTTTATATGTGATTACGAAAAACGAAGATTCAGCATTGCCCTACTGCTCTTTGTGTCAGATAGAGCCAGCCCAAAGGGTCATAGTGTAGGTATAATATCTTCCATGTGTCTCAATGACTCCTTACTGCTACATGCCTTCTGGAACTGTGGCAAGGAATAGAAAGTAGATAATATGGCAGTTTCCACAGCTTCCCTAATGCATTCCAGGGAGCTGACTCTCTGAGGGAGTCTAAGAATAAGAAAGACACAACATGATTCCTATATGATTCCTACTTAATTAATTCTGGAAGCCAGAATCCAGGGGTAGTTCAAGTAGAGCTAGAAATAAAATTTCTGATCATATATTGTATACAATTAAAAAAAATTTTGTTGATAAAAATTCTTGTTAAAATGATGCCTAATTTTTTTTTCAGAAAACATCAAAATAGAAATAAAAATAATTTTAAGTTTTTTTAAAGAAATATTTAATATTTTCATTGAAGTCAATGTTGATAAAATTAAAGTAAAGCACACAAACTGGAAATGAAATAATCATTTTATGTTATCAGAAGCAATTTTTTTTTTCCTCATTGTTCTGTGGCTAAGAACCAAAACCAAACAAATAATCCTTCCTAATCAGTCTAAAATGATCAGTCCCTTCCCCCACTTCCAGTTTTTCAGTTGTGTCAGTGAACCAAAACATCCAATTATTTGTTCAGGTCTAATTTCAAATATCTACCAGCTGGTACCAGTGATAAAAATAGGAAAATGAGGAAATAATAGATCAGGATCAACACTACAAAAAAAAAAATCTACTATTTATATCATGGTCCTAGCTGAATAGCATTGTGGTGGCTCGACTCTGGCTGGACGCCAGGTGCCTACCAAAGCCTCTCTATCACTCCCCTCCTCTATTGGACAAGGGAGAGAAAATATGACAAATGGCTCATGAGTTGAGATAAGGGCAGGGAGAGATCACTCACTGATTAACCATCATGTGCAAAACAGACCCAACTTGGAGAAATTAGTTGAATTTATCACCAATCAAAATCAGAGTAGGAGAATGAGAAGTGAAACAAATTTGAAAAACATCTTCTCCCCATCCCTCACTCCTTCCTGGGCTTAACTTTATTCCTGATTATCTATCTCCTCCCCCACAGCTATGCAGGGAGATGGGAATGAGGATTACAATGAGTTCATCACATTTTTTCTGCTGCTGCTTCCCCCTGAGGGAGAGGAGTCCCTCTTTCCCCTGCTCCTGTGTGGGGTCCCTCCCACAGGAGACTGTCCTCCACAAAATTCTCCAGTATGAATCCTCCCCATGGGCTCCATTTCTTCATGAACTGCTCCAGTATGGGTCTCCATGGTGTCAAAAGTCCTGCTTGTAAATCCTGCTCCAGTGTGGGCTTCTCTTGCCTTGAGTCCGCAAGTCACTGCCAGGACACTGCTCCAGCACTGGTCTCCTCGGGTTCACAGCCTCCTCTCAGGCATCCCTCTGCTCCAGTGTGAGTCTCCTCCAGGGGCTGCAGGGGGATCCCTGCATCCCCATGGTCTTCCAGAGCCTGCAGGAGCACAGCTGCTTCACCATGGTCCTCACCACGGGCTGAAAGGGAATCTCAGCTCTCCTAACTGGAGCTCCTCTTGCCCTCCTTCTCCGCTGACGTTGAGTCTGCAGAGTTGTTTCTTTCACATGTTGTCACTGCCCTATTCTCTGGCCACAACTACTTCTGTGTAATAACATTTTCCTTCTGAAATATGTTGCTACAGAGGTGTTACTACCACTGGTTGTCTTGGCCCTGCTCAGCGCTGGGTCCATCCTGGACTGCCTGGATGTTTGCCCTATTGGATATGGCAGCTTCACACACTGCTGAAGTTCCCCTGCTATCATAACCTTGCAGCACAAACCCAATGCAACCATCTAAAACATGCTGAGTTTTTTGTTTTCTTTTTCATGTAGGCCTGTTGAAACAAATCCTGCTGGTATGTGTTCGGTTTGGTTTCAGGCTATTCTGAGAACCTGTAGCAATATTTCTCTAGTTGTGAGGATCTTTCTACATTTAGAAATGTAAAATGCGTTTAGTCTGTGAATTTCTATTCTCTTTTATTTAGTCTCTCAAGCTTTTAGAAAATGAGTAAGATCAGTGAATGTATGCTTAAACAAAAATGTCAAAGATGCTGTCTCTGGTGTTTCTGATTTCCTGCATACTGCTGTTTGCCAATTAGATCTTCATTGATTTACTGTGATGTGGTAGATTATGGCAGTCTAACATAATCTGTGGACATTTGGTTTCTCGTTAACTTGCTGCTAAATGACTGCATCTTTCCACTAAACTCCGCTATCACAATCTCATCACGAGTGTAAATGTAGTTTGGGAAAGGTTTTTTTCTTATCAGAAGCTGCAGACTTTTAGAGAGCAGCACAATGTAAATCAAAAATTCAGAGGGATGTACATGGAGTAGCTGATACTACACACATCCATCTGTAACATGAGCTCTCTGTGCTCTGTACTATCCTACCTGTAGCACTGGGGATGCATGTCCACCTTATGGCATAGCAGAAAACATTTTAATAAAATAAAGCTGCATGCCACATGGTCAGAGTAAAAATGGTCACACATAACAGCTTATCAGGTCTATTTAAGACTCATGAAAATTTATCTCTAAACAATGCCAAAACACCATTTTGTGGATGCTATAGAAGAGTCAGACTGCTTTAGAATATCTACCCCATCTTGCCCGTGTGATAAATGACCAGAAGAAGATAAGGGAGGAGTAAAAGTAAGTCTATATATGAAGTTTGCCATCTGGGAACATTTTTTCCAAGCATCTGGTTGTTACTGGAGCAGGGAGTCAGATGTGGACATTTCACTATCAGCATGATATTCAGTCGCCATAAATGGACTTTGGATTCCTCTTCTTCTATCCTATTTCTCATCGACTTCTACATTATTCACTGTAAATGAGTTAAGAAAAGGAACTGAAGTTAGTGAAGGATGAGACTTGCTTTATTTTGTTCCCTGTCAGTTGCAAGCATAGTTTATTGCCTTATTGTTTTGCATTGTTCTGTTCCATTCAGTGAAACTGGTTTGTATTACATACATGATGACCTGAAGCGCAGGTTCTTGCATTCTTTTTTTTTTTTTTTTTTAAATATTTAAAGGTTTTTTATGAGCTCGTACTAGCTGGGCTAGTATGGAAAGGAATTCTTAAAGCAGCAGCTGCTGATTATCTAAAAAGATGTAAAATCAATATGACTGCTACACAGGTAGAGAGAAGCAGAAAATTGTAATAAAAGAAGTGATGTTAAAGAAATATTTACTCTCAAGGTAACTAGTAATAGGAAAAGTATGCCAGGGACACCTATGCTGAAGAAAAATATTATTATTACCTTAGTACTGTTCACTTGCAATTAAAATCATAATAAAACAAAAGAGGGAAAAAAATTAAGTATATTTGAATCAGGATGGACATCCTGGTCTCCTGCAATAAGTATGATGTAGTCAGGTCACTCTATAAACCCATACTTCCTGTGGGATTAACAAGCTTGTTTACACATTTATCGCCCAATTAATGGAAAAAAAAGGTAAATGCCTTTTTTGTTTGGGGGCCTTTTCCCCTATCAGTGTTAAATGCTAATCCTTCAACTGCTTCAAACCTGGTAAATAAATCTGAAAGTCGGCAGGAGTGTGGTTTGGGGTTCCTCTATTAATATCTAACAGGATATTAAAAGTTAAAAACTCGTGCTTTAATCTGCCTTTTGTTATTTGCAGCATTAAGTCTCTGATATAGTTCTGGAAAATCTCTGTGTATGTTCTACCCTCAGAGATAATAGCAGAACCCAGATCCTGAAAATCTGCCTCAGTTGCAGATCCCATACCTCATGGAAATTTTTCAGAAGAAAGTTTGGCTGAATAAGGAGTGAAGAAATGAAAATCCAAACTACTTCCTTTGCTGTTAATTATTATGATGTTTAGAAATGTAACACAAAAGGTCATTATATAAAATTGTGCTAAGTGTAAAGGGAAAAAAATCTACTTAAAAGAACCTAAAATAATTATTTTAAAATTTTTCAAAATCTCATGTTTAAGAAAACATTTTTGTAGGCCAAGTGTGTTATGTTAGATCAGTTTATCTGCAATAAATCTTCATTTTTTCTTCTACAAAAGGTAATCAAAAGATGTTTTTATGCAAAAAGACAGACTTTCATTATGGGAATGTTGCATACAGTCTGTAGAGTAGGTCTTATACCTGAGCAAAATGAGTTCCCATTTTTTATATATATATATATATGTGTGTGTGTGTGTGTGTGTGTGTGTGTGTATAATGTATCAAAGAAATTCATAACGAATTAACCTGTATATTGTGGTTGGAGTTTGTTTTTTTTTGTTAACACAACTGCAGTCTACCTACAGGAGCTGCAGGTTATAGCCAAATTTAATCTTCTTAAAGTATCACTATCAAGTAAATATACTAAAATATAAAACCCTCATTCATCCATCTCCCTGTTGAAAATATATGATTATTCAATGGCTTGATGCAAAAAAAAACCCCATAGCTGAATCTTAAGAATATGCTGGAAAGAGTAAATGAAATAGCAGCACTAGGTTTACTTTTACAACTGAAAAAATGTCACATGTATTAATGTCAACAACTGGAATTTTACCTCATTAGGCAATTTCTGATCTAAGGCTCTGATGATTATTCTAAGCAGAAAAAATATGCTAATTATCCACTCTGAATGTAGAAGGAAAAAAGGTGTAAAATCTTCCTTTAGCCGTGTGACCATGTACTAATTGCATGTCATGTGTCAAAATAATGCAACCCACTTTGCCTAAAGCAATTAGACATACAGAACTCTATTAATGAAGCACTGTCTGTCACTAAAAGTGTTTTCAGAGCTATAGTTGAAGATTAAAATATTAACTTCTCAAATATTTATGATAGTTACTGACAGCATTTCAAAATGTTACTTTTAACAAAAGTATTTTATTCAGCTCCAGTTTTTAATTTGGATTTTATATTCAAAGACATTATTAACATATGGGAGTCGTGAAATTTCTATGATCTCCACTGAGACTTCTTTAGAGAGGGTACATTAGCTCCTTGAAGTTTACAGCACCTTTTTCTATTGTAATATAAACTCTTTCAGAATAAAAAAAAAATTGTTAAAAACTTGTCTTTTCTTCAAAAGTCATTAAAAAAAAAAAGAGAAGGAGGAGGTTTTTATTGTGCTTTACCTATTTTCACTGTGTGAAAGAAAATGGCCCTTCTTGTCAATATATCATTTGGTGCTCTACTTCCTTTTAGGGTCATTGGTCACCTGTGTTCAAGAGCACAGACATTAACCTTTTGAATATCGTTATGCAGTAGGAAGGCAGGGATGTATGTTGCCAAGCTGTTTATCGAATCTATCAGACATGCTGAAGAGCAGACAATTACATTAAAAATTGTGATGCCTGCTCTGCATTACCACTACTCACCCAGCTGCTTGTGAAAGGGCTTTGTACACTTCTTCCAAGAGCCATACAAATCTACAGCTTTCTGAGTGCAGAAAGGACTGCTTTTATTCCACATCCCTAATTTACAAGAAAAAAACCAAACCAAGCAAAACCAAACTCATACAGGCACTTGCCCCAGGAAACTGTAGTGGAGTATTTGTATGCAAAGAACTTGAATGGACAAGCCCTTAGTTTATGTTTCATGTGGAGACTGAGATGACTACTGTGATATTTGAGGATTTATAGGTTTACCAGGACTATGCAGGAATGATACCACTGTAATATTATGAAATTATTACCCTTTTTTTTTTGTGCCAAAAATCAGCAAATAAAAAAGCCATGTTGTTAGCACTTCATCATTTTCTAGTACTATGGTGGTAAAAACTGACTGCTATTATGTATTAGTCCTGCCACTGCTTTTATGTTTGGTAAGGGTATTGCCTTGGTTTTGGAGCTATTACAGTCTATGGGAATCAATTACATGTACTTGAACTAAGAAGGATTTACTTGGTAACTGTAATGGCTCTGAAAGAGCCATTATGATCTGTCATGTCAAAAATGCACATGTGCCTACAGTAGATACAAACAAAGCTGTGCAAAAAGTTTCCTACATAAAGCAAGCCATTTTGGTTAGGTTTCCTGACAAAACAAAATAAGCATTTCATGCTGAAGTACTTTCACAACTTTTCATAATAAATGAAAAGGGGCTCTTGCCATTCCTCTCTTTTGCACTTTTCTGAAGTGAAGCTTGAGTGTTGCATGAGAGGGAATCACGGGAGACATTATTGAAGAGCAAAGTGCAATGAATCACAATGTTTTGGGATAGATGAAACCGGCTTAAAGGGGAAAAAGGTGATATAAATTGAAGGGAAGACTTATTCAGGTAAGGGAGGGAAACATGATTTTATTATGTTTGTATACATAATTATGCCACTTTGGTAAGACTGAGTGTAGAGGTTACATCTCAACAACTTTAGTCATGTTATAGATAAATGTAGAGAGCATCAGACCATCGTGGAACCAGAGTGAAGAATAAATGAGAATAAATTTTCCTGTCCTTGGTATAGGATAGATGCAGTCTGTAATCTTAGTTTCCTCATCAGACAGATTGGTGGACCTTGCTGCAGCTCCCTCTGTGCTCCAGATGTCTGCTGAAAGGTGACCAAAGTACACTGAGGTGCTGCACTCACATTTCTGTTTCTGACCTGGGGTTGAGAGGCAGCCAGGGATTAAAGGCAGTGGCCACACTGTGCCAACACAATGGGACCAATGTGGTTTCCACAAGGTGTGGGATCCAGTTGTGCTGGATGAGTGCCAAGAGTGCACGGGGGGGGCATCAGGCAGCCCAGAGTAACCCAGGTCAGGGACCAGCTTGTGCCTAAGACAGTGACAGCAGGGGTGTAGATGCGAGTGCAACAATCACCTACACAGCTGAAGGAAAAGCTCGTGTAACAGCTGGATCAAGGAGAGCAAGACCTCTATGACACAGTGTTCACTAAACTTTTTCTAGCCACTTTATTAATTTCTGCGTGTAAAATGCCCTGCATGGGCTATCAAAGACCCTACTATCTTACAAATTTCAATGTATTCTTGTGGGAAAATGAGGGCACTGTTAATATATTTTCTTCTAAATAAAACAAAAAGGTGGTAAAATTGGTCTAGAATTCATGATGCCTACTGATAAATTTCCATTGTTGTCTAGTACAGAACTTGATTATATCATTTTATTATTATTTTTTCATTATCCTTTATTAACATTTCTATATTGACTTAAGTAATTGTGCCAAAGTTGATTGAAACACTTTCCCAAAATTAATATTGGTAATGCACGGGGTGAAGAATGGTCTGCAGTGGTGTAGCCGTGAGGTTTGCAAGTTGCTTGTTTGTTTATTGGTCTAATTTTCAGTTACTGAGGAATGCTATTTAGAATGCAGTGAAAACCTTTCAATCCCAAACGAGCATGTCCAAAAAAAGAAACAGAGATTTTACTTTTAGCTCATCTTCAGATTCACAAGGGACAATAAGGGAGATTCATTAGGCCATTTGTTACTGTCATCTGCCATGATTCAAAATGAAATACTAAATGTTTCATGGACGCAGAAAAAGAGCAGTATTTGTCTTTGTGTTGGCTATGCAAAGACTCTATGGCTTTCAGCCTCCATACAAGAGGTCTGATGGATGAAAGGGGGAAGGGTGGTGCCATCTGAATGATGATGGGCTAATATCATCATCCTCTTGTCAGCTGTAATAGGCTTTTCCTCACAGAAATAATTCATAAAACCGCTACATTATATTCTATCCCTGACAGGCCCTATCTATCCTGCAACCCAGCAGGCTCACAACTAATAAGAAAATATGTGGTTCAGGAGCCCTGAAAAATTAAACAGGTAGTTTATGAACAATTTGTTTCATGGGGATGTTTATTATGTTTATTAAATATTGAGCCTTTAATGTTTTCCCAGTACAGATGATATCATAAAAATGCTGACTTAAGCCTCAGTTGTGTTCTTAGAAAGTGGAATTTTATAGCTCTTGTAGTACCCAGTAAATAACTAAATTGCTGTGGTTTATATGTATACACAGAATAGAATTTATAGGGAGTGAGTATATTTTTATTGTGCATAGGTAATATATTTAATATAGTCATAATAGACACATGAAAAATACCAAATTATCGATCACATTCTTTGGTTTAAATGTAGTTTTGAAAAGACCAGTATTTTAGAGCCTTGAGTAGGAAACTTCAGGCATTTGTTTTATTGATTGTACCAAAGGTGAAACCCTGAACTTGGTGTTTGAAGTGTCAAGGCAAAAATCAGAGTGGGCTCTGAAATGTAGGCAGGAATACTGCCTTGTAAGTATAATTTTTATAGTAATTCTTTAGATGTATTCTTATTAAAGAAGAACCAGGATAAAATGGCTAAAGCTATTGACTAACACCAGTGTACTAGTATGTCTTTCTGTAAAACAGGTGAAGGGTGCCAGAGTTTGTTATCCACAAAGAAGACAGATTTTCAATTCCCAGACAGAGTGCAGGATTGGGTTCCAGAATAGACCTGGAGTGCAAGGTTGCATAATGTACAACCAGACTCTTTCTATGTCCATATCTTTTTATTCCTACTCCTTCTTCAGATTTTCTTGAATAATTGATGATTCTGCAGCAGGGTATGAAAACTGGCAAGTAGAAAACTTCCATTCTTAATGAATTTGTAATAATAAATAATTCTTACGATATTAAAAAGCTGTATTCCACAGACGTATTACAAAGACCTGATTCACATGATTCACAAAAAAAAAAAAAAAAAAGTACAGATCTTTCATTAAGCCTTTCAGGAATCACGAGCTGTGCTCGTATCCTTCTATTCCTGGGAAGAAGGTAGACTCTGCAATAAAGACTAAGATCACTGATCACACAGACAGAAACTGTCTAGAAGCAGAATGACTTCTACAACAGGAAATACTGCCTCTCCAACCTGCTGGACTCCTGTCAGCAAGCACATGGATTAAGAGCATACAGGAGCCATAAAATATTTGGATTTCCTAAAAGCCTTAGACAGGGTTAGCAAAGAAATCCAGTCACCACAGCTGTTGAGAGAGTGTCTTTTATGGATTGCAAACTGGTTAAAGAATAGAAACCAAAGACTAGAGCTCTTTGGTTGTTTTACAGAATGGATATTTCATTTTCAGCAGTGAGATCCCTGAGGGATAGACACTGACTCTGGTTTTATTAAACATTTTCATCAAGCGCCTGGAGAAAAGAGTGAGCAGTGAAATCTCCAAGTCTAAGAATAATATGAAGCCATTCTGTGTGGTCAGAAGGCATTGCCAGCTGGTTGAAGGAACTTCAGAGCTGAGAAGGAAGGTGGCGAAACTGAGCAGAGAAGTTATATGTCAAATGAAATTCATTGTAGAAAAATCTAAGGCAGTGCTTTGGAGAAGAATAATCTGAGCTGTGCCTCATGGTGCTGAATTCAGAATTACAATCTTGCAGTCGGGAAAAGTATCTTGGAGTCATCCCTGGCAAGTGTGTGAGGTCACAAGCTGAGTGTGCAGGATCAAGCAAAATCAACAAAATGCAGGACATCATCAGAAAAGATTTTTCAGACAAGATAGAACACATAATTTTGTGCCCATATAAAAATATATGTGCCCACTATTTTGGTGCTGTGCACAGTTCTTGTCTCTGTCTCAAGAGATGCTGTGAAACTGGAGGAACATAGGAGGAAATTAAAATAATCAAACAGGTGGATCAACTGTTTATAAGGACGATAAGAAGCCTGGGATTGGAGAGATCTGGGAGAATTGTGGTTTATTGCCAGATGGATAATCTGGTTGTACAACTGGTAGATAAGTTCCACATAGTATGAGCATGGGACCATTCACTAAATTCTATTTGAGTCATCTAAAGAACAAAGAAAAGAAAGTACTTTGTGCAGAGTCTACATCACTTTAGAGACTTGCTTCCATGGAGGGCTGTGGAGGACAGATGGTATGAGCAGGTTCAGAAAGGCAATAGAAAAGCAACAGGTCCATGAATGACTCTTAAAAGACTAGGCAGGCATCTGCCTTCTAATATCCTTAATGCAGCAGTTCTGCTTACTGGGAGAGTATGGGGGGAATTGACTGTAGAAAGCTGAGGGCTTGTGTGCTGTCCATAATGTCACCTGCGGTACTTCCAGAGGCAGAACACAGGTATTTTTATCATGAGCCTTCTAATATTTTTAACGCCTTGACTTTTTTTTTAAATTCATGCCTAATTTATTTCTCATTTACCCAAGTTTTACATTTATGTAGTTACAGAGACTTTTGTTTTTTCTCTTCAACTTCAGATCAGAGCACATTAAAGCACACTGGACACCAGATCTGCTCTCCTCTCTTTTGTATGCACACCATTTTAAAAGTTGGACTCATATTCATACATACAGAGCACAAAACTTGAAAATCCATGTAAAGAAAACCATACTAGAATACAGAGAGCAAAAACATAACTTGATGGCTTAAAAAAATCTTTGCATTTTCTTTCACTTTCCACTGAAAAATGTTTGTTTATTGCTTGCTTTTACAAAGGCTTGGCACACGCACTGCTTCTTTTGAAGTTCAAGTGTAAACAATAAAAGCCTTTTCCAGCTGCCACCCACCCTCTGCCTCAAATATCTTTCATTTTTTCCCTAGTGGAGATGGGGAAAAAAAAATCTCTTGTCACATGGAACCTTTATGACAGACTTTTCAAACAGAAAAGACCACGGTGTCAGTGGTCATTCTCCAGCAGAGGTGGTGGCTCCAGGGCACTGAGTGCAGGAGCACATGCTACTCTTCTCTCTACATGCAGGAACATATGCCTTATTATATGTCACACATGTTGTGTGATCTGATGTGCTCTGCTGTGCTTGGAGGCTGGTGGTGTGCTGTGTCACGGATTTAAAGAAATACCACTCTCATTGGCAGGCAGTTGGAAGCAATTAATTACCAATGGATGGCATGTACAGCTGTTGCTTATGTATGGAAACAGAAGAGAAATTAGATTTAATTGGTTTAGCATAATGAAGAAAGTGGCATTTATTTTATTATAGCTTTTATAAGCTGAGATACTTGAATTTCATTTTCATAATTTTTTGGAAATAGTTGGGCAAAATTCTCTTGACAGATGAAAAAATCCCTGAGGAACAAAAATTGAGGATGTTCAACTACCTCATTAGAAATTTGCAAGATCAGAGAAGGAACATACATATTAGATTAATGAATGATTAAATTAAATATTTTGCTATGTATGCCTACTGCTACAATTTGGGCTAACTTCCAAATCCACATCAGACAGTCACTGTAATCTTTTTTTTTTTTAAAGAAATTCAAAGTCCAGATTTAAATAGGAAGAGATGGTGTAATTTGCTAAATCATGGTGAATAGATATTTTCGTTGTTTTTTATATTAGATCTACTGACATGAAATGATAGGGAAGAGAAAAACAGTTATATTTGTATGTGAAATGTAAACATATTCTCTAAGTACAAATCAAATTCAATTACAACAAATCTATAAAGTATTGATATTAACAGCTCATATTTGACTGGATTCTGCTCCCACTGTTTATGAAGCAACTATGAGGTTAAAGGCATCTATTTCCTTAGCTCAGACTATCATAATAAAAAGAAAAATTTAGTTCCATGTGACCCTAACATTGAGCTCATTAAGGTTTTTTAAAATACTCCTTGTTAAGAGGTGCTGTCCATGTACAGATTATTGATATGGTACTGCAGCTATTAAGCCTTATAAATAAACTCATTTCTACATTACTTTCAATTTAACTCTCACTTTCTAATTATTTAATGTGAATAAATGTAATATAATCCTCATTCATGCAGTGTTCTTTTTAAAGACATGTTTGTAGACCTGTAAAATTACTGCAAACTAATGTTGGTGATGTAATGCAAAGTTTATTTCTCACATTCACAATTAAAGAAAAAAATCTCAGTGCATATTGCATAGCTGCATGCTGTGTTGTGCGCAGGGAGACTGATGTTGAAATGCTGGGGGAAAAAAAAGTTTAAAATTATTCTGAATACAAATATTTCCCAGTTGATTTAAGAGACCAGTTATATTCTACCTTCAGATTGTATCACCTTTCACAAAGCCAAATATTTAGATTTTTCTTTCTTTTTTAAAGAACAGCATCTTATATCCCTGCCATGCCTATCTTGTGTCCTGCCTATGACAGGGGAAATGGCACTAGCTGATCTTTAACGTTCCTTCCAATAAAAATAACTCTGTGATTCTATGATTCTCACAAGTTATTATAATGAGACCTCATGGAATTGTCAGGCTGAACATAGCCTGTCTACAAATGTTTAAAGACATTTTAAAAATTTGGAATGCCCATGAGAGAAGAGAAGAGAAGAGGAGAGGCGAGGCGAGGCGAGGCGAGGCGAGGCGAGGCGAGGCGAGGCGA
>JAHLSL010000007.1:27432889-27501774 GCA_025920805.1 Petroica traversi | reverse complement strand
GAGGAGAGGAGAGGAGAGGAGAGGAGAGGAGAGGAGAGGAGAGGAGAGGAGAGGAGAGGAGAGGAGAGAAGCTGTTTAGCTGTTTCAGGCTCCAGGTTTCATTTTTTTAATTAAGTTTCTTTTAAATTTCTGTAGATGTTTCTCATAGACAGAGACAAACCTACCACTCTGTTCAGAGGAAGGGAGAATATCAAGTCTAGATATGAAGTTTAATAACTTTCTTTATCTCAAAAATAATCCTGGAACAGAAATCCTAAACATCTGGAAAAGACCAGAACCAGACTGTTCTTTTTACAGTGACTGAAATTGTTCATATAGTTCAATCTACTACCCAGTGAGACAGAGAAATATCAGCTGCTGGATACATCAATATAGAATTCAAAAGGGTGTAAAGTGCAGAGCAAATATTTCAGAGTGGAAATCAGTCTCAGGCAGGTGCTGTAAATGATTTACCAAACCACAAAGAAAGGTAAAATTTTAATAAAAGCCTGAGTTCTGCACCCATATATCCAGTATTTGATCAGTTGATATGGGCAGCTTTTTGAAATTACTCGTGTTGAGAGACAAGTATACTCTGTAAAGTAAAAATGACCTCTGAATGAGAAACTGTGCATATACAGAAAGTTTGCATAAACACAATTAATATAGGATTGCTTACTAAAACAATAAACTGATGACAGATATTTTCATTGTGAGCATTTCTGTATATCAGAGTGTTTTGAAAAAACATACCTTCCTATGCTACTAATTCACTTTATTTACCTTTTTAAGAAAAGTCTCAGTAAAAGCAGCATGTACCTGTCTGTCAGCAGAGCAGCCTTTAGTGTTTATTCACCTCCTATTCTGCAGAACACATGCCTCGAGCAGCTGGCAGATGCATTCAGGGAAACAACTGGTCCCTGTCAACACCACCCAACCTTCTGAGGCCAAGCAGGCACTTAGAAAGTCACAAATAAAGACCAGTGTTTTGTTTTGCCAATAGCCTGGTGTGTTTTCCCCTCCTCTTTTGTTCAGAATGTGCAACACCATCAAAGGGACCTGATTAGAACAAAGGAACAGGGATCACTGTAACAATTATGATAAAAATGAAAATGCATAATAAAAAAACAAACCCCAAAATCAGGAAAATAATGTTAGGTGAAGATGAATACACATCCGCTGGGAACAATTACATAGCAGATGCATCCAAAAATTCATTATCAACGTATAATTTGACATGTTCCTAGTAATGTTATTCATTGCATTTACAAATAATTCATCACAGGTGTTATGAACTAAAATGGCATACAAGATCCTTATGTTATTCAGTAGGAGAAGAGGAAATGTCCACTTTGTAATCGCACGTTGCATTCAATTTTATTAAAAGGTTTTGTCTTTTGTTGTGTAAATTCTTCTGCCATGCTGGATAAATCAGATATAGAGAAACTGCTTCCTTTCCAAAATATGTTTATTCTCACCAAAGGAGTGGTAAATATACTATTATTTCACTTCCTTTTTCCATTTTTCTCCTTTTCCTCAAAATCAAAGTACCTGATTTTGCAAACTCTCTTTTGTATTGTCAGTTTCACTGATTTCAGTTTCTTCTGGTGTACTTTTAATGTTTCAGATCTTGTTCCCTTGAGCTCCTTTTTAATAATCAGATCTAGCAGAGGCAAGTCCTGTTCATTCAAGTGTAACACTATTATTTTAAATAGCAAGGTATATACATGAATAAGTGGAGCAGGGATTGATGCAGGATATTTTTTCTTTAACTTGGCTCAAGGCAAAACTCTTCTTTAAAATTTTTATTTATTTTTTCAAGATTAATTCTGCAATGAAGCTCCGTCTAATTTTACTTGTGTTACTACAAAATCCAGTCATAAGTAGAAATGAACAAAAGGCAACCTTTCCTTCCAGATCAGATTTCATAAATAACAACAAAATAAATACACCTGCATTTCTTTTGTAGTCTGAAATTAATGAAAAAGATTCACTGTCTTTATTATAAAGCTTTATTGCAATAGTATAACTATAATCGATTAACACTTGATACTGGAAAGCAACCTAGCAGCACTGTTTTTAATCCTAGTATGCAGTGTCAAATAGAACCTTCAAGCAGACATATACAGATAAACCCACTTTTGAAAAAAGAATTAATTAATGATTAGTTCCAGCCTTGGTAATATATGATGCATTCTGATCATATTGTTCTGTCAGGAATTTCAGATTGCTGATGTAAACACGGTTGAAGGTTTTCTTAGGTAATTTTTGAGTAAGCAACTGGTTGCTCCATATTTAGCCAACTATTGCTCTTTGTTGTGACTTCTCCATTCTACATTCGACCACCTCACCAGATGAAGGATTTTGCTGCACAGTGATGCAATAGGACTTTACAGTTTTGCATCTGACCTGCTCAGAGCTCCCCTGGCTCCAGCATGGCACACAGAGCTCGTGCCACTTGGGCAGCTGGAGATGGCAACGGTTTGTACCTCAGTTAGCGTGGTGGCTTGTAGTTGATAAAAACTAGAGAGAGACACTGTGGAAGCAAACAAGACAAATTCACTTGTTGGAATTCTAGTCTCCCCACTGCCAGGTGAGTGTTGTAATGACAAGGCTAAAGAGTGACATTCAGTTTCATCCAGTTTCTGTGTAATAAGTACTGTGCGAAAAGGGGAGAAGACTCAGCTGGACGGAAAGCCTCACCTCATTTCAGAGGAGTTTGTATGGTTTGAGGCATAAAGCACCCACTAAAGTGATGGGGCACTGAAAACTTCTTGGCCTTGGGTGACTGCTCACACTGCCAAACTTGTCTTGGTAGAAGCAAAATGTTGTAATTGACATTTCCTCAGGAGGGCATGTTTTCATTACTGGGAATGATTTCACTCCACCTCCCATGCTTATTCCTTCAAAGAAGAGGGTTAAAAACCCTCTTTGACTTATACATTTCAAGTTAAGACTAATAATTAGAAAAAATATGTACTTCCTTGTAAGGCATATTGATAGAAAAAGGGCTGGTTTTTGGACAAATCACCTCAGTGATGAGGGGTATGAAAAGCCCAAGTGTCATCTTCAGGTTTGTGGACTCTGCTGAACACTGCAGTTGTACCATGGCATTAGGTTCTTCAGGCAAGAACTTGAAAAAAATTATGAAAGAACAGCTGACATTTGAAAATGGTCACCAGAATTTGTCCTCTGTTCCCTGGAGATGCTGCTCACCAGTTTACATTCCTCAAAGAAATCACATTCATCTGCTGAAATTATTAACCCTACCTTCTGTTATGATTAGTCAGGATAGGACACCACCTCCTTGTGGTAGTGCCACCAATTTTCTACAGATGAGGGCAGGAGGCAATGATTTGAAATCAGTAATATTAGCTTTTCAGTAGTCTGGTGATTCTGATTGATCATGAGGATGCTGAGAGAAGCTTTAAAATTTTTCCACCTTCTTAGGGAACAAACTGGTACTACTATATGATCCTTGTTTATTCAAAGGAGGAATAATTTTTATTTTCAAAAATTTCTTCTTAGTTTTTAGAAAGAGAACCATCAGGCAGTAGGATTTATATATAATTTATACACATTGTTGCTGCATTGAATGCTCCAAGTAGAAGTAAAACAATATTTAAAAAGGAGATTCAGTGATTAAATAAAAAACCATTAGATAATTCAGAGCAGTAAAGTAGAAAAATGAAAATTTGGTCGTGAAAGCTCTGACAGGTTTCCCTCTTCTGTAGGATATTCTTTTAAGAGAGCAAGCTCATTTCCAGCAACCAGACTCTGCAAATTGCCAGTATTTTTACCTGCTGAAGGTAGATAGGATCCAGAAACATACTGCAGGACAGTCTGACTGCAGGACCAAGACCCAGTTTTAAGATATTAAATCATGAAGGTCTGTGTAAGTCACCAAGGACATTTACATGTGTGTCCCTTTCTACTGAAACCTGTCATGATATAAAGTGAGTGCCCGACCTCTTAAAGAAACTGTACAGTACCATCCCATCATGTTTATTTACAGGGGACAAAAATAACAGCCTGTGCCAGAGTATAATGTAAGATAGCTACAGACTAATTTAAGGAAAGGAAAATGGAAATGTAAAAGCTGGGGAATGAAGGGCAGGGAAGAAAAAAAAGAGCAAAGGTGGACCAGATTTCTCTTTGTGAACTTGCCTTCACAGTCCCCATCTACATTACTTGCCTGTTTCTTCTTTATATGAATGCAATGATTTTTTTATATGAAGATAAGCAGAGAGACCATGCATCAAAGTTTCACAATAACAATGGGCTTTGATATTGACTACTTACCATCTAATATAGGTAAATTGTGGTTTTTGTCACATATATTTTAGTCTATGAAATATATTCCAGTGACTGGAACTTATTGCTGTGATTTACTTGTGAATATCTGAAAATATGGACACAATAACTTCATAATTCCACTTGTAGGAATTATGCTTATTCTGTATACTTGTCTGGAAGTAGGAGAAAACATTCATTAATATTCTCATCTTGCTTCAGGTATTTTTCCTTTGGTATATTTCAAAAAAATAAATTAATACAGTGGTGAGAGAAATGGGGAATAAACTAATATTATTGTTTCATTATAGGCATTGCAATTATTACAAAACTCTTTTTTCTCTAACTCATCATGTATAAAAAAGCTATCATTACATTTGCATGTTTTATACAGTGTACCTAATTGAGAGCAATATATCAGTAAACATCAGTTTCTAAGTGACTAGAGTTAAAATCATTCTCAATAAATCTTCCTTTGAATCTTTTAAATTGTCACCTATTTTCCTTTTTAAAAGCGAATCAACTCACAGTTTAAGGTTAGGTGAACTTGCACTACCACTTGGAATAAATAAAGAAATACAGCCAAAGGACAGTGACATTTATGCTTACATTTCCCTAAATATTGTAAATAAAGAAGAAGGTAAAACTAAAACAACTTATATAGCAATAGCTGAAGCATATGAAGACAATTCATTTGTTTTGTGTTTGCATCATTCTTGTATGGAAAAGAGTTAATTTTCCAGGTATGAAATAAGTTACAATAAAAAGAGAATTAAGGAAATTAAACAAAATTAAGGGACTTCCTATTTACACACCCTCTTCCTGCCCTCATTTGCCTGAATTATATCTGACTTCAATCCCACATAAACATCCTGTCAGCACTTCCTCTACAGGTAAAGTGACCTCCTCCTGGATGTGAAGGATAACGTCACCTACATGTTCTGTACCATTTTGCCTCAGTCATTTCAATTTCACAATTGTGGACAGCAAAATAATCTGTCAGTTCTTATGCCAGAAGACTTCTCTATTTTTTTTTTTTGTCTTTGTACAATAGTACAAAACTTTTCTGTAAACTCTGTGATGTTTATAAGCACTTCCTCAAATTTATTCTCTATGATTTTTGAAAACCTTTTATTTAAATCTGCAAAGATGGGGTAGATAAATCACCCCTGGCAATAATTTTTGGATTACAATGAAGACAGCATTTTTATTGGGTTGGATATCTACAGCAAAATAAATATGGTGTGTTCATAAATTGAAAAGAAATCAAAATTATATTTTATGCTTCATGATAACTAATAAGCACAGATATACTGGAATCTATTTCCGCCAGATCCATTTTAACAGAGCTGTTTTAGGTGGTGTATCACACAACACTACTAATAGGTCTCTTCTGTGAGTTTCCTGCTGTTTTGCCAGAGGACCTGTCCTAATTCAGTTTCACATTGTTTTTCTTGTGGTAGATGATTTGAATAAATTAGTTTCTTGGGAAACATTTTTGTATCCTGCTAGTTGTGGTCACTAGAATATTTTGTGACAGTTCAACATAAAATAGCCTAAGAATTCCTTCTCTCTGTAGAAAAAGGCATATCTGGGTGTTCTGAATTTCTTTTTCAATAGCAGAGAATTTATTGTCATCATAAAAAAGACAAAGACTGCCTAAGACAATGAATGTATGTGAATGCTAAGCATCTGACCAAGATCTGAAAGTATGAAAAGCCCTTCTTTTCTTTCATCCCTTTCTCCTTTCTCCATCTGTACTGTTTCAAAAAAACAAAGAAGTATGGATAAATTTTTTCTATATGAACAGAAGAGCTCAGGCTTTTGAGCTCTGACTAAATTTTTAGTCTTTAGCCCCATCTTTATCCATGTGGTGTCGTGTCTGGTGCAATGCTACCTCTAGGCATGTTTTTCTTCTGTTGGTAACCTTTTTACAATCTAGTGCTCCACAATCTTCAATGAGCTGACTTTACAGGTAAAAGCAGTCTGCCTTGTTTTCTCCAGTGGTGTCTTATATAAAGATACTTAATGTAAAGGTCTTGAGCTAAGAAATCCATAGAGGAATGAATATGACTGGGTATAAAAGGTAAGGGTGATGGGGAGCATCTGTGATGGGAAAGGGTGTAGGATAGAGGCTATTGGGGTTACCTGCAAGGAGAATCATCTTGCAAGGTCTAGCAAAGAACCAGAATGTAGGGTATGTCGTATCCCAAAGGCATTAAAGCAAATGAAATCCTAAGTAACATGCCCAAGAAAAATGCCGTTATCTCCAATTAGTTTTAATTTTGAAAGATGATGGTGATGATTTTTAAATTAACTCATTTTTTTGCAGTATAAGTGTATAGTAAGGAATTATTCAAAACACCATGTTTTGAATATTTTCAGTGTAACATTCATGTTACACTGAAAATGCTGTAACCACATACTTGCCTGGATTTTACCTTTATTTTATACAGAATGAATGTACATTCTGTACATTCAAAATCATATATTTGCAGAGATTGTTTAAAGGTCTTGTAAGAAAGTTGTGAAATAAAGAATACAATGCCTCCTTTTTATTTTCTTTTTTCCTTTCCACCCTCAATGCCTTAACATCTTTAAGAAAGAAAGAACAATTTTCATGTCAATAAAAGGACAAGACATTGTCCCCAGCCAGGAGATAACTAGCTTTATAGTCTTTAATCTCTATTTGAAATATTCATAATGTCTATTATCTGGAGAATTATCCAGGACATCATCAAATTTCTTCTTGAGTTCAGATTACAATAAAGGCTGTAGGAGTTTATACATATGCTCAAACCTAACACATCTCTATATGCTGAAAAATTAAAGAACGAGAGTGGTCTTGGGAAGCAGAATTCCTCCTGATCTAATTGTTTATTTAGAGAACTTAACAGTTGCTATACATAGAGATACAGGGAGCTCTAGAGAGCCCATAGCAGTGGGAACAATCTCTTTCTAAATGCCATTGTTTCCTGTGGCCATACTCTCACTGAAGAGCAGTTCTCCCATCACCTGTGGCCTGAAAGAGTGGTACTAAAATAAAATGTACATCAAAGACCAGTTAAAGAGAGAAGTCTCAGGGTGCAAGAAGTTTTGTCACAAATTCAATTTGATAAATATACAAGCTCTGTTTTTACTTTTCACAACTATTTTTACAAGATACTCTGTTTCTCGGAATGTTTAAGGGTGCTGGAACACCTGGGTACATGTGCTTGGCACACCTAATGTTTCAAGTCCTTCTCTTCCTCATGAATATTTCAACCATGCAGACAAAAGGAAAGAATACCATGTTATTCAAGTAACCAGCAAGATCAAGTGAATAAAGATAGGCAGAAATAATCAAAACTATAGTCTTAGTAGGTAATTCATGACAAACCACAAGCATTAAAGCTTTTGCATAAAGAAGAGAAATAACTTGGAAAGAAAATCACTTTCAAAACACAAAATCCCTATTTATATAAAATCTGTGAACTGAAAGCATGCTAAATGTATTTTAAAAAAAACTAGCTGCTGCAAGTAGTTTGCATAGCTGAAGTAGCTCACCAAGCACTGGTAGCAATGCAAACAACTTCCAGGATCTAGAGCTTAACTGTATTCAGAGATCATGAATATCTTCCTCGTTGATATCTGTCTAGTGAAAAAGAAGAGATATTCCTAAAATACACATAAAACTAGAATGAAATAATTTGTAAGCAAAGCAGCTCAAAACCCAGCAAATAGTCTCTCAATCTTCCTGTATTCTTTTTTTTATTCACTGCACCATAGCATGAGTAATTTTGAAACTGCAACATTCCATTTATTGTACAATTATGTTCTATTATTTTCCTGTTGCCACAAAGCTTCCATGAAAACACGCTCCATATATGCCTAAGCAGTTTACCTTGTATGAGTATTTGCATTAAATAAATGAAAATTCACCTCTTTCTAAAGATATCATGCCGAGACACAAAAGTATTCCCTGCTATTAGGAATGTGCTTGTACAGATCTAAAAATTGTAAATGAATTTGTAGATGGTTGGTTCAATTTAAGTAAAATAGACTGAGCATAGATCTTTATGAAAATGTGTTTACTTAACCAGAAAACACAAATATTTTTATTAAATAGGCTGATTTCTTGTGGATGTAAGATTTCAGAGACCTATACTTAAAAGCAGTATTTCAATGACAGTCTATAGTCTCTTTCTCTTACAATATTTTAGGGTGCAGGAGAAGCTTCAGAAGTCCAGTGGAAATTTTAGATAAATGCATGGTATTGCATCAAGGGGAGAGATTTATCCATTTATTTCCTCAATACTGAACTACCAAAATAATTGATTTACTTCTAATGGTAATCTTACAGCTTCCATTGTAATTAGGTCTACTATTGCAAATTTAATAATTCAAGCTGGCTGTTTATTACTTCTATTAAATGCAAAGTACATAATATTGAACTTTATTTTTATTTAAAATTGTGTTACTTTTCTGAATGGTTAATGAAGAAAAAGCAAAAGAAAACAAAACAAAATGACCAGCAGAGTGTGCGTCTGTGTATGTGTAATACTCAATGTCTAAGGTTTTGCAAATGGAATTAAACACCAATAGGGAAAAAAATCACACGAGGAGAAATGAAGCTTCAGAACAAATGTATTTCTGTGATACTGTCTGTAATTCATGCTAGATAATCATGAACCCAGCAGCTAATGACCTCTATCTACTCTGATACATTAAATCCAACCAAAGATAATGGTGTCCTGCGTAAATTAACAAACCCAGTGGTAAACTTGCTTCTAGTTCAGCGGGAGACAGTGTGCAAATTAGCATTGGTTCTTAATAAGATCAGTGTCCTGCAATCTACAGTTCTGTAGTGTTCATAATGCTGTTTCTTTTCAGGTGAAATTTTTTTCTCTAGAGGACACTTGCACAATACATTTTTCTGACAGAGAATCATCCTCACCCTAATCAGTTCCTTCCTTGAAAACTTTCCCTATTTCTTGTACTTTCATGCTGTGAGTGCTGCTGTGAGTTGTTGGGAATGATTATTCATTTGTAAGCTTCTTTAATAGCATTTCCTTTAGATGTTGAGGTGCCCAACAGAGCAAACCAGGATTTGATTTTATAATTATAACAATTCAGCAAAAGTAATGGTCACTCTATTGGCAATCTTTTTCTAATTTGTTCATCATGCTTTATTATCTTCTGAAAATTTCAAATAAACTATTATCTGTTACATAATTCAGAGGCAAACTGTTATCAAGGACCTTATTCTGGGAATGACACTGCATATTGCCCCTGTATGCTTAGAGTCAAACTCTATCCATCCAATTCTGAAATCAGATTGCTCAACAGCTGCCCTGAGGTGTCCTCCACCTTTTGAGAACCAGTTCCTGTACCCAGCTCTCCCCACTACAGAGCATAGTATGCACAAAGCTACACTCGGGAGAAATTTGACACTTGCTGCTAAACATATATTGGATATTTAGCCACATCATCCATGTGCCTTAAAGCAATTTGTTGGTGTTTCCCTTTCTTAACTATAAAATCACAAGTGATTATTTGAAAGCAAGATATATATAGATATATATATATATATATATATATATATATATATATATATATATATATATATAAGTTATTTTAGCTTTCTTAAAAATATTTTTTTAAAAAAATACATTTTAAAACCAGCAAATTATAGTGAAAGGGGTTATAGAGAAAGCATTTGGGTTAGTATTGACTAGTTTATTTGATCAAATTTTTATCCCTTGTTAATAAAGGTTGTTTATGGGCAATCTTTCCACTATCCTGCAATCTCTGTAGATCAGACCATGTGTGCCAAATGAAAAAGTTATGTATGTTGTCCAACAGTAGGTGAATACTTTTTCTATGAACACCATTTTTACAATATTAAATGAGGTCTAATGAAGGCATTTCAATTATAAATTATGTGCTGAAAAATGACAGTGTTCCCCAATTTGTCCGTGCATAGTGAGGCATGATTACAGAGCTGGGGGCAGGGGGATGTTCTGGTACATACCTGATAGAGAGACGAGACTGTGGTATATTCTTCTAATGGGAGTTTTGTAAGAAAAAGTTTAATACACAGCTCTTGTCTGAACAAACCTCTCACTGTAAAATGTTTACCTTTAATGACATGTACTATTATTTCATGATTATTTTAAAATACACTTAAAGAGTTTTACATGTTAACCAGCTACTAAGAATGCCTTAATAGACAACTAATTTTTGTTAGAGGTGTCTCGACAATTTGAATTTTATATGCATGCATTATGTTTTCTTAAAATGGGGAAATTATGCATCTGAAGGAATCTGTCTAGAATAATGGGGTTCTATAGAGGTTACTTTAATCACGTTCACCAGCAGTTATAGCTGTTTTACATCTTATTTGCAACAAAAGGGAACTCTAATTATCTTCCAAAAGAGCATAAAATGGTGTGCTTTGCTGCTGATGTAATGTTGATTCGTGAATGCTGCTGATCGGAACTGACAACTAAATACATGTCACACTTTTAAGAAATCAGTGGTGGTGACAGGATAACCCTCTTTTGTGACCTGGGGACCAGGAGATGAGGTATATATTTGCTTGCTAAGTAGAAACAATTTACAGTTTTTCACTTTGAAATAAAAATCAAGGTGCTGTTATAGATGGGTTATCGATGATTTTTAACAATGCACTGGTTCTGTGATGACTTAGAAGCTACCTTCTGTAAAACAGATCTAGTGCTTGCAAATCCCAATAAAAGAGAAAGGTTTTTGCATATTAGTCTCATTTTTTATAAATTACTGACTATTTTAAAATCCTATATACTTACGGGAATATAAGTCCTTCCAATAGCTGTAAAATGTATATACTTGCTGCACTTGTCATAAGGGACAATAAAGAGTTTCGCTATCTTTGCACTATGATTTCAAATCCTTGCAATTCAAGCTCACTCAGAACTGCAAATTAGAAACATGCAGCTACCAAAGGCTGCAAAACTCATCAAATGTGATTCAACTGTGTATCGATACCCATGCCACCCATGCATAAGGAACAGTTGGCTTATATTCCATTTCAATATGGAGTTAATCCACAGAGATCTAAATACACTAGGCATAACTGATATTTGCTACATGGTACTGTTTAAGAGTCATGGTGGAAGTCTAATGGTTTACATCCCATGCCTGGATGCTCTGCATTTAACTTAGATACGGAGATACCTGCCTGGTATGAAAGTTCAGTTCACAGCCTTGTGTATTTAAGCTAAGGACAGCAATTAAAATGCTTATATAGACTTTATTCAGCTTTCTTCTATCACTGTCAATTTTCATCAGCATTGCAGGGGTTTAACACTTTAATATGTCTAACTCTGACTTTATAAATTTAAAATAGTCTGTATTCATACTGTATACCTCTTCCACGGTACTTACTGAGTAATAAATATTTGTAAAATATTTCTTTTTATAAATTTGGCAGCTTTGCATGCCAGTAGTATTTGTAGGTGTGACTCTGTGTTAGTATACAGTACATCATTTGTGCATGGTTAAATAAAGCTAAAGGTTTTCCTCAACTGAAAAAAAAGACAAAAATAAAAACTTGGTCCACTTTAATTGACCCACATAGGCTATGGTTCATACATGACTAGAAGTCTTTCTGATAGTAGTCTCTCCTTCTGTTCGCTTTCTCTACCCCTTTGTGGAAATAATCTACTCATGTAAATAATTCCAAATCAGTGATATGAGTATCATTATTTTCCAATGTTTTCTTTTATAGCTTTATCCAACAATTTATTTTATACTCATTTTATATCAGTATTGTGTAAATAACAGATTTGATCCAAAAGCTTTTACAATTAGCTTCAGCAAGCAAATTATTTTAGAGCAGAAACAGACATATGATTTACTAAAGACTGGTTTTGAGAGAGGAGGAATGGTCCCAAAAGCTTTTCTGTCCAGGTTCCCAGAGATTTTAAGTAATATTTTCATTAGATGTGGTCTGTTTATTCTGATGTATTTTCTTTGCTTTGCATCTGAGCAATACTCTTACAGTGTCTTTAAATGGACAAGAATGGTTGTCTCCTGGGGAATATCCTTGGAATTTTATGACCTATTTTTTTTTCTATTGGGTACCAAAACATATTTTGTTGTAATTATCAGTACATTACTCATCATTAGTCATATAGAAAGAAAATACAATTTTACAAATTACAGAATGGTACCTTTCCATTTAAAAATAAAAAAATCAGGTGCATAAAATCGAGTACCAAAAATTCAAAGTTGGTCAGTTTTTTATTCCTTCATTTCTGTGAAAAATTTTCCTCTGTTTTCATCAATGCTAGTTACAAGCTCTGCAAATGTGGGACAGAAGCAGTTATTTCTGAGTACTTAAGAAGATTTTTAAAAAAATAGTTTGTAATATGTATATACCACAAATCCACACTCAAATTTTTTATGTCCACTTTTCTATTAGAAATAAAAAACATATTTGACCTATAAATGAGACATGTAGGATGTTTCCACATGAGGATAAGATCTCTTCTTAATCAAGTTCAATACCATGAATTTAATTTGAATTAAGCGCTTTGTACTGTTTTGATTTCCTGCAAAAACAAAAAAAGGTTCATTTCTAACAAAAAAAAAAAAAAAAGAAAAGGGGGGGGAGTGGGAGACATGGACAGTTTCAGTGTTGGTTTCTTTTAGTACCATTTCATTCATGATCTAAGTAGCACTTCTGTGCTGGTGGGAGAGTCTGGTCAGCCTTGTCTTGCCATTTCTAGGAGGCTCCTTCCTCTTACCACACTCCTCAGAAGGCTCCTTCATATTTAGAGAGAGTCCCTGGACTGCCAGTGGCTCAACCCACTCTGTTTTGAAGTCAGAACACTTATTTACATGGAAAAGAATAAATATACAGAAATGTAAAGATATATATTTTTAACTAGCAAGTTTTTGTATTTTTCTCAGAAATAAAAGTTTGCATTCCTGAAAATTGAGTTCCTCTCAGTCTTGATATTCCTCCTCAGAAAACAAGAAAATGACTCTTCAACATTTTTATGATTTATTTCAAATAATAAAAATAACAGTATTGAGGATTTTGACCTGTGCTTCCTTTCCCAAATTCCCTCTCTCTGGATTGAAGCCCTGTAAGGGAGAAACATGGAAAATCAGCAATGTGATTTTAAGCATTTGGAGCTACATAGAAACACAAAATTATCTGATGAGCTCCTCAACAAATAATTTCCTGTTATCAGCTCCCTCAGTCCTGCATAGGCATGGTCTCCTCCTCTTTCAGGCTGGCCCCACTTGAACTCCCATGTGCTCGTCACTGAGACAGATAGACCACCAGTTTGCATCTCAAACTCTGCCCTCGGCTCACATTTCCCTCCATTTTTCTCTCAATCTCTTGCTCCCAATCTCCTGTTAAATCATACCAACACACCAGCCCTACTTTTCTCCTTATAGGCTCATTTTTTTTTCCCCATTTCTTTACTGCTGAAGGATCCTTTTTTAATTTCTTTTTCAGCAGGTACACCTGGCAAGAGCAAAATCCCTACTTCGTGGAAAAGCTGGATAATGATGTGGACAATGGTGGATAATGAAGCCCTCTCTCAGGTTGCTGAGAGGAGAAGAGAAAGCCCTCCCACGTCAGCCTGTACTGGCTCCTTTTCTCAGGAAAGGAGGGTGCTTGGGAGCCAGGTAATAGGAAAGGCTTTCCTTGTGACACAGCCAAAATTTTTCAGGGGCCTGGAGGTTCCCATGTCAAGTTGCAATCTCTGCCAGAAGTCCATTACTCATCCCAAATTCATGGGAGCTGGCATTTTTACTGCAGGTTACTCATTAACTTTGCTACAACTGTGGGTGGGATCTCGGAGCAGACGTGTCACTCTCCAGGGCCCGTGTTCACAAGCTGGCCCTTTGTGCAAGAAGTATTATTTTTAAATGTCAACTGTGTATTAAGTAATGACTCAAGGGAATAACAAGTGAATGCTCAAGGGTTTGAGTGAGACACTCATCTGTCTAATGAAGGTGGAGTTAGATTATAGTGGATCTCATTTAACTACCAATCACCCTCTAAGCTCAGCTGCTTTATTTCCCCATCTCTATCTAAATATCAAATTTAATATGCTGAAACCCAGACCTTCCACAGGTAGCAGGGCCAAGTGTGGGAAGCAGCAACAAAGCCAAACTTCAGGTGTCAAGAGAGCTCTTGGCATCTGGAGAGTAACACAAAGGAAAAGAATACTGTTCATTGACAAGTTGTTTCTTTTCTTACTACTTAAAAATCCAGGCCCAAAATATATGACTATAGAGCCTGATCAAAGCCCTTTAATTTCCATAGTATTCTTGGCATTGACTTTGATAGGCTGTGAATCAAGCCCATCCCCAAGTAGAACATATGGGTCTCTTGCACAGCTTATTTCTATTCATACTTCACTTTTTTTTTTATTTATTTCATACATTATTCACAGTTTGTGATGGCAGAAAGACAGTTTATATCAGTGACACAAAGAAGACAAAGAAAGAAATACAGCATATGTGTTGTCATTATTATGAAAACGAAGGCATATTGGGCACAATGCATTTCATTTTCATTATATTACAGGATTCTAATAAGCATCATTGATAGTGAAGTCACTTGTCCTCAGCAGAAGTAAAGAAGAAAGAAATGAAAACTTTTCAGGTTGTTTTTGAAAATCTTGTATACTGTCTAGGCATTTTAGGCACAAATTTAATTTCGCTTCAACATCACAAGTTCCTTTGATGACAAAGTCACGTATCTTTAGTCCCAAACACAAAAGTAAATAAGACATTTAGATAGTTTTCTTTTACTTTGAAGGCAGTTTTATATTTGAAAATGTGAGTGCCTATGTCAGACACACTGAATTTTCTGGTTCAGTCCAGCTCTGGGCTTAGTAAGGGCAATTATCTAATACCTGATAAATCACAACTGTCTACCTGAAGGTCTACAGAAATATAGAAATCTTTAAGTGAATACAGATTACGAGGGAAAAGCAGGATGGACTGCCTCTCATACCAGGACTCTGGGCCCAGCCCTATGCAATGTGTGCAGTTATAACCAAGCTCACATATTCATTAATCTAAGTTATAACTTGGGAACTCAGAAGACCGGGGGAATGTTGAGATTTCACCCTAATTTTATATATTTTATTTTATCTGAATTTTAATGTAATTTAATGCAATTTTTTTCACCTAATATCTATCAATTTTTTTTTTATCCAAAGCTCCCAAATATTCTTTTCACACCCTGCCTGCACTTCCTCTCCTCTTAGATCTGTTTTTTTTGTGCAGATTAAAAATTAACGTCTGGTTGCCAGGAGGAGAAAATGATTATGAAATCCACAGTAGCAATATTTGAAACAAATAAATAAAAACAGCTGGGAAAAGTAAACAAGATTTCCAAGTCAAGAGTATAATGTCTCTTGGAAACATGGACAGAATGTTTTCCCGTTGAGATGTAGCAATGGTATTGCTAACAGCATGCAGCAACTAGGAAAGAGAACAGTAAATGGCAATAGCCTTTTGTAGTGATTTTTCCTTTGGAAGGAACAAAATGAATGAGTGTGATTTTTCTTGTGAGTCAATGATGAATATTTTCCATGTATGCCACTACTGAGTTTCCTGTAGGTCATAACAGATACAAGTGGGAGGATAGGATAGTTGACTGGGAGAAGATCATAGGATAAAAAAATACATCCCCAATGTTATTTCATGATTTTACTGAACAAAGAGAATTCTATTTAAAACCATCTATTTTAAAAGATACTTTCTCAGATTTTTCACTCCGAACTGAAATTCACTCCCCACAAGAGCAATAAGGTCATATTTATATGTGTTTTATTCTGCAGAGAATGCTCATTCATCAGCTCTGTCCCTGAGTTCTAATAATCCACACACTTGTGCTCTTTAATAGATTTTTAAAAAATCTATGTCACTCGCTCCCTCTCATCTGGGCACACAGGAGATTGCACATGGAAAGGCTGTTTGAAATGGAAGGGCAGTGGGCACAGACTGTTGCATGAAGTGTGTGATCTTTCATTCTCTCCCATCTGCCATCCAAAATCTTCTCAACTTCCCAACACCTATTATCTATTCTCTTCTCACTTTACTTTCCCCCAAAATACCTTTGCTGATTCTTGGTCCTCACTCCTAAATACCTGGGAATGTCTCTTTTTGTACAGCAGTTTTGATTTTTCTGCTTCCAACGGTGAGAATGATGCAAACTATTTTATCCTCATCCTTAGAAATACCAAAAATTTTTACTGCTTCTTCTGCTGAGGAAAAGTGAGACTGCGCTGATTTAGAAAAAGGGACATTTCCAATGTTCTTCTGAAAGAGAAAAAAATCATAGCAAAGAATGTGACAATGAGATGAAGTGCAATGGTCAGTGGAATATGAGAAAATGCCACAAGTTTCTAGAGTCAATGTCTTTCCAGCTATGAGCCAAAAATCTAGCTAGGATTTTGACACTCCTACAGTGTGGGTTTTTGTGTGAACAAATATTGCTTCAATAAATGTGAAATGTTTCCAATAAACCTGGAAAAATATTTCAATATACCTAGAGTGGGGAGCAATTATAGAGACTCTGCCTAGTTTTCAAAAAAAAAAGTGCAACTTTTCTTCATACATTTGGCTTCTTAAAAAGAACAGCCAACCTATGCTATATGTTCTTTCAACTATATATCAAATATGACTTTTTATTAATGTCACTGTGATTACTTGCTTTCCTGACTCCTTGTAAGGAATAAGATTTGTTTAATCTCCTTTCTTTCCAAGCCTACTTGTCATCCTGAGTTCCAACTCTGAAAAAAAAAAAATCTTAATCTGGCTAGTTGTCTCATAGTATTTGGCTTCTTCTAGATTAGGGCGGGTTTTGTGTCTTTAATAAAAGGAGGATATTTTAAGAGTAACTCAGTGTTGACTACCAATATGGAAAAAAGTTTTAATATTGCTGAATTAAGGACTATTATTACAGATAAAATGTATTTTGATCTACTCAACAATGAGAAAATATTATATTTGCAGAACAGAAATATTTAATCCAATCAAAACCAGGAAAGAAAAGAAAATTCAAGAATTCAAAAACCTGGGCAAAATCATTAAAGAACAAATCTTCAAAGCACATATGCATATGTCTCAGTCTGAAACCAATATCTAAGCAAAAATATTTCATTTTGGAAATCTGTACGGATACATGTGAAAATAATTGTTCAACAGCTTCCTCTAGTGAATAGCATAAAGGAAGTTTTAAATATTGTCACATCCAGAACTGGAGTCTGAGTTTAATTTTCTTTTAATGACGGTTCTCATGACTGAGACTCCTGAGAGTCATAATTCTGGTTTACATGTTAAAACAGGGAAAGGAATGAGCTCCGCAATTTGAATAACAACCTCAAAAACAAAAAACAGAATTTTAAAAAACTTTACTATATTAGGAGACTGAAGGAAAACATACATTTAAAAGCCATATATTGGAGTGGCTGAATTTATCTGCAAGGCAAATATAAGACTGAAATTTCAAAGTAATACCTCTTTAAGACAGTGCCTGTAGGTCTCAGTCAAACTGGGGCATTGGAATTTACATGAAACACTAAGCAAACACACAAGATGCTTCATATGCCAAAGACAAGACAATGGTTTAAGCAATTGTTCTTTGTTGCCACCATCTTTTAAGTATATAGGTCTGCAACAAGGAGTGTAATAATGTATTAACTCAAAGAATACATCCAGAAAATGTAAACTTTTTTGGTCATCCAAGTCTTTCTTCAGATCATATGCTTCAAAGTAACATAGATATTTCATGATTGTGTCAAAGCCAGTTTTGCAAATATTTAGAATCAAAGCAAATGAGGTCAGAATTTTGTGGAAAAGACCAGTCAATTATCCTATAATTAAAGCCTGCATAATAATGCATTACACCATGGAATATAATTCACATTCACTGTGCAGCTGTACAACTGGTATTTCCTAACACTAGAATAATAGACTGCAATCTCAGTAATTGTGGCACTGACTTGAAAATCTTGAAGATACAGAAGATGTAAAAGACATTCTCCCCAGAAATTGTGGGTTTGTTTTTTCTTTGATAAGCCCAATGACATTATGTCTCTCCTCTTCATTCAAAACTATGGTTAGCAAGTCAATTTTGTGCCTTGCATTGTTAAAATTTTGTAATACTTTTGCAAGACTGACATACGTGGCTAAGACTAATAAAGCCACACCTTTTAAACACACACTCTTCTTGTTTCTCCTGGCCTGCAACTGCTTACATTATTGCATCTACTGTACATTCTGCCCTAAGGAGGAAATATGTTCACACTCTGCATTAAATACCTTTATAGAGCAGAAATGCACATGCCCGTAAAATAAGAGTAAACTGGCCCTCTCTGAGCTAGAGAATCAGATTGTGAATGATTGATTTCTCAATCAAAACCAAGTATTTACTTGCCTTCAGCTGTATCTTGCATAGAGGTGAGACTTCCTGGTTCATTTGCCACAGTCTCCTGGCATCAGTAAGATACTGATATAGATGGCAGTGTTATTCATGCTTAAATCCATTTATTTGATGAAAGCAGAACTTGCTACTTAAACTCATCTGTAAAAGCTTCAGAATGTAGTAAATTATTTCAAACATAAGGCAAGTGATCAGGTGATTTACACATATACATGTATTTTTAGAAAAGCCTCAACAAGAGTAAAATATCAGAACATGTTTTTAACCAGATCCTGCAACATAACCAGCAAACTGAAAAATTTCAGATGTGTCCCAAAAGAGGTAGCTGATTAGTGAAATACCCATATTAGCAGAAAAGTCAAGTATTCTGGGTGCTTCTTGTAATTTCAGTGATGTTTTCTTGAGATTTTCACCACTGAAAATTGGATTATTAAATATTGTAAGATTTTCATATGATCTATAAATAGAGGTAATGACCTTAATCCACTTTATAAGCTGTACATAAGAGGCACATACCAAATTCACTGTTTCTCAGTATAGCGTTTTGCCATCTGGGAGGTGAATAAATCAATTATTGTTCATGACTGTGATTTTATGGGTTGCAAACAGTGTATCGGAGTCAATCAAACTCAGATTTTTATCCAAAGGAATAACTGACTGTTTATGCCATTAGACATGAATTGCTGCTTCATTAGTTATTAGCTAGCCACTATGTCCAAAAATGGTGACAGAAGAATATTGTGTGTACAGATCTTCTTGCAACTTACACCAGATGTGGAGTATTATCATTAAAATAACTCTTGTTGTCAGTCATTAGGGCTTTTTTCCAAGTTCCGTTCATGCTTATACACTCATCATGCCTCTTCTTGTTTTTGTAACTCAGTGATGCACAGTGAGTTCCAAATACCATTTGCTTGTTCAAGGCCTGGATTGTTGGCTCCTTCCCTTACAGTGCTCTGAGCAAAATCAACATTTTTCTCATTCATTCTACTCCTTTGCTGTTTAGGGGCAGAGCTACCACTGAAGATGGTTTGCAGCTTTCGACAGATCAACACAGTTCTGCAACAAAAGCTGTCTTGTATGAATTTTAAGCATACAGCTTGAGGAAAGCAGCCACACTTCTTCATATGTAAAGTCTATAGCTAATCATCTGCACTGCCTTAGAAACTGAGAAGCATTTTGCACTGCAGGCACAAAGTCATACATTTGCTAAATTTGTTGTGTTTGGTAAAAGCAGAACGTGTACATTTCTAAGTTCTAATAGAGGCATATAAATAAAGAACTATTCATAGCTGCATTTAAATCTTCTGTCATTTGAAGACAAAATTTCAACAGAAAACACCTGGATGTGTAACATTTCTCTAACATCATAAACAGAATGTTTATGTGGAACTGTATTGCATATCATTTCCCTAAGCATATTGGGGCTCTTTAGTGCTGATTTTCTTAAGTTGTATATACAGCAAGCAAACATAATGGAAATCAAGAAAGAGACCTAGACTTCTCTCCCTTTTTGTGACAACTCTGCTATCTTATAAGAAGCAGTGACACAGTAATCTCCATTGGGTACTGTTAAATATCCTCAGGAACTCATCTATTATGGCATTCTATTTCTATTCTATTTATTCTTTATTACTGGTTCTTGCAAATGTGGTTTCTCACAACTTTTTAAAGGGACATAAAATCCTTGCACACCTTTGCCTTTAAGTGGCTCTGGAAGCTTGCTTACCTTTATGTCCTTAGCCTTAAGCAACTCAGTTTCTGGGCAAGGGCCTATTCACCTCTCTGTGCCAAAAAAATGAGTTCATAAATTCATGATCAGCCTGATTTATCAAACTAATAATAATAGCTTTCAACTTGAATCAATAAGAGACGTGAGTTACCACAACATTTTGAAACACCCCAAAAGGTAAATCTAGATAGTTAATGAATTACTTTCCCATGATTTCTAGAAATCTCAGAAATAAAAAAATGGTAAATTGAGTTTGGATGAGAATTCTGGAGCTCATCTTGTCCAAGCCATTCCTGTTCCACTATGGTCACCTGCGGCAGGTTTCCCAGGACTATGCACAGATATCTTTTGAGTATTTCCAAACTCCAAGTTCAAGAGACTACACAACCCACTGTCTGTGAGAGTGCTCCGTCACCTTCATAGTAAAAAATTATTTATCTTTAAGAAAAATAGTACTAATTAACTGATGGTGATGAGGAGAAGCAGAAGCTGGGAGTGATAACTCCCAGTTTCCCTGCATTTGCTTTGTGATTTCCATGGTCAGACTCTATGGACTTTTGTTTTCATTTCTATGTCAATAGGTGTGTGTCAAGTCCTAGAATAATTAAAAAGTCTTAATAAAAATTAATAATGGAATAACTGAAAATCCATTGTGTGAGTCACTTGATGAATGACTCAAAGACAACACATGCATGAATACTGTTTGTTCCTGTGCTAATTGTGAGAGGCAACTTCACTGTCAGCCCTCAGCCACAGTAGCTCTGCTTCCTAATGTAAGGGGATTTATCCTAGGCGTGACACTGAAAAAGTGATTACAGAGAGGATGAAAAAGATAATAGTAACAATAGCTGAAGACACCATCCTCAAAATATTTGACCTCCAAAGTTCTTCATCTCAAGAGGAAAAACAAACCTGATGGGCAATGGTAAGGCTAATTTTGGTTGTTAGAGAAGTTCCCTTTTGTTTTCTTTGTCAAGGCAAGATTTTTTTATTCCCACTCAGAAAAGATTTCCTATGTTTATCTAACACATCACATCCATCACACATATATTGTCATTCCTACAGAAACCCTCAGTTTGGCTTTCCAATATAGCTAGAGGAAAAGTAAACAAGCAAACAGACATTCCTTTCTCCTAGTCCTGTCTGCAGTGGCAATGGCCAACCATTTTGTGAGTGAAGTTTTGTCTTGTTTTCCAGTTTGAGCCAACAATCACTACTGATCATACCAAAAAAGGACAGCAGACTAAGCTGAATTTTACCTTTGTCCTTTTGTGGTCTACAGTGACTGACAGATAAATTTGGGTTTGCCATAAGTAAAAAGAGCAAACTCCTGGCAAGTGTCCTGAGATGACTCCACTATCTCCATTGCTTCATAAATTTGTCAGTTTACTTTCAGGGATTTTTCTTGTGGAGCTTCAATGAAGATCAACAATAGAATGCACATGTCAGCTTTTTCAGGTGCGGAGGTGTCCTCTCATGGTAAAGTGCTTTCAAGTTTATTACATTTGGAGTAATAATATCATTACTATGGTAATGACATAATATGTGTCACTTTTGGGAATGAGAAATTACACATAATTTCTATTTGCTTCAGTCTTGTTTCTATAGTAACAAGACTAGTAATTCTCATTAATGACTAGGTTGTTAGCATTGTTATTTTTGGTAATTCCAGGTTATTAATGTCCTTAGTTTTTCTACATCTTATTGATGACTAAATCTGAGTGGCTGTTAAATGAAAAAAATAAAAAAATAGGTCCAGTTGACTAAAAACTATTTTTCAAAAAAATCAAAGAGTATCTTTTGAATCTAGTTTAAAAATTAGTGCAGAATTAAGTTGAGATAATAGAAGTATTAAATCGTTTAGACAAGGGGCAAAATTCAAACTGGCTGGTAAACACAAGTATTAACACAAACCTCACAACTGTGGTGAAAGTGCTGACATTATCATTTAACATTTCAGTTTGCCAAGTTCATCTTTCCACTAGAAAAGACATTTCCCCCCTAGAGTAATATTGCTATAAGAGCAGCAAGGCAGTTTCAGGCACAATGGTTGTCATGAGCTCATTTACCACTGGGATTCAAGGTTAAAGGTTGTGCCTAGATGCCACAAGGTCATTATTATAGCTCCATATTCTGTTGCATTTCATTCTCCTCAAGGGCAAACTGCATGCTAAATGCCTATGTGCTAAAGAATTACAAATATAACCTTCTAATTATAGAAGAGATCAAGATTACACTCGCATTCTTTCTCTTCTAAAATGTTGTAGAGATGCCATGAAATAATTCCCCAAAAATTTAATCCACCTCAATGGAACTATACAGTAAGCTTGGCTTCTTTTCCCTATAAATGCTTATGCATGTCCATACTTTCACCTACTGACTGTTCATTTGAGTAGTCACATGTTAGTGCCTGCAGCACCGGGTGTAGTTTATCCTACTTGTTTAATTCCCTTTTCTTATGAAGCTCTTAAAAATAGAATTCCTTGGGAATGCTTTGATAGTGAAGTTTATAATTTATTTTATGAAGTGTTTTTAAAGTATATATCAACATTTTGCAATCACTTTGTAAACATTAATAATGCATTTTTAATCTCTTTAAGTTGAGAATGGTGCCCATGTCTTCCAAGACAATATTATCAAGTAGAAGTCAGTGATGGACTTCTGCATTTGGTGATTCATTTATTATGGCTCTTGGATTTTAAAATGTATTACAGCAGGACTTTGGGAGAAAAACAGAAGACTTGGAAGAAAATGAAAGAACAAATGAAAGTAAAATTATCTTATCCCTTATTATTCCCAATCATAAGGTTGAAATCTGGACCAGGTCTGTGACCAAGATACACGAAATGTTAGACTTTATTTTTCTTCTCTGAAGGTAGGAATTGATTGCTTCTCCTGCACTCAGGTAGGCAAAGATCACTGTGAGGGCCATGAATTTTTTTCAAGGTGTATAGTATGGGCTGTATACTCTTCAGTAGCATAGCTGCAACTTATACTTTTGTGCAAACTTTTGATAAAATCTGCCAGTTCTGACACATATATTTACATACACAAAGGAAAAAAATCTTCTCTCAGTAAAGAAATCCGCTTAATTTCTTCCTTGCATTACAAATCAACCCAGAGCCTGTTTTAACTGCAGGCTACTGGACTGAATTTATAGAGCTGCAAAGGATAATTTATTTCAATTAATCATTTCCTATACTAAATATTATTCATGTTAAACATCTTTTCTTCTTGCATAAAAATATATTATTTAATATTTAAAATTATTATTTAAAATAGTGCTTTAAACTCATGAGAATGGATTCTTAGGCCTTCAGTCCCTCTTTTGGGCAATGGGCACAAAGTAGTCAACTCACCCTACAATTGAACTCACCCCAGTAAGATGAATTGCTGGAGACAGGAGATTGTGACAGAATGCACAATGCTGGTTGCCAACTGACACTGTGGGTCAACTGCCATTTAGCATAAATTAAAGCAGTGCGTAGGCTGCTGCAGTCATTGCCAAGACCAATGAATAACTATTGCTTGGATGAGGATGCCTGGCTCATTCACAGCTCTTTTCAACCTCCTGTGCTTGTGGCTTCCTATCACATCTGAGAATGTAGGAAGTGTGCAGGTTCTTTACCGTAACAAGATGATCAGCTTCAAGGAATCGTTTAGGAGATGGATCTGTGACAATGAAATTAAGTCAATCTTCAGCATTTGCTTTATCAGCTATAATTTTTTACACACAAAAGCAGTAAAAAAAGGCTAATTAACCCCCCCCATATTTGTTAATAAATACCTTATATTTTAGCAGAAAATTTCTTCAGATACATTTTTGCCCGTGAAGCATATGATATTTCAAATCACAAACTTGGCAAATTTCAAGAACCTGACACTGAGGAGCATAATGGGAATATTCAACATGGGCAGCTCCTCCTCAATGTAGCCTAAGAAATGAACATTAGTGGTGTTCAGACATTTTCTGACAATGGATTCTAATCAGGTTTTGTCAGAACTGAGGTCTTGGTAGGAGTCTTTGCAGAAAGATGGAAGTTCTGATCAAAACTAAAGGTAGAATCACATCTTGAGCAAGGCCACTGATTACAGGGAATTACAGGTCTTACAAAGAAAATTCACCTTGTTTATTTTCACCTCCAAATGCCCTGTACTCCTTTGATAGTTTCAGAAGACAAAGAACTTGGGGAGAGAAGTAGCTCAAAATTACTTTTTGCTTTTCCTAATGTCATGTGTTGATCCTGTTGGGATGCCAGGCACCCACTAAAGCCACTCTTTCTTCTCCACTACTGGCAGGGGAGAGAAACTATAGCAACAGGTTCATGAGTTGAGATAAAGACTGGGAGAGATTACTCAACAATTAGCCTCACAGGTAAACTATATTCACATGGGGGAAATTAGTTGAATTTATTGCTACTCAAAATCACACCCTGATAATGAGAAATAAAACAAATCTTAAAATCTTCCCACCAGCCCTCCCTCCTTCCCAGCTCTACCTCCTCCCTCAGCAATGCAGAGAGAGAGGGAATGGAGGTTGTGGTGGGTTCATCACCTGTTTCTGCCACTGCCCAGGGAGAGGATCCTTCCCCTCCTGCAGCATGGGGCCCCTCCCACAGGAGAGAGCCCTCCATGAAGATAACAGCATTGCTCTATGGGAAACAGTTCTTCACATATTGCTGCAATGAGGGCCACCTTTCCAAGGGGTGCAGTCCTCCAGGCACATCCTGCTCCAGCCTGGTGACAATTCCTACCAGGGACCCTGCTCCAGTGTGGGCTCCTCTCTCCATGTGTCTGCAGGCCCCTGCCAGGAACCTGTTCCAGCACCCCAGGGCTCCCATGGGGTCACAGCCTCCTCTCAGGCATCCCCCTGCTCCAGCGTGGGTCTCCTCCAGGTGGATCTGACACGCTCACAAGAAGAGTTCCCATAGCCCACAATCCACTGCCTGTGCATTCAGCTGTACCTTCTCTGTAGTACAGTCAATTGCTCCTTCCTTAAAACATTTAATGATGATGCACGAAGAGTCATTCATGTTTCTGTCCTGACAGATTTTGAAATTCAACCCCTTCTGATGGGAACAATATAACCAACAGACTGTGCTATTCTGTGCCAAAGCTGATTAATCTTAAACTAGTAGTTCCTCTGCAGGGGAAGACCCTCTCAAAGTAATAGCTTGTCCAAAGATTGAGACAATTTAGAAATTCTTGAAAGACTTTATTTAATAAAAAAATCGTACTTTTCCCACCATCTTTAGCACTGCTTTTTCCCCCCTGTCTTATTTCTATAAGAATATAAAACTAAAATGCTTCTGAATTTGCAAGGCCAATTCAAATATTGGATAGAACAAATATATTTTATTTTTATTCTCTTTCTACAGGTTTTCCTTTAATTACAGTCACTATTGTATTTAGTGGCAAAAGCTCAAAAACTTCAGTACTTGCCATAACTGCAAATCACATATGCAAAAAATATATGATTCTAATAAATAATGTATACCATGTATCATTTTCTGGAGACTACAGTAGTGTCCTCTTTTCTTTTCTTTTTTTTCTTTTTGAGCTTTCAATTAATTTTCCAGTTTAAAATAAAAGGTGAAAAACCTTACTGTCAAAATATTTTCCATGGTAATCTGTTCCCCCTTACTTTACCAAACACTGTTTTAATGCTTTAACCATATTTCCAGATTCCCTTCAGATATCTTAGTATTTTAAATATATCCATATATATATATGTGTATATATATATATATATATAAATTGGCAATTCACCTAACAGGAATAGACACATGTTACACAAGTTACATTTTGCCCATCAAATTTTTTACCGTGGGTTTTGGATTATGTTCTATTCAAATAATTTAAGATGCAGTATTTCAGCTTTACAGGTCTGCTAACTTTAACCTCTTTGATACTGATTTAAAAATGTTTAATTTTGATTCTAGCCTATTATACTGGCTTAAATATTTTAGTGACTACACCCAGATACATTTTAAGAGTTCTTGCCAATTTTGTTAGTTTGGTTGCTACATCTGATTTCTATGTACTCATGTCGGTAAAGATATATTTAAGACCCTTTTTTTGTTGTTGTTAAAAACGATTCTAGTGGAGGAGGTATTATGTTCCTTCAGGATGAACACAGCACTTGCTAATTTTTGGCACATAACATTCATCTTCGAGCATTACGTCTCTCGTCAAGCCTTGAGATCTTCCACGGCCAAACTGACATTATATGACAAACATTTACAAAACTTCATTTTCCAAATGCTGTTAGAATGAAGAATCTAGCACCATTCATGCAGTACTATCAGACATCTTGAAATAATCTACTCTCACGGGTTTACCAAAATTTAGCAACTACTGGAAATCTGTCATGGCATGTAATTTTTTCTAATGGACTTTCAGGAAATGTTCAGGTTAGTTTTTAGTTACTACTGCTATTAGTCTCATAAAGTGGTAGCATTATTATTGCTTAAAAGTGATGTAATCTTTTTTTTCTCCGTGAAGTAATTAGGTTTCCATTTCTATGAGAAAAAGAAATGCTTAATATTAGCATTAACGGTTCCATGTGTTGTCACATTATATTAGCTACTGATATTGCATCCTAATGACCTCCTACCTGTCCTTGTCTGTATTTTTAAAAATGTTATTCAATGTTACACCTGAAATGCTTAACATCTATCTTTCATACTGCACTATAAAGTCCTGCCCATGCTTCAGGATAAGTACCATAGTAAGAGAAATAGTGGGTGAATTTAAAAAAACTATTTCTGATGTTATTATCTTGATATGATGTCATATGATATGATATGATTATATGGTTTAGTCAGTAAATTGCTTTAATTACATTTCACCTTTTTAAAATTATGTTTGCTGTTTCTTAAGTATTCTAATGTGTACAATGTGCATGTGCAGAAAAAATAGACTCCACAGTGTGAGACGAAGTATTCTTTTAATGACATTTATTCTTTTTCTAGTAGGTGACCAGTATTGTGGTTGTTTCATAAGAGACAATTTAGTTTAATTACCATAAAACCCCTATGCAATTTCACAGGAAAAGGTGTTCTCAAGAAGTACAGAGTATCTAATTAGTTTCTTCAGATCAATCTCAAGTCCCTGAGTATTGAATACGCTGTGTTTTTATATAATACTTTCTTCATAAAATATAAAGCATTTCAAACTATCTCAAATATTTTATTTAATTTCCAGGTGACTTATGTGATTGGTCCTTCATCACCCAATCGTCTTTATCACTAAACAGACAGCCGATTTTGTTCTCTAGATTTTCTCCAGAAGAGAAGATGCCTTGCTTAGCATTCTGAGGCCATAGTAGCGCTGAGCACACACATTTTTTAAAAAGGCCAAGAGCTCTTATCATTTGGTCTTAAATGCAGATGAACTCCTGGAAAAGAGATTGACAAAGTAAAAGAGAAGTCCAAAATGTGGAGATCCAAGGCGTACTCTGAGATCTCAGTTATGCAGTTTAGGGCTGGGACTCTGGAAGTGGAGTTGGTATGTCTAGCTCCTGGTGGCTAAATCAACCCCCTTGCCACTTTCCCATGCCACCTTGCAATGCTCTAGTTTGAGCAGGTGTCTGTAGCACTAGTGTGGTGAGTTGGTGCTGCACTGCAGCTCAGGGGGATGATTTCCTCCATCTCTATTCCCCACATGGTGATCTGTGTAGCCTGGCTGTATCAGCTGTGTCCCCTACGGTTTGGTTCCCAAAGAGCACAGTTCTAAGGGTACTCCCAAGTGTATGAGCATAAGTAACTTCTTCAGAAGTTGGCTTTCAAATTATGCAAAGAACTTGATATGGGGGTGTTTGCAAGGAAAGTATCAGCATAATGTGCAGTTTTCAATCTGCTCAGGTGAAAATGCAGAGGTAGTGCTGTTTGTCACTTCATCAAAAGGCTATTAAAAATACCAGATTTTAATATGGAGAGAATTAAAAATTTATATTAAGCCTTCTTAAAAATAGAAGACATACTGAGGAAATTCCTGACCCTATTGATGTCCACAGCAAATATAAGGTGCCATATTGTTTGTTACACATTAGGCACTTGAGATATGTCTATGCCTACCCGTGTTAGAGCATAAAACTGATTTCATATTCAAGATTGCATGGATACCTAATATATACCTTTCACACAGAGAATTCAGTGAATATCTGACTGCATGAGTTAAGTAATTTTTTCAGAGGACTGTGCTCATAAATGCATCTATTTATCACATTTTCTTAACGCTAATTTCTTATTAGTGGAACATACCTTGTTCTTAAGTTGCGTTACTGTCATTTATTTGTCCCTGGTCCCTCCTCTCCCAAACTTTTACAGCGCTGAGAGGACAATAAGTGTGTGGTTTGCATAACAGGGGCTGAGGCGTTCATTGTGATGCGCTCTGCACGTTGGGTTATTTTGCTACTTGAGGTGATAATACAAGTAGTGTGTGTTAAGGGGCCAATTCTCATTCAAGACAACCTGTCATACAGACTGTCCATCTTTAGTGCATCATATTACAACTAATCAATTGTTTAGGCTTTTCCCAATCTTTGCTTTTTTTGCCCCACAGGTGATCTTGTGCAACTAGCAATGGGACCACATTGCATGATATGAAAACATTATTAATATCTCAGGGACAGACTTCATTACGTATTATCATGACTCTTAGAACAAATTATGCATATTTTATGTAGTCCAGATTACCATGGTAAATATTTTCTTCTTTAAAAGAGAATAAAATGAAACAGAGAAACAAATACATGCAAAATTTGTTTTTAAGGAAAACAACACTACTTTAAGCAACACTGTTTTAACCTAGAGTGTGGCAGCAGTTTTTCAGGGAATAAACCCTAATATATCATTGCATTAAACCAAAACAAAAAAATTGATCTTGTATGTTGGGGAAGATGAAATAGGAAAGCCTTATAGATATGATTACCTTGCAAAAGATACTGAAAATATGGAAAGTATAATCGAAATTGAGATGAAGTCAAGGTTTGAGTTAAAGAGTAACTAAGAAACAATGGTATAGCTGGCTGAAGGTAATCCTCCTTCTTGATAGAACAATACCCTTTGCCTAGGTAGGTCCAAAGGTCAGAACAAACCATACCTGCCTGGTAGGAGATTCCCAAAAGCAGGTTTTTTTAAGTTTAAAATATAACCCCATATGGTAATGTAATGGTTCTTATAGGTTGCATGCAAATATTGTAGAGTTTGTAGCTTGTTTCAGATTGGTTAAAGAGAATTAGAATATTCAACAGAGAAGATGATTTATTACATTGTAAATGGCAAATCGCTCTCTTTTTTTGCTCTCTCCTTTTGCCTCTTTCTCTCTCTTTCTCTGACCTGCTTTAAGCTGCGTCTTGCAGCTCAGCAGGTCTCTCACACCCATGCTCTTTCACAATAAACTCCTGTACTCTAAACCCATCTTTAGAGATCTCTCGCTTCTATTTTACCCGTATAACCAAATTCCACAGAGTTAAATCCTACACTTGTAAATTCCTCAAATGCAATATAGTTGAAATGGCCAAAACACAGCTGCACAGTAAATGCACATCTTATAAGTACTAGTTTGATTCAGCTAACACAGAGGCCAGAATTTCAGTGTTCGCTCTTTAAAATGACAATTATCTAGTTCCATTCTATGGAACCATGAGGTTCCATACTTTTCCTTTCAACATTCACACTTACCACTTTTAAAATTGACATTTTCAGTCAGGCTAGAAATGCAATTTAAGATCTGAATGTCCTTGCAGATGTATTGTTACTGGCAAGAATTAATCACTAAGACAGCCTCTCCCTCACTATGCTATCTGAAGGTAGTGTCACAAACTTGACACAAGTACAGTCTTAGAGAGCTGGAAATTAATCTCACAGCTCAGCCTGAACAAATTACAGCTCTGGGAAAAAACCCCGAAAAAACCACTAAAACTTTCCTTTAAAGAAGAATTACATTACTTCAGCATACTCTGACGTGGACTTGTTTTTCAACTCAAATTTGAAAACATTGACTGGTATGCTGGAAGATGGAATCTTGTTTCTCTTCCTCTTCTATTCAGAATAAGAAAGAAATGTTACCTACTTCACTTGTCTCTGTTAGAAGCAAGGAATTTGGCCACATGCCAAAAGAAACCATTCCATGTATAATGGAATACAAATTCCTCCCAGTTTCACTGAAGACAATGGCCTTGGAGACATTACCTGTGTAGATGGTAGCCTGCAATCTGAATGTGCTAATTACTGCACAAATTCCTGCCAACACAATCTCTCTTTATCAGTGGAGTAACAGGGGGCAACTTCTAAATAAAAATATGTTTTCAAGACTTTGCATCTAAATGTTTCAGGAAGGAGCACTGGCTGCCAAGGATTTGTCTTTCCAGTTTCTGGTGCACACAGGTATGGTATGCTGCAGGGATAGCACCAATTGCCTTCACTTTGGTAAAGCATCACTTGCCTTGTGTCAGGACTAAAATCTATTTTCTGTCATTGAATAAAATGCAGAAGAAAGGTTCTAATTGCAGTTTCCTACAGTCCATCACTCAAAAATCTCTGGAAATTTTTTGTGATTATTGCATTGCATGAGAGTCTAGTTTATATACTTTAATTATGAACCATCTTAAGGCTTCTTGTATAATTTCATATGACAAACAATATTTTTATCTTCTTAAATCTTGTGGAGAACTCTTCGGTAATGCTGGCAGCAACTGCTCTTCACCCATGAACTGAGTTGCACTTCAGCAATGGTTATCTCTTTACCTAAGGAGTTTACAAAAACAGTGCATAGTTTTGTGTTTGTGGCCTCTTGCTTGGAAAATATAAATTCGTTATCCTTGTTACCATTCAAGCCTATGTTAATGAAGTGCTAATGTCTCTATTTGGTAAGACTGTTCCAAAGAGTGTATTTTCATGTATTTGATGGAAACAAGATGAATCTGTGATGTATTTATTATTACATTGCATGATCTAAATATATTCTTTATTTTATCGTCACCAAACAAGACATTTTTGTGCTTAACTAGTTTACTTTAAGTGCATTCTTTGAATTTAAAAAAAGGACAGTTATCAACCAATCCAGGGAATATCATGCATTGTTGCAGTCTCCTAAGTCTTCCACAGTAAACTTAAAATCTAAACAATAAAAACAGATAAATAGAGGAAATGTCAAACTGAATTCTGGGTAATGATCAGATCAGCATGCTTTTATACAATTTCCATCACTTTGAATTTTAAATCACCTTTTAAAGGGCACTAAAGCATTCTTGCAAATTAGTCTGCACTCCAATTAATGCACCCAACATGACAATAAGACCAGTTTCAACTTGGCTAAGCAGACCAGTCAACCAGGAGGATGTGACTTGAGGACTTGGAGAGCTTGTGCCTCCACCTTTTTTCCCTCTCTCTTCACAGCAGCTTAGGTCCAATTAGGCCAGTTAATCTGCCTAAAACCACTGGAAAGGAAGGATTTCTCTAATAAAGATGAAGCATAGTCTGAGAGGACATACAAATTAAGTCTACTCTTTTCAAAATACAGAAAATTCCAAGATTTCCCTTAGCCATATATCTTAAAGAGGTATTTCTTTTGGTGAAAACCAAATGTTTTTTCTCCGTGGGGATTTTACCTTCAAGAGATCTTTCAGTGACGTTTGTTAACATGTAAAGGATTTCTCTTTTGTCTATTTATTTTTCATACTGTGCTCATTTTTGACATCCATTAAATTTTATAAGACTAGACTGCAAGCGGTAGTGATGAGAAATGCCAGGTCACATTACAAAAAAATGTTCATAAATAGAAATGACTTTGTGTTTTTCAGTCAAGAAGTAAATAATACTTGCATGATTATATAGGTATTTGAGTAGTCTAATCTGAGATTTTGAAAAGGATAATTGAAGGGGGCTGAAAAACAACTTATAAATACATGCTTATATATAAAACTCATTTTAGCAACTTGAAACAAAATTCTTGCAAATTACATAAACTATTTTACATAACACTTAGCTCACTCATTAAAAAAAGAAAGTAAAATTCTATGTCTTTTTTATTGCTAGCTCTGGGGCATGGGAACTCCATTGAATACTCACAGTACACTTTGAACTTTCTCATTTCTTTTGCACTTCACTTATATAATTTGGCTTACTTTTCTATATGTAAAATTCTAAGATGTATTTCAACAAAATCAGATGAGAAACATTCAGTCAGATACACAATAATTACATATTTCTTTTGAAATTACTTCCATTTCTCCTCAGAAAGCCCATGCTAGCCTTGACTGCAGCAGCTGCTCTTTTATATATTGAAGTAGGATTTGGGGCAGGAGGGAGAAGTATCAGTGCCTCTGGTTCAACAACAGCATCTAATGCATTAGTAACATTTTGAACTGCTCAGGTGCAAAAAGCATATAGAAAAGGCATGATGTATTTTTTTTAAATTAAGGTGGTGAAACACAAGTGTAGTGGTAGTGAAGGACTCTTGATGTTATCTACAGCTAGAATAGAAGCTCTCCTATTTACCTTGGCAACAAAATGTTAAACTGCTTTGTCACAAGCTTTTTTTTTGTTAAGAAATCTGTAATCACTTTCCCTGAATCCTTGGCTCTGATTTAAATTTTGTTGGAGTACGAGCAAAATATTATTTTTCAACATCAGTGCTGTAAGGAAATAATTTTGTGCAAAAACAAAACTGAAGATTTCCCATTGTCTCTTTTGACCAGTACAAAAGCCATTAAAGGAGTGAGGTCTGTAACTTGCTGTTTATTTAGTCACCATTTGTATGGTGTAACTTTTGTTAATATTCCATCCCTCCTCTCTTTTCTGATGGCAAGAGGCAGTTCTAGCATATCAGCATGCTCACAAATAACCTGGCTGGCTGACCAGTTGGTCAATCTCTGACCACCCCAGTCCAACCTGATCCATATTTCTCAGAGCCACATTGAGGAGCCAGTTTCTCTGGCTGCTCTCTGAAGCTGGTTGTATATTCACTCAGCAGTGCCAGTCCAGATTGTGCTCTCATTCGGATCTAAACTTTACTTAAATGTTTTAACTGAAATGAGAAATCAATGGCATTGGCAAACTATTTTTAATCAATGAAGCTGCACTTTAGCAACAACTTCCTTCTTTCCTTTGTGATAGTCACAGTACAGCAGATAAGAGGCTAGCACATAATCCTGCTACTTTATAACTGCAGAGCTTATATTCTTTAAAAAAAACAAGATAGTCCAGACTCTATAAAATTCTACATCCATGTACCATAGATACTAATTTTTAAGATTCCCCATCCTAGTGTGCCAGCTATGCACATTCTGCATCTTGATTCATGGATTCATTTGAGTGTGCTCCCATTTTTTTTTTTTTCATTGCACTTTTCTTTCACACCTTATTCAACTAAAAGCTTTGTTTAAAATAATGGCTGAGCAGCCACAAAGACACTTAAAGGCTGTAGATAAGAGAACACTGCGAAAGGACTTAGATTAAGAAAGCAAATTTTAGACGATGTAGTTGAACAGAGGAGTGAAAAATTATACTGTGAAAATGAAAGTACCAATACACAGGAACAGAAGAAGAAAAATAAGAATAAAAATGCACTACAAGAAAAGGTGAGTGAAAAGCTAACAAAAAAAAAAAAGTCATATCAGAGATACCAAAAGGGTAAATAAAATAAAAAGGAAGTATTGATTAATCGTGACCAACCAGTAGTTTTCATTTGATTTTGCCATTTCCTTTAAATTATATTTAAATAAGTGTCGTTTATCTAGGTATTCAAATATATTTCAATTTTCCACACCTGTTGCAAACGGCAGAAGAGAAATCAATAGCATTTTCCATGAGAGAAGCAAGGATGGTATGTATGGGCAGGAGTGTTATAATACAGAATAAAATCTCTCAATCTCAACCAAATATATTCACACGCCCATTTAAAATTCAGTAGTCTTTTATGCTTTGCAGAAAATATTTCTACATTCTTAGTAAAAATGTTATTAATACCTAGGCCCAAAATGGTTTTTCAACTTTTTATTTCCTTCTTTCTGAAGCTGTTCTATAGGATCCCATATGAAATGTCATGTTACTCAGTAGGAATAGGAACATTACAAGATCAGCCTAAGGGCTAATCTCAAAATTATCTATTGTTTGCTATACCTTCTTTATCACCCAAACTTCCATTTTCTGGTATTACTTAAATGAGAAAAAAGAAAAAAAAATTAAAAGGGATAATACAGCCAGAACTCTATTCCTCATTGATCTTTAATTCCTTATTCAAAGTAAGAGATATAAAAATATTAAATAAATCCATGCATTTTCCTATCAAAACCAGTAAGGATATAATTAAAATAAGCAAAGGCCATGCTCCAAAAATACTTCAAGAATGACTGGGGGAATCAGATATGCATATGAAGTTCCAGAATCTGAGCAAAGCACCTACTGCACAATAGATGATGGTGTAACTGAAAACTTGCTTTAAAAATGAATGGAAGGACATGAAAGAAACACTTAGCAACTGCCACACATACACCTAATTACAAACAGAAACTACTGCATGAAATGCAATTAAACTTTTTGATAGATCAAAGCATTCTTCTGCATTAAAAAAAGAAATATTCTGCTGTACATTTAAATAGCATAACTGAATTCTACTGGGGAATCGCATGAATACTAAAAGACAAAATTGAAATAATACAAGAGGTGTTATAAAGTTTCTTTGTGCTTCAAATACCACTAGAATGATGCACAAATACAATTAGCCAGTCCAACTAATAAAGAAAATTACCTGCGTGGCAAAATATTTGGTAAATATCCTCTAAATACTCTGATTAATAATTGACATCTATATTTTGCATATGGGATCACTAAGTTCTGTGTACATTTACCAATAAAATGACTGGCTTCAAGTACAGGTTCCCATTCAGGAAGAGGCTGCTATGTTTTCCTTCTGCTGGGATGAGCACATGTTGGGGAGCTCTGTGGTCCTGGCACAAGTCTCTGAACTGGATAATGGCTTCTTCTAGTTCAAGTTGAGCTACTGGTTTGCTGAGCAGCTCAGACAAATTATCTGCTCTCTCTGTTTTCAGCTGGTCATGATAGACCACTGGGAAGAGCAAGAAAAAACCAGCTCAGAGCTCTAGTTGAAAATCAAAGGTAATGTTTTAGCAGAGTCGCTGATAATCCTTATTATTTTATTTAAATGAAAATAATTCATTTACAGAGTACTTTCTTCTAAAACAGCTAGAGGATTTCGATAAAATGGAATTTAATATGAAAATGTTTGAAGTGCAGGAATGCTGGATGCAAAGAAGGCAGGACAACACAAGTTATTTGGTTACAGAAGTCCTCAATATATTCATTGGGCTGAATAAAACTGATAAGAAAAGAAAGTGCTAACTCTCTTCAGTCTGAGAAAACAACATCAGAAAGACTGTATTACAGCTTAAGGAAAGCTTTAAAAGACTGAACTCTACAAAAATTAAATCTAGAAGCAAGAGACTGATAACATAATACCCATTTAAGGTGGAAGAGAATGTTGATATGTTTGCATGTAAATAGAAAAGGTTTTTACTGTTGCTTTTCTCTCCCTATCATATGTATATTTGTCAAATTACATGCTGCTGTAGATTTATAAAGTGAAGAAATTCTGTATAACTTGTCACAAGAGGATTAGTAATGTTTGAGAAAAAAAATCCTACTCTAAATAGTGTTTTTCATTTTCAACTCAAACACACTTAATTTCAGGTAGCCATGTGTACCAAAACACTATTTTGGTTACAAGATTAGGAAATTACAGTAACTACTATATCAAAAGGGAGTAAGGTAAAATAATAAATAATTTTGGTTTAAAGGGAAAAATACTTTGCAAGTAATTATTCTCAGCTTGTAAATGGTGTCTCTATAACCAACCAAGCATATAACAAGAAGATGAAGACGAGGCTTATTTTCACTTCATTTCACTTCTTTGTAATTGACAAGCTCTCACTGAGTGTCAACTTTAAAAGATGACAAATCCTAAATCTTATAGGACTCAATTCAATAGTTCACCTCTCTAAACTGTTTGCAAATTAATCTACATTTTCAAATGAATCAGGCATGAAATATAGGGTGACATCTATATTACAAAAATATTAATTTCCTTGTCTTTTTTCAGCACCCAAAGTAGCTCTAAAATATTCAGTTTCTTAATAAAATGCATACAAATACACAAATGCCCAATGTTCCCTATTTCACAAGTTTACCTTTCTGCTTTGCTGCTCTATTCCAGTATGCATTAGTTTCCTTATTCTAAAATATACCCATTTTGTATTTGATATAGTGTGCTTCAACTACTTCAAATGACATAAAGCAAAACACATGAAAGATGTGACGATGAAAAGACTAAAAAAACTGAAAACCAAGAAATTTATACTTTTGGAGTTATGCTTTCATGCTGTCCCAAAATGTTAGTCTGTTTCCCACTATGATCCTTCCCTTATTCAAATTTGGTAATTAATCTGCTCCAAACAGTCAGATTCTGAGAATTCAGAAGCACCTTCTCTTTTCTAGTTATGTTCTGTTTTCTTTTTCTGACACATTTGGCCACTGAAGCCATCATCACGGTGCAACCTTCTCTCTTACCTAACAGAAAACTACAAAAGCAGATTTCTTCCTAAACTTATACTTGTTTTAGTTCTACTCAAGTAAATTAAAGGAAATAAGACTTTTCAGTCAGGATAGGGAGCAGCTGCTGTCATGCTTAGAACTCGGAGTTGCAGAAATTATGTATATCAGAAAGTAGATAAAAACTTAGCTCAGCCCTCTCTTGGAGGGTTGATTTACCATCATGCTCCATGCTGCTTGTACATTCTTGATCTGCATTTCTCTGTGAAACAGGAACTGTACCTGTTGTATCTCTTCTTCACTTACAAAGGCTGTTCCTGTTGCCTCTTGCCTGAGGACCAGCTTTCTCTATCTCTGATTACTACATTAAATTATAACAGATCACCACTTTGAGCTAGAACAGAAGCTTATAAATAAAAGCAAAGCAAATAAAATTAATGAATTTATTTCAAGTATATATTGGAAAACCCTTTCCTCTTGTTTTTAAAATTAAGAACAGTGCATGAAACAAATTTGTCAAAGATTTTGCAAAGTATTTCAAAAAGCCTAGCAAAAAACCCTTCCAAAATCACTTATGATTTAGGTTTTCTCATTAGATTTTTTTTTGTTTTGCCCATGGCTATTCTACACCAGTAATCTATGCTTTCTCTATTCACAATAGAATACTTTTGTCTATGCCAGTACTGCATTAATTATCTAAAAACTAAAAGGCATACTGTAACTTCATACAGCATTCTGGAAACAAAGAACATATGGAAATGTTACAAAGAATGGAAAGTTCTTGTAACACATATTGTTTGATCATTATTTTTTCCACACAGTTATCCACTCAAACCACAAAGTTTTTCTTAAAAATAGGCCCACTAACTTTTTGAATCTTAGGCCTATTATAGTTGTTACCTATTTGTTAAATACTCTATTTGCTTCTCTGAGCAAATGGAAAGTGACAAAAGGCAAATACTACCATGCAAAACAGAATATGAACATGTCCAGAGAAATGACTGTACAGGAAGCTGAAGTCAAGGATCATTTACTCTTCTATTTCTATTCTACATTTAAAAGAATAAGAAGGTATCAAGCACAGGGCTACTTTCTGCATAGGAATAAACGCTCACATTTTCCCTTTTCAACATGTAGCTCTTAGGAGTCTTGCTCCCAGCAGATATCCAGCATGTACTTAAAATCATGTCTTCCCTTCTGCAGCCGCTTCCTGTCTGCAACAAAGTTAAGGGCAGTTATGGACAGATTTAGAGGGATATATCAGGTGTTTGTGCTCCTATCCTCTACAGTTACCTTTCATAGACTAATCTTCAAGGCCTTTTCTCTTTCAGAAATAAATGATCAATTTTTTTCCTCTCCCACCACTCTTTCTGCCTCCCTCCTTCACAAACATTCTAATTCATCCATCTTCTTTTTTACTGTGAAAAATGCCCATCAAATTCATTTATATCCATCACTTTTTTACATCTTCTCTCATATTTTGCTGTGTTATGTCAGCAGTACTGAATCTTAAGAGATTTTAGAGACATTCTATCAGTCACTTCATCATCACATTCTTACTAACCCTGTATCTGCTCTTCAGTGTGCCAGTATCAAAAGCCATCTTGATGTCCAAGCAGATTATGTTTGTTGCTTCACCCCTGTCAACTCTCATTGTCACCTCCTCAAACAAGTTAATAGCATTTGACAAGCATGGCTTCCCCTTTATAAATGTCCTGGTTGTCTTTGACCAGTCTGCACCTGTCCAAGTGTTCTCCTATTTTGTCCCTAATCAATGACCCTAGAATTTCTCCCAGTTCCCTTTAGTGTTTATACACTGAAATGTTCAGTTCACTCACTCTCCAGCTTGAGAATCTTGCTCTGAAAAATTGGGAATTACAAGTAGCTTTAAGTACAGGATTTCTAATGTGTATGTGCATATGTATTTATATTAATCATTGTCATGACATTCCACAATATAAAAAGGATCTTATTTCTTGTGATAAAGAGAAATATTATAAACCAGCTTTCCAGAGAAGGAAGAGGGCACCTCCATAAAGGAGACAGTGAAACAAATCTTTTATGCCCAAATCACTGAACTATCCCATCACTGTAAATCCTTGTCATTTGGATGGGTGTGAAAAGGACAACTTTGAAGATGCTCTCTGATTTCTGATGCAATAGGCAATGGATAACTTTTAGCAAGAAAATAAGCTATATCATGTTCAAAATGCAACTAATTTAAAATGTTTTTTAATAATGCTGAATTGAATAATGTTTATTAATTTCTCATTATTTGGTAGGTCTTGCAGGAATGTATTTTATTGTATATTTACAAGGCTCAAATTCCCTATCTCGCCTCAGGGCTATCTCATTAGCCGTGTAAGAAATTAATTTTTTAGGTAAAACAATGTCATTAATAGTAAGTGTCTGAACTTCAATGTGTAGGTGGAGCATGTAAACCAAAGTAATGAAATTCTGCAAGTCTAAATTTCTGTATTAGCAGTGCCAGTGTTTTCCCATAGTGTTACAACTCATAAGAAGACTAAAACACCGGTAAAATTAAAATATTCCCCTTACTTCACTGATAAGAAGCAGTCACTGCCCCCTTTTCCAGTTGTACTGCATTTCTAGTTACATAAGTAAATTTTCTGGCAAAATGACATCTGAACAGTATATGTGCTAATTTTAAATGATCAAATAACTTCTTCATTGTTACTCCTTTTAATCTCAGCCAAAAGTTCTTTCCACTCAGTCTGGAAGAAATAAATTAGAAATGAACTCAAATATTTCTTTGAAGCAGTACACAGAGAAAACAAAAAGGTATATTTCTGTTGCATGTCTCTTCAGGCAGCACGAAGTCCTAAAATATTTCTCCCTACCATGATATACCCTAAATAACAGGTCACCTCCATTAACTTTTTTAATGTCCCTTTAAACCCCTTATTTCCTCTAGCTCCATGTCTTCTTCTCCATGACCCAGGAAGTCCTCAAGATGCTTTTTTTTTTTTTAATTTCCTCCAGGCAATTTTTGCCCAGTATCGTTTGAATGGACAGTAGCTCTTGATATGAGACAGCTCTGGAGCACTGAGAGAGAGCAACTGCACCCACTTGAGAGAGCCTCCCAGGAAACAGCTAACTTTCATCCTCTTTTCTAAAGAGCACCAGTCCACTTTCTGATCTTGCAGAGAGACTTTTGTAACATTTCAGACCTACAGGGCTGGCTTAACAATATGCTATCCTGAAATAACGCTATCTACATTTTATTTAGTAAGACCTGCTACCACCTATTTAGATTATTGTAGAACTTTGTAGAAGAATGTGAATGACCTCCCAAAGGCTGTGATAGACCCCATCTGTGAAATAGGTAGCTAACTTATCCTCAGTGTGATAATTCATTTTTCCTCTGTGTACAGCATAGGCAGAGTTTGGTACACTGTGAAGAACAAGGATGCCTATTCTTCTATGCCCCTTTTGTTGCCTTCTGTTTCTACCAAAGATTTTTTTCCTAACAAGTAAATAGTCACATATGAAGGACTCAAAATTAATGGTCAAGGTCATGGTCAGAAGGAAAAGGAAAATTGACACAGAGAAACAAAAGTCTCAGGTCTTCAAGAAACAGCTTGAGCATTCAAAATTGCCTATGCAGGTTTAGGCCATAAGAAGCAGTTTTCTTGAAGGAGAAGCACCTCCTAAGCACCACCTTTCTCTGCTATGAACACTGGTCCAGACAACTTCATTGTCAAATTCTGTTGAAGACAATGACCTGCTAACAGCATCTCAAAGTGAAGTTAAAAATATCACATAACAAGTGTTTTAAGTAAAACAAGTAATTTTGGCAGTCTATCATTCCTGTAAAGAAAAAGGAATTTTTTTTTAAGATATGAGCACTTATTTTTATAAATCTGTAATCAGCCCAAATACTCCAGGACACAGAAGAAATAGAGTGAGAGAAAAATCAGAAAATTGTAAGAGGTTGTGTGTATTTGTCCTGTTTTAGGGCAAATTTTAGGAGGAAACTTCTGGAGGGTTTCCTCTAGAAAAGCCGATTCCAACCACCCCTCCCCCAAACAGGCTCGGGAAAAATTTCCCTAGAGAAAAGTGGGAAAAAAAAATTATATAAGAAATAGAATATTCACAAGCATAGAAAATTTAGGTAATATGAAAACAAGGAATCCTCTCCTTCCTCTGAAGAGATGGCAGATTCAGAGTGCATCTGAGTCCGGTTCAGCTCTCCAGCGGGGGCGGGGGTGGGGGAGGGGGTCGATTGCCGGGCCCGGCTGTAGAAATCGGGGGGAGAGGGGGGCCCGGGGATTTCCCTGGTGTCTTGGGCCAAGGAGATATCGACCAGTCCCAGGGAGAAAAAAAAAACAGCAAAAGAAACAAAGTCTCTCCCCGCAAAAAAAAACCCTCTAGAAAGATCCGAGGAAGCCCTCCGCTGTGAGCTTCCCGAGCACACCCAGAGAGAGCGAGTGAGATACCGCTGTCCTGCTGGAATGCAGTCTCCTTCAAGGCCTTTCCTGGGAGTAAGGTGAAGGTGTAACTCCTGCAGACAAGCGGAGCGTGGTTTTTTCTCCGCTTTCGCTCTCTCTGTCTCTCTGGGTCTAATTTAGAGCTGTAGAGCTTAATATCCAGCATAAGCAGGAGGGATGATTGGGGATACAAAAAAAAAAATCATAGGCCAACGCAGGACAGTAGTACACTCTACATTAAGTATACAAAGGAAAGTTTATATCCATAGGATAGGAACATATTTAGATAGACTCTCTCTTGTTCTGTCTTTTGTTCTCTGGATTCAAGGATGGGACATCCACAACTTCTCTGGGCAACCTGTTGCTTCACCTAGTGCTTCACCACCCTCACAATGAAGAATTTCTTCCTAACATCTAATTTGTATTCTGACCTCTTTCCATGTAAAGCCATTCCCGCCTGTCCTATCACTACACAACCCTGTCAAAAGTCCCTCTCCAGCTCCATTGTAGGCTTTAAGCACTGAAAGGCTGCTGTTAAGGCACCCCCAAAGTCTTCTCCAGACTGAGAAACCCCAACACTCTCAGCGATTTCTGAACATTTTCAAATGCTCCAAAACTCCATAAGAACTTCTCAACCTTTCTTCAGGAATGCCAAAGTAATTAAGTTTAATGTTCTTGGCAATGCATAGCAAAATGCATAGTGATAGAGACATCTACGTTCTAAGGAATTCAGAGGTTTTCAAAACCAAAATCAGATTAGTTCAAAATTAATTATACACGTTTTAAGGTACTAAAGATCACATTTTTAAAGGAATTAGTTAAACCTTACATTGGATTATATTTCTTTCTATAAATTCTAATCTTCATTTCTGATTTGAGACAGCAGAAATTACGCATAACATTTTTAATTCAATGAACATTTTTGTGCTTCCATTTTTTGGCCAATTACTCTTCCCTTGGTAGTATTACTATTCCAGCAACAATTCCTTTTTCAGAATACTCCATAGAGAAATAAAGCAGAGTAGTAGCTTTAGTCTCAATTTCCTTGACAGTTCTCTCTCTTTCCTTTTAACTCCTGAATACTTTAAACTGCATCAGTAAACATTAAAAAATAAATACTGAATTTTTAAGTTATGTTTTTTATGAACAGAAGAAGCATGTTTAGAGATATATTTTGCTTCCTTTTTGGGTGATATGGAAGTCTAATAGCTCATTTTTGCTGTTAAAGATTATGAAATAACTTTCAATGAAAGAACAGTGTTGCTCTAAATTTTTAAGTGCTTGTTCAAAAGAATGAAAGAATTAGACCTGCTCAATGAAACAGCTACACAAATCATTTAGCACTGATGAGACAGCAGCAAACGTTTAATCCAGTGTCATCTGTGAAGCATTTTTTGAATTTTTCCAGTAAATATTTAACTGAATTAGTCAAGTAAAAATAAATCTAACACACCACCTCCTAGTGTCAATTAGAAGTAGTTTGCAAAACTATTTTCTCTTTGAAGAGTAAATTGGCTACATATAGCAATGTTCAAGTATCCCACACATTGTCAAAGACCCAGTCATAGTCATCTAAAGGATTATGAAAAATGTTAACTAATTCTAACCATTGGTGAAAATTATAGTTGCTTGTAAATCAATAAAGTAGTGATTGAAAATTTTCAAAACCAGGGTGGATGGGGCCTTGAGCAAGCTGACCTAGTAGGTGGCATCTCTGCCCATGGTGGGACATTTAGAACTAGATGATCATTACAGTACCTTCCAACCCAAACCTTTGTATGATTCTGTGCAAATTAGTGGTGGGGGGGGGAAATATTATTATGACCCAAGTATACAAACTTTTATGTGATCCTAAAAGCTTAAAAGGATCTATGAAAAATACATAACTATTTAAGTTCAAGGCCTACCACAAAGTAATGTGCCAGTGGAATTCACTGGCCTTTATTAACAACACAGCACAATTACATAAAGCCCAATTACACACAGAGAACTTATCACAATTACAGCATAATCAAAACAGAAAGGAATGGATATTGCACAATTGCTTAAATTTGAAAGTTTGACTTTGGGAGTTTAAATTTAGGTCCTTCATATGAAAACTGAAATGTATGTAACACATAACATTGAAAAGATGAGCTATTATAACTCTTTCCTACTATTTAATCAACAAATTTAGAATATACACCAATTTTCACCAAAGAAAAGAAAAACATTTCCAAGATATATCAGTCCAGCAAATCAAAACACCACACTAATATTCATGGTAATATGTAAACCACCTAGAACTATCTTTTTTTCATAGAGGAAAAGTACCCTCAGGCAGATGGTGTGACTCTTGGGGATGGTCCTGTGCAAGGCCAGGAATTGGACTCCATGATCCTTGTGGACCCCTTCCAACTCAGAAAATTCTGTGATTCTCTGAGTTTTCGGTCATGTGATTCTACAAAGGCTTGTAAAAACTTAACATTTGTATTGTAAATAATCCAAATACTTTCTTTTTCTCTTTATAGCAATTAATAGGAATACAATGTGAATGATGCAGTTGCTCAGTCAATGCTGAAACATACTATATCCAGAGCTTTCCTACTCTGTAAACTAGGTTTGTAAGAAGAGCTTACAGATATTGAGCAAAATTAGGCTTTGTGCGGGATCAAGAGCCAGTTAAAATTTTTCAAGGTTTAAATTTAAACACTCCTGGATTCCAAGTGAATTTGATTAATTTTACATTTGACTTTTACACGGAGAGTAGTAAAGGTTGGGGTGAGATTAATGGTATACAGCCCTATTGTTTGAGCATAAATAATATGAATTTTTTTCCTAATTTTTTTTTACACTTCACAAGCAGGTGTTATTTAAAATTTATCAAAACAGCTTTATTGGATAGTAACATTATGACAGTTTCTGGGAGAGTCAGGTTTTACCAGTTTTTTACAAAAACTGATTTAAAACATGGGTTTGTTTTTTTTTCCCCTGCTGTTCCTGTAGGTGATCTCTGCAGAACATCTACTGATTTTCTTTCAAAATGTTATTGAACCACCAGGGTTATTTGTTACATTTTCATTTATATAGTGTCATTTTATTTCAGCATTGTCATGTGAATAATAGGCAATCAGGGCTGAAACTTTTCAAAATTGCAGCCCTCTAGATGTTACAATTAAACCAATTACAAATCCAGAATAAACAGTTTTAATCACATCAAACATTTCTGCTATATTATGCTACTCAGTTCTGTTATGATGGAAATTTAAAGCCCATAGAATACTTCAAGAAAAAATACTACCATTTGTATAAAACTCCCGCTTAGCCTGATTAATAAACTGAAGTTCAGAAAATGATGTGCATGAAAACAGCTGCTCCTGCCAATAATGACATTTTATTTTCAATTTTAGAACTAACACTGTGTCAATCTAAACAATACTTAAGTACATTATGTAAGTATAACAACAGTGACACGACATAAAACAAAATGTACCACATCCAGGAAGAATCACAAGTAAACAGTGCAGAGAGGAAGGCAATTGTAGCTGTGGAGCAGCTGGTGATGAACCATTGCCATTAGGAGGAGGAATGTGAGGAATCACAGAAGAGGGCTGCCTAAATCTGCCATGCAGAAGCCCTGAAAGGCATAACAGAAACTGTGTATAATCCAGTGACATGGCTTCACACTATCAGTATTTTATACATGGGCAGTCCCAGCCAGCATAAGAGCTTTGCTAAAAAAAGGCAAATTTGACAAAATCCCACTCACTGACTATAATGTGATACTCTTACAACTTCACTATATCCAAATAGGTAACCATGCATAGGTATCACTGGATTACACTGGTCGCTTTCAAAAACATAGCTCCAGAAATATGTATTTAAGATTACATGCTTCCCCCCACCCCCAATCTGTGATCTGTAATAGTAACACCAATGACAGGCACTTATACTAAGCAGCAGTGAAATTGTCAAAATAATTCCTTCTTTTATTTAAGGATCATGGTGAACACTGAGATTTCCAGTTTGGGAAATATTCCAAAACATATTGGCAAACTGAAACTCTTCATGTATTTATATAATGGAAGTTGTCCTTCTTTTTTCACTCCGTATAAATGTGCATGTGTGAGCAGAACTCAGACAAACTGAACAGGATTCATTCTTGTATCCTTTGAGCCCAAAAGCTACAAAGATTCAAAAGACGCTTGGTAACTGTTGGAGACAAAGAGAATTTCATGTCACTAGGATGCCTGTAACAGGTGAATTTGGCTGTGTACTTGTCAAATTTAAGAAGAATCCAGTTTGCAGGGCTGTCCACCCACAAATATAGAGATCAGTGATCACAGAGTATAAACTTAAGGCAGCAGCAGTTAACTGTTATACGGCCAATCAATCAGTTCAAACTCTGCTAATGCAAAATGAAAGATTTCAGAGGTGCACAAGGTGTCCACTTGGAAAAGAGTACATTTTACCCTCTGGTTGACTGTGCTATGACTAAGCATAGTTTCAATTTGGCTAAACTGAGTACTATGAACAAATAAATAGCATCACATCACATCACAGACATTGAAAAGACAGGGATATCCCAGAACACCTTCTGTTTACAAGCTGGAAAACCCTCAATATGTATAATAGTGCTTGTGTTCTCTAGGATTCCAGATATTAATAAAAATTATATACCTAAGTGCAAAACAAGGAAATGAAAAATAATCCTGAACCTTCATAAATTGCATTGATTTCTTTACCAGGAAACTATGTGAGCAGATGCTAGTGCATTTTACCAAAAGAGTAAAATGTGTAGCCAGTCAAACCATCAAAGCTGGAATACTAAAACTGACAGAGCACTTGAGGCCTGCACTGGGAGCAAATCTACATCTCTATATCTAATTCTTTCACCTGTGTTCCTGACCCTGTGCATATGTCATGGGCTGTATCAAAACCTGTTTTCCATTGTAAGGCTGTCCCAGTGAACACCTCCTTCAGAGTGACTAGCAGTGTCTATATATAAAATCCTGTGGCTGGCATTTATTTCTTGCCAACTTCAGCCTGTAAACCTTCTGATGGATATCTACAGTTCAGGCTTCAGCATGAACCCTTGCTAAGAAATGTCACCATCTTCTTGGAAGGACTTATTTTGAATCAGTATTTTAAAGTACAAAATATTTCAAGTTTGATATTAAATAAATTATTTGTTTATTTCTAAGGAAGGAATGCAGATGGATTAAGCAACTAATGCTTTCATAAACTGGTGCTTGTGGCTATCATTCACCTTTTGTAATGGGCCACAATTTTCTTTAGGTTGGGCTCTGGACTTTCCATAGTTTTTTATGATTTTCTGACTTTGAATCTGGGAAAAGATTATTTCTTACTACATTTTTTAGGCCTGTTTTATTTTGTGATGTCTTTTTAACCTAATATATTGGGTTTGCATGGCCAGGTTTTGGTTGAGGAGGGAGTTAAAGGAATGGCTTCTATGAGAATCTCTCTGAAGCTTTCCCATGTCCAGGGGGCTCCAAGGTGGACCAGCTGGTGGCCAAGGCTGGGACAATTAGAACTGGTGGTAATGCCTCCATGATAACATATTTAAGAAGAAGGAAGAAAAAGTTATTGTGCAGACATCCTTGTGTCCAAAGAAGACTGGGTTGAGAATATGGGAGAGGAACAACTCTGCAGACACTAAGGTCAGAGCAGAAGGTGCTCCAGGCACTGCAGTGAGATTCCCCTGCAGCCCGTGGTGCAGTCTCCATGGTGAGACAGCTGTGCCCCTGCAGCCCATGGAGGACCATGGGGATACAAAAATCCACCTGCAGCCCCTGGAGGAGCCCCAGGCCAGAGCAGGTGGATGACTGAGAGGAGGCTGTGATGCCATGGGAGGCCTGTGCTGGAACAGACTTCCAGCAGGAATATGTAGACCTGTGGAGAGAGGAGCCCTCACTGGAGACACAGACTGTGTCTGAAGGACTGCAGCCCTTGGAAGAGTGACCCACGTTGCAGCAGTTTGTGGAGAACGGCAGGATAAACTCATATTGGAGAAAGACTTCTCCCCCTAGGCAGTGGTAGAAACAACAGGTGATGAGCTCATCATAGCTTCTATTCCCTGTCTCCCCGTGCCACTGGCAGAGGAGGTAAAGGTGGGAAGGAGGGAGGGGTGGGTGGAAGGTGTTTTTAAGGTCTAATCTTACTTCACATTACTTGCTGCTCTTTGTTAGTAATAAATTCAATTAATAAAATTCAAGTCAGTTTTGCCCATGACTGTAATCAGTGAGTGATCTCTCTCTCACAGCCCTTATCTCAACCCATGAACTCTTTTTCATATTTTCTCTCCCCTGTCCAGTTGTGGAGAGGAGTTATAGAGTGACTTTGGTGGGTGCCTGGCATCCAGCAAGAGTCAACCCAATGCTCTTATGTACTCTTCTAAAATCTAAGAGTTATTTCAGAAAAACTTTCTGGCATTTTTTTCTTTACTGTAATTTTCAGAAAGATACAGAACACTATTTTGCAGTATCTGAGGTATTGGTTGTTTTACACCTTATGATGAAAAATAAACACAACATCTCTTTAATTATTTCATTGATTTTAAAAAATAATTTCCTTCTATGTTGTTACCCAAACAGATTACTGCAGATAATTATGCCACATCTTTCATGTACCACATTGAAGAGTAAAAGGACCAGAATAATATAGAGGAGAATTTAGAGTATAAAACTGTAGGTATGAATTACAGACACTGCTTCACAGTCTAAGGGAAAGCAACTGCACTGTAACTCTTACACCTTAGAGACATGCTCAGCTCATACTTCCTTAATAAGAAAGAGAGCTGAGATTGAAATATTACTGTATAGCTTCCAGAATGAATGGATAAACTGATCCTACTCTATGTAAAATGTATTTAAACTTGCCAATTATATTGCTCTCTGAAAAAACTCCTCTTTCAAGGGAAAAACGAAATTTCCAGCACTGTCGTTTATACATTGCCTTTGGCCCAAACATTTATTCTATTTAACAATGCCCCGCAGCTTAATGTGCCTGTTCTTGCCAGGATGCCACTCTTCCCAATGAAATATACTTTTTAAAATTCTTTTGGCTACCTTAATCTCCTAGTCTCTTATTTTTCCTATTAAAGGCAAAAATGCAAGAACAATTGTGCCCATGATCTTAGAAATTCTTTGGAGTTTGCAGGCAATGAAATGTGTTTGGTTCGTTTTTCTTTACTTTCAGCACTCATCGTTCGCCAACAACCACTACAATAAAAAAAAAAAAAGGAATAATGCAATAACTACTCTCAGTGACACACTTGCAGCTGATGTTAAAATTCCCAAAAAACTTACACAGGTATTGCGAAAGACACAAAGTCAACTTTGTCATTTACAGAGATACATTATCTGAAAAAAATTATATCTTTAAAAGCATTTCTACTTATAGTAAGACTGAAATGAAACACAACTGCCAAATAACTACTAGATTTTGAACAGAAAAAAGGCTTATATGGTGGTGATAAAGTGAAAATATTCCTAAGCTGAATTTTCCCCGTAGACAGTGTAAATCTTGTATAAAATCCAATGGGAGTAGGACATGTATATGAGAGCAAAGAATTTACCCCCTGTGCTTGCATAATAGAAAATTAAGATGGTTAAAAATGGCACCCAAAAGATGAATGAATTTCCAAGGAAATAAATTAGGTTTGAAATTACTATTGGAACATATGCATTATACAAAAGATCATGAAATCCATTTCATCTGACATATTATACAATGAGCTACAAGAACATTTGCAACTGATAGAAGCATGTAAGATCTCATGTATTATTCCTACAATAAAGATTACACCATAGAAGCCAGATATTACACTTCCTATTGTGATCTACCAACCTGAAGGTCATGAACCAGGGATATGACTTGAGCACTCTGGTCAAGATTTTGAGTTATACCGTGCACCACAGGAGTTAAAAGCCTGTTTCATATCCTATGCACGTTTACTTACCTGCAGCAACTTTGTCATATGGAGTAAAATGAAGAAAAGGAATTAGAGCTCACATTTGGAACAACTGAGGGAGAAAAATATATCATATAAGGCAGAAGTCATCTTCTACAGGAATTTTACAACTGCAGGGATAAAATAGCCCAGATTTAAATGACTGTATGTTTTCTTAAAGATCCCAAAGGAAAGCAACATATGGATGCTCTATGTTTAACATAATGAAAAACAAACGCTCAAACCCCACAAAATTCCATTTAAAAAAATCTGAAAACTGCACTCAGAATCAAATGCAATATGTCCAAGAAAATACAGGCCTGTCATGAGCATGCTCTTCCATCCAGAATTATTAAATCTACAAAATGAAAGCATCCTTTAGAAAGATTTTTAAAGCGCAAGGAAAGAAATCATAAATATATTTTCCACATTTTTGCAGAAATAATGTGCTTGAAAAGAACAGTTTTCAGTTAGATGGAGAAAATTCAGATGAAAACAAGAGGAATATTGTGTGGGATACAACCTCACAATATCTGCAATCTCTTTGTACAATACACACTATTGGTTTGAATTCAGGAAGGAGTGACATGTGCCCTGTTTGTTGCTCTTTGGTTGCTGTCCATCTGGAGCCTATGACATTAGAAATATTTTCTTCCAACATGGTGGAACCTGGAGGTAAAATTTTTGTGTACATCTAAGTGGACACAAAGGCCAAAAGCCTGAGGAATGCACTGTTCTTGGCAGTGACCCTGCAGCTGCCCCAGCAGAGCGGCCTTGGCACTTCCCACTGGGGAAGTAGTGAGCAGCTACTGCTTTTTCCAGCCACTAATTGGAAAAAAAAAAATTAACCAGTGCACCATGCATCAGCCGAACCCTTAGGAGTCAGCATTTCTATCAGACTTACAGAAAAATAACTAAAAGTAACAAGGTTCAGAAAGTGTTTGAAAACATCCACCCACCACCTCAGAAAAACATCAAACTTACCTTTAAATCCATTTCTAGTAAAAAAAAAAATTGATTCAGGGGGATTTATATGTATATTTAAATTTGAATATGAAATTAGTACAAAAAGTACAAAAGGTAAATATGAAATAAAAGCAAAGTATAAAAGTACTATGTAACACTTATGCTGCCACTTTGGGATCCTAGCTCCTGATGGGCTTTTCTGTAGCTTAAAGCTGACCTGACTGCAGCCATTCTGGGAGCAATGATGTACACTCTTTTAAGCAAAAGGGCTCTACAGTACAGTTGGGGATTTGTAATTCAGAGCTGCCTTTAGGGCCAGATTCTGCATCAGAAACTCTATCAATCCTTTACAAAGCTGCAAAACTACTGACACGTGTCCAAATTTCTTCTTGTTCAAGTACTCAGTTACACCAATGGAGTGGAGGATGCATAGAAAATGTCTTTGCAGCCTCCTCTGAGCCAGCCTCATGCAGTAGGAAAAATCTCATTTTCTCACTACTGAATGTCTTTGTAGGGTAAGGACAGATGGCCTTTTTAGAAAACCTTCACTGTCCTTCGGTAGTAACATACTGCTCTAGTAAATTCATAAGAGGCATAAATGTTACACATTTAAAGTAAATATCCACTACATGATGGACTAGCATATACTTTTTGATGTTATTTATGTTTGTCCCACTCTACTGTGCCCTGGTGCAGCCTCACCTTGAGTACTGTGATCAGATTTGGGCACCACAATGCAAAAAAAGACATTTAAGCTATTGGAGAGCATCCAAAGGAGAGCAATGGGGATAGGGAAGCCTCTGGAGGAAAAGTCATATGAGGAGCGGCTGAGGACACTTGTTCTGTTCAGCCTGGAGGGGACTGAGGGGAGACCTCACTGCAGTTACAGCTTCCCTGTGAGGGGAAGAGGAGGAGGAGATCCTGACCTCTTCTCTGTGGTGACCAGTGACAGGATCTGAGGGAATTGCCTGAAGTTGTGCCAGGGGAGGTTTTGGTTGTTTATTAGAAAAAACTTTTTACCCAGAGGGTGGTTGGGCACTGGAGCAGGCTCTCCAGGGAAGGGGTCAGCACCAGTCTGACAGAGTTCAAGAAGCTTTTGGACAATGCTCTCAGGTACAAGGAGCTGGACTTGATGGTTTGGGGAGTCCCTTCCAACTCAGCATATTCCATGGTTGTATAGTTCTGTGATTTACATTATTATTTCTACAGAATTGATTACTGAATAGTTGCCAGCTAGTAATGTCTCTCAGCTAACACCAGCTCCATTCAGATCTCCGTAAGGGAGCTGGAGGTAAAATGTTGCATATCAACAGTGCCAATGCTGGTTTACTCAACCACACTTACATAATAAATCTTACATCAGTAACATGCACAATTTATGGCAAACAAATGAGGGATTTCACATGCTGTTCAGATTTGTGCTTACACCAAGAAAGAACATGGCCCATAAATAAGATTGTTTGGAAAACATTTACTGCTGTCATACTGATAATGCATTTTAAATCCTGGGGTTATCAAAAAACTGGATTTTTTTTTTCTCCATATTGTTTGACAGCTGAAATTAAACAAATTCTATTGAAGTACAAAGCTAATAGAAGGTTTACTATGTGTGTCATTAGCACCATCCATATAAGGAAACAGAAAATATGAGGTGTGGATTTTTAAAATATGATAAAATGAGAGCACCATTAGATGCATATGAAGGTGTGACTTCAGGTCAGGCATTTTCTTATTAGAATCAAAGTGACTCTATCTTGCATTTGTAAATAATCATTGTTATGTGATTCAAGCTGACATTTTTCAAATTCTTTTCTCATGCCAAAATTATATATTGCATTTGAAATATATTTTAATTGTTAAACCATCTTAATAAAATATATTATATAAAATTATTACCTTACCATACACTGCTGAACTTCTTTGTGTTCAGGCACAGTGAACCTGAAATTACTGACTTCATTTACAAGCTGCATATTTTTTCACTTCATGCTTTAACATTCTATTATTTATATGAATAATCTAAAAGTTAATATGCTGGATTGTTTAAAATCTTGTAACAGAGCTCAGGCTCAACACAAATATTCCACTATATTTCATTTTTCTTTACTTTTCCTGAACTTTAGTTAAATCAAAGCATCCTAGTTGTGCCCGCATCAAAAAATGAAAGAAGCCATACATTTCACAATTTCTGCATGAAATTTGGATGACTATATTTTGAAAAATAAACATCACCTTTAAAGATATTTATTTATTAAAGCAATTAGATAAACATACTATAATTTTAACCAGAAATCAGGAACTTTGAAAGTGACAAAAGGTTTTGGTTTGTTCTGTTAGATAATGCAGCACAATTTTAAGATTGTCAGTTTTGAAAGGAAAGTATATTTGGAGTGCTTTCTTTGGAATAATAGATAGTGCTAACTTCAAATTTGTGTTTAAATGTGACAAACTGTTCAGATGTTTATGTTAGCAAAGTTATGGGCAAAATCATGAACATATATACAAATTTAAAGTAAATGAAATAATGTATTTTTTCATAACTGAAGTATAAAGGCCAGCTTAGATCATGAAGAAATTTAGCCCCCCATTTTGGGATGGCCTTTTTCAATAATCCCCAACAATAGGTGTATTTTCATCTGTGCTTCAATATACGCCTTTCTCTGATACATTTAACTGTTCCCCTGTGCTTCTTGTCAGTTTATATAATTTTATCTTGGGTTGACTTTTTTTCTTGAATTTTGCCCATGATTATCTTCCATTTGTTAGTTTTTGTTAGAGAGCTGCCAGGCCAGAAATACTTCTCATCTACATAAAGGGAATTTTAAAATGCTTATTTCTTATGGTTAAACTCCCTCACATCTCCAGCTTTTCTTTCTCTGTTTCTGAGAAGCAAATGCTCAAGGCAGAATATGAATGCTACATGTGCTGATGCAACCTTTATGAAAGAGGTGCAAATATTTTATAAGTAGCTATTGTGACAGATGTATTCACTTCTGTTATTCTCCAGCCCATTCTCAAATGCAGTTGCTTCAATAGCCTTGAATTTGAACATTAAATGGTTAAAAATGGTTACAATTGGCTTTTAGTTTTTTGTTTTTTTTTTCTTAAAGCAGCACAACAGCTAGTTGTTAGTGGATTAACAAATACCAAACCTGAATACTTGTAATATAGTTTTGAGCTACATATGTTCTTTAACAGAAGAAATCTTTTCTAAAGTTGGATTTTCCATGGGGGAAAAAGAAAAAAAAAAACAAACCAAAAAACTTCCTTCACAGAAAATATAAACTTTCCAGAATTCAAAAGCTTACAAAAGAAAGAAACTTTTAGCAAAGTAAAACTATCTTGAAGCTTCAGGAGAACTGAATGATGTGATTGGCAACCTGCATTCTGTTACTTTTATGTTTATGTACACTTCTATGCCTGCAGCACATAAATACTGTTTGTTAAACTTCTGTTGTTATGGCAAGTGGAAATCATTGCAAAAACATATAAGCATGACAGGCAGTTTCTGAGTAAAAGTAGCCACCCATAACTTCAAAACAGTTCTTTACAAAGTGGTCTACATTTCTACTGATCAGTCATGTTTTTCGATGACATTCTACCTCACTGAAAGACATTTCTCTAAAGAAAATTATATCAAATGTAAACTTCTGCTGGTATTATTGATAAAGTCAGATATGTTGCACAGAAAAACAAAATAGCTCTGTTTTTTCACTTTTGATCAAGGAAAAATACTACTAATATTTTTTGAAAAGAAAAAAATACAGAACTAAATACTTATTTTTTATAAAATGGAAAGAAATTCTCTACATAAACACCACGACAAAGGAAGACTGCAACTCATATCAAAGCATTTCTAATACTCTTTGCAAATAATCACTTACAGCTAGGAATAGATGCATACTGTCAAACCACAGGTCCACCTACCTAGCAAGTATCCTGTATCTCACACTGGTTTAAAAGAGATGTCAAAGAAATAGCACAAGAAAATACATAGGAAACAAGCACATTCCCCTAGAAAACTGTCCAAGCTATCAACTCTTTCTGTCTCAAAGACTTTTAAAGCGAGCCTTACATACTCAATTTTGTCCTGACCCTGATGAAGTCCTGGCATCCTCACAGTGCACTGCTGTGGAGCTGAGCTGCAATGCCCATGGGGCAGTGTCACCCCTGTGCTTATCCTCAATGTGACACCTGCTGGATTCCACCCCTGTGGCTCCGACCAGCAGCGAGACATCCCAGTCACTCCTGTTCTTCCTTTCCATGCTGCATTGTATCACACTTTTGTTTAGTCTATAACACACTTACGTTTGTCTATAGATTTTCTTTCTTCCAAATTGAAGAGTCCCAGCCTACAAAGATGTCTTGCATCAGGAAGCTGTTCCACATTGTTGGTCATTTTTCCAAATCTTCCTTTACTCTTTTTCAGTCATGCTTTATACACTGCTACAAGGTGAAAGGGATGACAGCGGCCTGCATGATACAGATGAAAAAATGATTTGTTATGCATTTTCTTCCTAATAATTCCTATCACTAAGTTTGACTCCTGAGCCCAGAGATGATTGCAATCATTGGTTTATAGCTATTTAACCTTGAGATCTTGCTTTTGAGTGACACTGGGACAGTTAATCCTGTTTGGGACGTTAGGATAGTTTTCTCCCCAGGACATCATTTTACATTTACTAATGTTGGATTTCATTTGCCATTTTATTACCCAGTTACTCAGTCTTAGGAATTTCTCTGCAGCTTTTCAGACAGAACTAATATTAACTACTAATAGCCCAGTATCATCACGAATTCATCCCCATTCCCAAATAATCTATATTGAGTAGATATCAGAACCTGGTGGAACTCAGTATAACTTCCCATTTAACTTTTCATCTTTTTGTTATGGATTTGTTCTAGGCAAAAAACACTTAATTAAATAATTTCTGCTTAGAATCACACAGTTTTACTTTCCAAAAGCAATTAAATTCTCAACAGTTTATGTATTCAAGTGCCAGAGGTTTTCTTCCTCAAAAATCTCAGGAGCCTATGGTTAGTTCAATGATTTCGGGTGTATCACTCCCAATTATTCTCCTGTTACTTGCATTACTTTTAGAGGCTTTGCATGGAATTATAACAATTTTCTTACAGAGCTGGAAGTAAAGCTACAACATTGCTAATACAAGCACATTGTTAAAAGGGGATTTCCTCCTGACACCATGAGACAGCCAACAGGCTTGTTCTGCCAATGGATGATTACCACCCTAAGAATTTTATCACTGATAAACTGATTTGGTGTGTCTAAGCTAAAACAGGTAAGTAATTGATGGGAGTACTGCTCTTTGTGGTCAGTACAGAGCAGCCACACCAGATTCCCAAAGGAGAGAGAGCTGCCTTCTGGCTGTGCTTCTAGTAGCCTGTGTTGGAGTAATCTTTCCCTTTACACCTCATATGAAAGGAAAGTAAATTATAGAATAAGGCCAATCAGGGGGTTGTTTTTTTAAAAATTTCTGTCATTATACTTAAATAGGTTTTAGAAGTGTCACAGATTTTTGCCAAATGTCATCTTTACATTCTCTTTGTCTTTTTTCTCTAGTGGAGTGCATACAATAGCATGCACATAACTTAAAAACAGGGAGATAATACTAGCATAATTTATAAATGATAGTATATATACAATACAAACAAACATGTATTACAAGACATCTAACTTCTTGACAAAGCTAACAAAAATCTGAATAAGCAATGTCGATATGTCATGGTTTTTAGTTCAAATTCTTGAAGATCCTAAAAAAATTAAAAGAGAAAATAAAATAATTGATTATGAAGAAACTAGATATGGGTAAAGAAAAAGTTTAATTGCATCTAATCATATTTGCAGTGATTCATTATGGCTATTTACATCAAATGATTTTTTAAATATTAAGTACTAAGTCCATTTAAATGTAATAACTTGTATGGAAAATTTTCATTTTTATCTCAGAGCCATGCTATTTTAAAATTTGTCATTAGGGCTAATAAGAAATTATATTGAAACTACTCTGTACATTTAAATGAAGCATAAATCAATTATTGAAGCAAGGAATTTTTTCATCATTGTAATGATTATTGGAATAAATTTAATCTTGAGGTGTTTCATAATGAAATCTGCAATAGTAAAAAAAATTACATGGACTTAATTTTTACAATGTGCTATTTAAAAATGTTTCTCAATAGCAAAAACATTTAAGGGAATACACAAAATCCTGAGTATTTTAGACAATGAAATATAAAACCTAGGTTAATTTGCCCTAGCATGCTGGAATTCTGTATCTGATTTTTTTGTCAGAAAACTTTTTTGACTAATTATTTTTCTTCTTAATCTATCCTGAAGTCTTCAACAAGAACTGCAGAGAACCAAGATATTTATAATCAGGTTTCTAATATAAACAAATAAAAGTGCACTAAACTTTGACAATTTTTAAGAGTGGAACAATTTCACTTATCTCATCTCATTTAGTAGAAAATGAGAATGGCTCTGATGTGACAGCAGCAATATCTGACCAGTGTATTGCTGTGGGAAGGGCAGCAGTGGATGTAAATGAGGTGCCCAGTGACCATTTCATTGCTCTCAGTTCTTTGTAACCAGGAAGACAGAGCTCTTTGGTCAGAAGATGTAATGGCTGCACTTTGACAAACTATGAGGATGGGGCTGTTCACTGACAGAAACCTCCCCAACTGTGCTGGGGAAATTATTATGGCTTCATCCCTCACCCCCTCTCCTCTGCTAACGAGGCTGCCCTCATTTGCCTCTCATTCAGATGTCTCTGCACCTTGTTCCCCTTAGGCACAAAGCACTCCTCCCAAACGAGTCTGCAATCCACTGACTTCTTGCCTATCATATCCCTCCTAACAAACACTCCATCACAGATGTCTCTAGAATCTAACAGGACTGGTTCAGAGGCAGGAGGGGGCAGCTGGCAGGTATTATTCCCATTTCTGCTAGAGCTGCACACACGTATTTAAGAGCTAGGCTGTATGATCCCAAGCACTTCAGAGTTTTGCCTGCCTTGAAACCATCCAGTTGGACTATACCAATTTGCATTGCACCTGCTCCTTGTTCAAAATCTGCGTCTTTATTTCCAAAACCTGACACAGAATTTTTATTTTTCTTCCACAAACTTTCAAATTAAATGTCATAGGCATTAAAAATAGTGGTGGCTGAAAATAATACTGCACAACTTGCCCCTATTGAGAAAATGACATTCCAGAACCGCTTTTTATTCTAGAATGACTTTTCCACCACAAAGACATCCTTTGCAGAGGTGGATTTTTCTTCTACTTGTTAATAGCAAAATGAAAAATTGCCAACCATATGTTATTCATAGGATGATAGCATCATATCAACTTTAATATCTGAGGGTTTTTCATTTTTATTTTCTTCTGAAGAGAACACTGTCTGTAACTGTAGTTTTACCCTTAACAAGTCTGTCAACTTCTTTCAGCTGGGTTGCTTTTGGTGCTTTCTTTTGGTTGAATAGAATACTTGGGTTCGGATATAACCATGTGTCCTCATCAGAACACTAAAATATAGATATATTTGAGATGATGCATATTTAATAAATTATAAATTCTAAAACAGTCATTAATCTTCTATAAATAGGGTTCTGTAAAGTAATATTTTTTAATATTGCTGAGTGATTTATTTTTTTATAAATACATAATTCTTCACTATATCATCAACATGTTTCATATACATATACAACTATAGAAAGACGCAAAGTGGAAATGAGTACTCATAGTCACATTAGTTCTGCTGTTCACAGAAAGTTCCCAAAAGGACAAAAAGAAAATAAGGAACCTCAAATTCCTCCTGTCAAATACAAATATAATCTGGACATCTGGCTCCTGGAGACAGATCCTATGATCTTGGCACAGGAAAAACTTCTGGGTTTAGCCAGAATGGTTTGCTTGGAGAGAACTTACAAGAATTGGTTCTAGGTTATAACAATCCTCAAAACATAAAACAAAATTTCCCTCAGCTACTGTGGAACCAGAATTTACCTACTACAATCTGATACTTCTTGTGTTGTTCTATCTCGTAAATGAAAACTGTTTGCAATTTTAGAGCTTTAATCTTGGTTCCTTAAGAAAAAAGATGATCCTCTATATCAATGTCTGTTTCTCTTAACCATGTATGATTTTTAACTTAGTTTGACCAAATTTTAACCAAAGTTGACAGATGTTGTGTAAATACTTCTCCAGGTAAAGTGCCTTGCCTGAGGGAAACATAACATACTTACCCATGACAGATGCAGGAAACAGGGGATGAAGCCATTGCAAACCAACTTCATTATTATTCTGCCTTCAGAACTGCATCTTTTTTTCAAGGGTGCAGGTTTATTAGACTGAGCAATGCTAGTGAATCATTAAGACAAGATTTCTAAGTTGGATAGTAATCATTTGATCTATGCTGAAAGAAATTCCTGTATTTTGCATTAATTTTCACTCAGTTGATATAAAATATAAAAAGGCAGTTGTACTAGATGGCTTTTCCCTTCTTTATACTGAAATGCATTCTGATTCCCAAGTTTACTTGAAACAAAAAGGTGTACTTATGGATAGTCTGCCCCATGTCTCAATTCTCTGTGTAAAAATAAAAAAAACAATAGCTCGTTTCAGTTTATTCAGTCCACTCCCTACTATCACTGGATTGCTTCAGACAACATCCTCACAAGGACCATGTATTACATCCTTTTGAACACTGAGTCATGGTGTCCTCATTCCTTCTGTTTATAGTACTATTAGAAAACTCTGTTTTTATATTACTAACACCTTGCTGAAGGAAATAAAAGGCTAAGTATACATGACCCTTTTAAACAGTCCTTTGTGCACTGTTAAAATAAAACTTGACTTTTAATGGCTCTGTAAGAGTCAGGGCACTGAATTCCAAGTATGTACTATCTTTGCTTTTTTAATTCCTTGTTTAAAGACAGAATGCTTTTTTTCTTCCCCCATTGGGAAAACATCTCTTAGAAGACAAGAGAAAGAACCTGGACAATAACATTGCCAACAGCATGACAGGGATGATTACTGCAAATGAAAAGCAAACCTCCTGTTTTGACATTGGGCAGCCAGCAGAGGAGAGCTGAAAGAAGTCACAAAAAAAATTGCTTACATGTATAACTCAGATCAAAACTATGTAATTGTTAGCCAATATTCTGTTCTCACAAAGCATGCTCAAAACAACAAATAAAAAGTCTGGTTTTGACTAGCTCTTGTCCAGTGTAAGAACACGTGGTATGTCAATACTACAAATGGACAAATGGCTACAAATAGCTAAATCAAAAATGTCAGTGGTTGCATAGAAGCTACTGAATCAAAAGAGATGGTCCTGAGTCACTGTCACTGGCCAGGAATTTTTTTTACAGCCAAGATGTAAAACTAACAAAATTCATATTAATGAAAAATCATAATTTACAGGATATACCTTGAAAGACATCCTTAACCCAAAAGCAGAAGAAATGAGGAAGATGGGAAATCCTCTATAAAAGTATTAAAATCCAAAAGTGAAATGAAAATAAAAATTAAAATCTTTTTAACCTACATGAATTTACCACATCTATGAATTCCTCACTCCAATTTCCCATGCAGGTAGCATGAAATTTCCTCAAAAAGATTCAGGAGAGTATCTTCACAGTAATACTTCACTGCATAACAACTATTTTACCTTTTCTTTTACAACTTCCTTTCCTAACATTCAGCTAACAAATTCTAAACTTAATCTTAATCATTGTGTTACAGGACCTGGGATTAATTAGCCAATACACAAACAAGTGGACAGATGTGATACAGAAAGGTTACATCCAGTATTTTTATGACTGTTCCCTAACTTCTGCTACATTTACATTATAATTAACTGCATGGCTAGACTGCCCAATCAAGTTCTAACTGATCCTAATTTAGTTAGATAAAGATAGATAAATGAGAATTTCTTAACACAAGCTGTTTACATCTTATTCGTGTACACTAGAGCTCTTATTTTCATATATCTGCTACTCTGAGAGCAGCAGAGGTCAACCCTAACTCCAGCTGCTTCCACTGGGATGCTCTATTAGGTTTTCATGGGCAGCTCAGGTTGCTTAAGAAGTGAGCATAAAGAGAATTCTTCATCTACCGGGACTTAATTAAGTTCAGGGTACCTAATTAAATGCTCCCTACTCATGCCACGACAGTTGCCTAATCTATATTCTTCAGATTGAGTTCAAGCAGAATTTTCCTAAATTGTTTACAAATTGTTTGCCAAATCTTTGCCACTAGGTTTTACAACCTTTCCTCTTCCTCCATTGCAAAACATATGTTTAATACCTGCCTCTATCAGCGATAAAGAGGAAGTATATCTGTGTTACTTTTCAGGAAGCAAAATAATTAATGTGGCAATCTTTTCTGTGAAATATATGTAAACATAAGAATCCATAGTAAAAAGAAAAATAAAGGCTGATGTAAAATTTATGAATGATAACAGGTGAAAAAAAATGCATAAAGCCTAATCAGATTTGCTGCCCTTATTCAAAGTGGTAAAGAGGCGTTTTACCTTTAAGAAAGGCAAACCTCCAAACTGGACATCTGCATTACAGTGCCATTTAAGCAGTTTAAAAAGTTATGTGAACCAACTAGCTCATTACTACAAGTTGAAAAACACTTAATTGATTCATACAAAATTGAGCGTTCTATTTTACAATGTGTTAATCCAGAGGGATCAGAAAATTATTCTAATAGTGAAACATTTAAGTATTAAGTACTGTATATTTTATTGATTTACATGACAGGTGAATATATATCTCAGTTATAAGACTGTCAGAATAAAAGAACCTCCCACAGTTTCTACCTAATATACATTTGAGTGTGAAGAAGTTGGTATCCATGCAAAGAAGAACAGCTTAACCTCTGAATATTACATTGAGCCACTTTTTTTTCCCCCTAGAGGAGCAGCTAGAACTAAGATTCAGAACTAAGTTTTCTGCTCTTGAAGAAAATTATTTGTTTTTTCCATGAAAGTTGGTACTGAATCCCTTCCAACCTCAAACACCCCGTAATTTTGTGAAAGCTACCTTAACTAGTTTGTTAAGTTTAAACCTAAAACATCAACATAAAGCACCTGACCCTAATGATTTCATTGTCTTCATTAAACTCTGGATTACAGCAAGATGCAAATAATTATGATGCCATGTTTTTGTGGTAATATAACTGTAACCTTTGTTTTTGGGGTCAGGCGAATACTGTTCTCACAGCCTTTGCACAAAGACAAAATAAGTGAGTCAAAGATCTGATGTTAGATCAGTTGTGTGTATAAGTTTGCACTGATGATGAACATGCATTCATTTAAATGTGATATCTTACTGAGATGTCACAATACTTTCTAAGGTATTAATCGTGTTTTCTAAAATTTCTACTGTAAAATATGTAATGTTCCATATGTTGTTGTCCTATCTCCAAAAAGGACTAAGTGTTCAAAGTCTTTAAAGCTTCCTCTTATTAGACAGTTCTGCGTCCTCTTCCCCCAGCTCTGGTAAGGGCACTGTGTCACTTTACTCAGACACTACAAAGCACTGAGAGCAGGTGGCCTCATGGTGGAAGCAACTAATCTGAAATACATGGACCATGCATGATACAAGTTGGTTTGTGAATAATTAGAAACAAAATCAAAGCCGTTGGTGAACAATGCAGACACTGGGAAAACAAACAAAGACTGAAATTCGTCAGCTAAAGTTTTTTTTCAGACGAGCAGTTCACCCAGCTCTATTAAAGCTGCTGGAGAAATCTCACAGAAGAAACCCATTAAGCACTTCAAGTGTGTTATTTTCGCTCTGGGCTCAGAGAGTCTTTTTCTGTGTCATTGCACTGGTCCCACTCAGATGAAACAAGCAAATATAGAAATATTGGCAGCTTTCATACTCGCTTTTTGTCCCAAGCCCAGCGGGTGAACAGCACTGAATTTCCTTGTTTGTAAGCTTTTCTAAATGAGCCTAAAGGGTCTTGCTCATGAAGGTTGAAATTTCTGGCAAATAGTAACAGCTCTAGATTGTAGCTTATAATTAGAATTGCTTGAGCCAGTTCAAAAACAGTGAATCAAACCAGAACTTAGTCCATTGAAAAATCCCTCCTTTTCAAATAAGACTCCTTTAGATATTGAAAGATTTAATATTCAAAATCAGTTAATCTACAAAATCAGTTCATATGCAACAAAATATTAGTAGGTAGCATTTCTTTTCCTGAAAGAGTTCTATGAGTTCTGGTCTCCAGTCATGAATTGCTGTTCATTTTGTGCCATCTGTAAAAGAGACAGCTTTCCTGGAGAAGTAAGCTGCAAATTACTATATTTTACACACTTTGGCATTGTGTCACAGAGGAGAATCGGGCAGGACAGAATAGAAATAGGGTGAATGTAAAAAGAGGAGTAACATAATAAAGATTTCAATCAGAGAGGGAGCACAGCATTCCAAATTTAAAAACAAAACAGAAAAAACAAAACAAAAACAAAAACAAACAGCAAAAACAACAACAACAAAAAAACCCAAAGTAAAACAAAATAATTAAAAAAACAGATTTGGGAACATTTATCAAACTGAGGGACAGGAACATAAATGATGGAGGATCTACTGAGATTTGAGAATGCCAGCACGAATTTAGGTGGGGGGAAACCCAGTGAAAAAAATATTTGATATGTTTTATCTTGAAAAATTGTTTTTGACTATGGAGCTCTAAGAAGCAAAATTTCCATAGAAAGGTAAGGTTTATAATCTTATCCCACATGGTCATCCTGTTTCAGCTTAGTCCCGCTAAATTTAAAGTTAAAATGTTTTAACTAATACGTTTTAGTGATAAAATTTCTTTCCTGAGGTTTTTTTCCACCAAGAGGAAAAAGAATAAGCATGTATATTACTTTACACCTTTGCTATTTCATTAACACCGATGATTGTTGGCTCTGAGTCTAAAAACATTTCTTTATCCAAACACAGCTAAATAGAGCTATTGTACAACTTGGATGTAACTGTACCCAAATGCCTTATGAGGATCAAGCAAAAGCAAAAGGATGAAACATATTGACATAGTCGTAACAAAGACCTCCCTAGGTTTGAAGGATTTCTCTGATTTCTCAACTTTTACATGATTTATTTTAATGCACTCTTTTCAGCTATATTGGAAACAACATTTTTGCTGCCATTTGCTCTACCTGCCTTTTGGTATGACCTAGGAAGTATAAATACACAAAACTGGATAGATAAAAAAATAAATAGAATGAAATTACCATTTCAGCTTTGAAAAATGGTCTCTCCCATTTTTTCTTTTTGTTTTACTGAAACATCTTCATTTATTGCTATGAAATTTGAGGCTGGATTCTAGAATAAATGAATATACAAAATTTCATTCAATGCAGGCTGCTTAAACACATTATCAAGGTCAATAATGAAAATCCTCAAGGCATGTTAGTTTCCCATTTACCTTTTTGCTACATAGTCTTCATGAAATGCCGATGCTAATCCTGATTACTTTCACATTTCCTTTGAAAACTGTGAAAGAGAAAACTATATATTTCCATTAATATTTTTGAAATCTTCTCATAACATAATTGTAATACTTTTCATACTTTATATAGTTTGCTAATAGATGCAGTCAGCTCATGAATATATACAGTGATAAACAGGAATAATATGTAATCCATGTTATTCACTATCTGTAAATCATGTAAATCATTGTTTCAAGAAGCAACACTGTCACTGTTAGCCGTGGGGTTCATGGTATGTAGAGTTAAATTAATTTATGTCTACTATATGAAACTCACAGAGCACACAAGGCTTTAGAAGCACTTGTTTAGAACTCGCTCTGTACTTTATATTCTAATGCTTCACTATAAGATGATTTGTGAATTCACGAAACTTCAGGCTCTGCTAGGCTTATTTCCTGAGCTGTGCTTGCAATCACCTCTAGCTTTCTCTGAGAAGTCAGAGGAGACTCTGTTGGAGGACTATATCCACTTTGATGGCATGCCTGTTGTTTTGTTTACAGCAATAGTCATTAGCAAGCTGCAATACAGGCACTTAGGGGACTGGATAACAACATGTGTTTGTAATGCAGAGGGAAAAAGCTGGAAGGGGGGGGGGGAATGTATTTTCCCAACTCAGCAACAGATAGAGTGGTGATAACAATAAAAGTGGAAACCCACTAACAGTTCAGTGGCTCATCAAACTGGAACACTGATCTCATTTCCTGCAAATCATTTTCCCCACATGTCTAATGGTTTGATCATCACTCATTTTTTAAAAAATTACCTGGCCATGAAGAAGCCTGAATCCCTCCCTTATAGTGAATAAACTCTAAAGAAATAGGGTTTAAGGATTTTTCATGTCTTCTGAAAACATTTCCAATGCCTAAGAATCAGGAAAAGTTTATTGTGACAACTACTGTATAAGTTGCAGTACATAAAATGGTTGCCTCTGTGAAAATGTAGAAAGACCAAGTCATAAATCGAGCTGAAAAGCTGGACAACGTTTTACTTATCAAAGGTGATAATACCTTTGTCCAAGAAATAACACTGCCACTGCTAGCAATGGTGGTAGTAGACGTGGTGGGGGAAAAGAGTGAAGAGAAATCTCATGTCACTTCTGGTCAAGTACCTCTCTTTTTAGATTAGCAATTTTCTGGACAGTTATACTCTTCGATAAAGACTAAATAAAACAACTCAGTCCCTCAGACTGAAATCTCCTATCTCTGCAATATTGTCTTCTCTGACCTATTCTCAGATCCCTAGAGAGGACTATTCAGCTCTTCCTTCTAAATAGAGAGTTGCATTTTTTGTTAGCTGTAGAATATATGAGATCTCTAAATTCTATTTTTCTGCAAATTCATGCCTATCTTTCTTGCCATTAGGGATGATATTCAGGCACTGTAAGGCTTTCACTGAATTGAAACCTTTCATTTCAGTTATCTATAAAAGGAACGTCTAACTCATTGAGAAGTTTTCTTATGTTCTGTTGGAAAATATCTGCCCATAAAATGTCTGAATAGCAACAATTTGTGTGTCCCATCCAAAGAAGTTCAGCAGTGAATATAGTTAGAATGGAATTAATAAATGCAATCAAATTTTGGCAGTTTTCCAAGTACAGCATATTATACTTGCTACTGTTCATGGCATGCACAATGCAGTGTTGGAAATAAAATTTAGTCTTTATAAAAGAGAGTTGAAGCCTCTTTCTGTTATATATCTCTCATAATACATTAGGTAACATGATATTTTAAAACGTCTAAATGAATTCTTTACAAGGCTGCTTTGGTTTTTGATAATAATATAACAGTAAAAGTAATAGTAATACTTACCCTACCTACAAGGATCTCAAAGGGCATTACAAAAGAAAATAAATACCATTATGTCCACATTAGATGGAGAAACTGAGGTAGGAGCAGGGTGTGTTAATACCCCATGGCAATAGGTAAGCTGGTAAGAACACCACCTGTGCCTCCTAAAATTTATGCTCATCTTCTTGCTGAGTTGTATTGCCTCCATATTTTTTTCCAAGCAATCCATGCCTTTCAATACATTATTTCTCCCTGAGTGTGTTTGCAAAACACTCTTTGATCACTGTCCAGTCACTATTTGCAGCCTTTGTTCTAATCTCTGGGCAATCTCTTCAACCATAACTGCCTCATCCAACTTATGTTCACAAGCCACCAAAAATTGTATCAGAGAAGCACAGGACTGTAAAAAACATCATATGTATCTGCTATTACCATGGAATTGTGGAACTTTTCACAGGAAACAAAAGCTCTTGATGATTCCTGCAGTTAGTAGAGTGCTTTCTCATTGGGGGAATTGTAGAAGGATATCTGAGGTGGCACAAAGCATAGAGGGAAAATTTATACAGGAGTGGTGCAGAGACTCTCGTAACACAATCACAGTGATTAGCTTTGTCAAACATAATTATAAGAACCAAATTATGCAGAGAAATGCTTTGTTAGCACCTCTGCAGAACAGCAAAGAATTACAATTTTACCTGAAAGAGTTTTTCACCCTCTTAAGGAATTTCAGTATACCTTTTCTGAAATTTCAGTGCACCTGCCAGTGACGTGAGAAAGAGTAATTTATCTGAGTTATAAATAACAGATAAACATTGCAGCTTGTGGTCTTATGGTCTTTAAATTCTATTGAGAAATAATATTCACATATTATCTTCATAAATTTTTTTTCCTCTGTAGCAACAGCAACTGTTTCTGCACAACTAAAGAGTTTTAATACCTCATAGAATATTGCTTCCTGTTGGCATCTTATTATCTTTTCATTCAGATTCATGGCCAGAGAAGTTACTAGAATTGGCATTTTGGATAATAAAAAGTCAAAGATGTATTTAAAGTTAGAGACACTGAAAAATGTTTTTGTTTGTTTAAATTTTCTTAATATCTGAGTACTTTTTTGAAAACCCAGATTAGAACTACAACTGGAATATTTGGATTTTGAACTTCAAATACCATTTCACACCATTTTTAGATTAAATTCAAAATTTAAATCACTTAATCTGTGAAAATATCACCTTGTAGGTCTAAGAGAACTTATAGCAGAATTTATCTGTCAGCAATCTTGACAATATTAGTGACAGCAAAAAAAAATTTAGCAGTTAGGTAATTTTATACTTAATCTAATGGCCTTTCTCCCTCTCAAATATAGGTCATTGCAGCTATCAAGTAATCGTAGCATCATGCAAATTACTTCATGGTCTCATGTGCAATAAGCCCTTTCTCATAGTTTTCACATGAAGAGCCTGGGCAGCAAGATGAATATTCTAGGGATGTATAACTCTTTCCTTGTCTTGTTCTTATGCTCTTTACTACTCATCCACTCTTGGCCACAGTTTCATTTGGAATATAAGGATGGATGGTCTTGATACAATCTGGCACTGATGTCCTCATTAGAGAGCATTATAATAGAGACAGCAAATTGTTAAGCAGAATCAGTCCTGGTTTCCCCTGTTGGTGATACCAAGAACTGAACAAGACCTGACCTGCTAAAAGTATGTTCTCTATATATGGCTTGAAACGTGCTGGGAGGAGAGGTAACTAAGATATGCTCTACCATTATCCATACTTTTCTTGTCCTGTGAAAAAAGCAAGCTTTCAAACTGTCATTTTGCAAGAACATCAAATAGATGCACTTTCACACTGAAGAGAGAAATTTCAGCACAAGTACTTGGAATTAGTGAGATTATTTGCCTACATATACAGTAACTATGGTTTTGTAATACTATAAACCACTGGTATAACATAAAATAATAAACATTCTCAAAACAGAGGCATCAATCTATTTTCAAACCAACCCCACGTAAAAATGGCAACAAGACAGGCTGCCAATCCACCTGAAAGTCAATAACATCTTTCCCTGTTCTCCCATTAAAAATAAGCTTTAAAATATTCAGAGATAAGGGTAGAATGCTCATTATTAGTCCTGCATCTGCAAATGCAAAGACAACTCGTCCCAACAGCTCAAATGCCCTCTGCTTTCACCTTCAGGTCTCAGAAAAGTTGGTTGCTACACAAGCAAGACCCAGAGTTGGAGCTACAAAAGTGTTTTGAGCTGGAGCACAGGTCCAGCAGTGATTCTGTGAGGAGCATATGCAGAATCCTCTGTCATTACTTCAGGAAATGACAAGGTTTTGGCATCATAATTTAACATTGCAGTGTGGTCTCAATCATTTTATATAACATTGTTTTACCATTGTCTTGACATAGTAAAGTGGTCTCCATAGACTTACATTGGCATAATTTTGCCATCGTCTTGACACTGTAATACTGTCTCTATAGACTTGAATTGAATTTTTGTCATTGCCTTGAAATTGTAATGTCCTCTTCCCAGGCTTGTCTTCATAAGCACACCCTCACCATTATGTCATCCTCTCTCTGAAACCACTGGGCACTTTTTCTATTAAACTTTGAAAAAGATACTGCTTGAAAGCTGATCCTTGCATGTAATCAGTAACTATTTTAAATCCCCTATCATTGTTTTAAAGGTTTTGAAAGAATTTGTCAAATCAGAAGTTATTCCAAGAAAATCCAAACACTGGTGTGCTAATGCAGTAGGGATTTATGCACTTGTGTTCAATATTGCCTGGCTTTTAAGAATGTCTTAAGTTAGGCCAGGTCATAATGGTTTAGATTCGGTGTCCTCTACTCTGCAGGGCTGCTTAGAACCCTTGATAAAACAACATGAACTGATTCAAATATGCTTTTCAAAAAAAAGAAATTAATCTTTTCAGCTCAAGATCACTCCAATCCTCTGGATGAGTGACCAAGAATTTTCTGTCTTTTGTTGGATAGACCTGTTCGGGACAATTCCATTTTAGGGATTGCTACTACTGGTCTCTCTTGTAGAAAGTAAAATACTGAACCAACGTAGCCATTCAGCTTTACTTCCTCTGAACAAAAAGCACAAATCAAGTGCTTTCCTTCCTTCCTTCCTTCCTTCCTTCCTTCCTTCCTTCCTTCCTTC
>JAHLSL010000007.1:27425969-27432879 GCA_025920805.1 Petroica traversi | reverse complement strand
TTCCTTCCTTCCTTCCTTCCTTCCTTCCTTCCTTCCTTCCTTCCTTCACCAAGATGATAGCAACATTCCACATTCCACTTTCTGAATTTTTCTCATTTTAACAAATGCCTTCCAAGCCTTTTTTTCTTGCAGTGTCAAACCTTTAAGAAGAAACAGTGCTCAATATTTGCAAGATGCTTACAGATAAGCAATGCTGACTACTGAACTAGGAAATTCTTTGCTTGTTTCACCATTATAAAGTTTGTGATTATTGGGGGTGGTGCTGTGCAAGGCCAGGAGCTGGACTCGATGGTCCTTGGGAGTCTCTTCCAACTTAGCATATTCCATGATTCTATGATTTCTAAAGCAGTGTTTCCTTTCTAAACCAAGGGTGTTTTCCATACACTGCTTGTAGAACACAGGCAAACTGATTTATACATTGGGCAGCATAGAGAAACCCATTTGGAATCAGTCAACTAGCCTGATAGTCAACAAGTATGTTGTCAGTTGGAAGATCCTCCCCTTCCTCACCGTGCCCTGAAACATATCCTTACAGAAATGTAGGAAACTCTTCACTGAACTCCAACTGAAAGAAACATCTTTAACATGACAAAGTATAACATTTTTAGGAACATTAAACTCAGCACCATATTCATACAATCTTTTCCTTGAAAGGTGCAGGTGAAATGGCTTTTGCTTTACTAGTACAAATTTCAGGCATAGAAGAAGAGTGAAGTTAATTTTAATGATGTATGACATTATTAATGTCATCAGGAATAAAGAGACTTTGTCTGATAATTTGGAATGCAGAAATAATAGAACAGAATATTGACATTCACAAGTTGAGGGAGTATCTTAATTAGAACTGAAAAGTTATGAAGGTGACACCCTTGTGTTAGAGAGGCTGAGTCGGACACCTAAACACAGGTGCTTATGGTCAGCCAGAAATACTTGGGTGCTCTACCTCTACCCACTCTGCACACTCGGGAAGGGTAAAAACTTCCTGCAGATCCTGTCTTCTACCTGTCAGTTTTTGCAGAAGACTTGCAATAACCCAAAGCACTTCAAATGGCCCTAGATATCTGTGTTTCTGCATCTAAGTCATATCCTGGAACCTAAATTTAATTTAGATTATTTGGGCTTTCACTGACTTATGTCAGTGAAGTGAAAACAGCAGGAGAAATGTTAATGGGCTTTTGATAGCATGTAAATGCTGCTTGTGGCAAGCACAATTTATGCAATTTGCCTACTAAAGGTGGTGCAAGATTATCTTAACAGAACTTCAGAATAAAGCTTAATAAAAGAAAATAGTTGAAAATGATAAAATAAAAATGTGTGTCAGAAAAAAAAAAAAAGCAGTCAGGACAATTTTAATAATTTTCCTGTTCTTTTAAAAACCAGAATGATATAGCAATAATTTGACCTAAAACCTATTCTTTCTCTCAGAATTTAACACTCACTTTCCTTTTTATCAAAACAATATTTGTCGCAATAAGATGCAAAGTAACATACTGCTATGTAACACAACATGACACAATACAGTTAACAGAATGCTTTTAAAGAACAACAGTCTTTTATTCTCAAATCAGATGGCCACCATCATTTCAGAGAACAGGTATCTAATTATAAGTATGTGTGTGGACTCATGCAGAGCAGACAATGAGATGTCTTGGCTACTTGCAAACCAGCAGATACTGTGGTTCACTGAATTTCCAGATTATTTGAGGGCAGTTTGTCACATCTCTAGATATTTTTTTAATGAGTTCTTTTTGCATTTACCAAACTCCATGTTCATTGTTTTGTAAAATTCTATTTGTTCAATTCCCATCTAATACTGCTGAACTTTTCCAAGCAAAATTAGCTAGTGTCTGAGGAAATATATATATATATATATATATATATATATATATACACACAAAATTTAGCCTTGCAAAGATTTTCTACAGACAAATTAGACCAATAGCAGTAAATTTACGGTGTTGAATTGAAACATCATAACAAGAAAGATGACCGGAATTATCCACTTAGTTCAAGTAGTGGCAAAATAGGACACCAGAGAGAAATTTATGGTAGTTTCTACAATACCTATTATCCTATTTAGGCCCTGATCCTATAATTGGGTTTGCCCAAGTGGATCTGATTGCAGGACAAGAGCTATATATCGTATGCTTTTCAGGGTACAGGCAATTGGGATTTTTTTATTTTTTTTTGCTGTTTGAGGGGGTTTTCAACATTATAGGTGAGGGCTAGAGCAAAGAAGATGCTACTGTAACAAAAGATAAAATATAGAAATAAGTCAATACGAAAATATTGCTCTTTTCACTGTGTGATGAAGGTCTATAGATAAACTGTATCAGCACTGGTGATGAAAATAAGAAAATATTGAAAGATAAAGAGTGTATCCAGAGGGTTTGGGACTTTATTTCAGTCCAGGGTAGAAACAGAGAGGGATTCTTGCCTTAATAATAACCACAGTTTAATACTGATTTATCGAAGCATCTCTCTGAAATTTCAACATGGACAGGCCAGAATCTCTGACTGTAAATAGTAATATTTAATATCTCACACTTCCCCAAGACTTTTCAACCAAGGATGTTAAACTGCTTTACAAATATTAATTAAGGCTTAATTAAGCAATTAATCAACTGTGTCATATTACTTTATAATTATGATTTATATTGCTCCCAGTGTGTGGTAGGCAATTTGTAGATATATGAATGAATCTTGTCCTGAAGTGTAGAAATTTAGATAATGTGGTTTTTCCTTGTTAATCATGACCCATAGAATCAAATACTTCTCTCTCATCTTCATCTTCAAGTCTGTAGTGTGACCATCACCAATTAAGAGCAGACATCTAGCTACCTCTGTGTTGGGCGAGGTCCTACACTTGATTTTTGTGGTGGTTTCCTTTTGGCCATCTTAGCCTCTCTCCTAGAGGTCTGAAGCTGGGAAGTGTCACAGTTCTTGTGGCTGTGCAATCCAGGCATTTTCAGCTTTTCTGGGATCTCTTTGTTCTGTGGTACCTTGGGAAACACAATCTGGGGTTGCTCTACACCACAGGCATGTCTTAAAAATGTTTCCAAGAGCAGTGTGTTGCAGTGTGACTGGCCCTGCCCAATAAATATCTACTGTTCAGCAGTGTAAACTCCCTCTCCATGCAAAAGAACACCAACTTGATTAGACAGTGCTGTGGAAACAGATGCCTTTTTCCAAGGAATGCCTCACAAGAGAGGTACTTCCACAGCTTCCCTCTTTAGTAGACCCTGGAAAATACAACCGACCTCTTTTTATGGTGAGTCTTTTGCTCAAAAGTTAGCAGAAAACACTGCTCATATACTAAAGATTCTTTTTACAGTTGAAATAATAGGAATAAAAGCACATTCACATGTATACATTGCCTGGGATTAAATAAGGGGAATAAATTTTAGATAATATTCACAACAAATAATTTAGTGAGCTCTCTTCACAGGGTGCAATTTCTGAAGAAACAGTATGGAAATCCTTTTCCTGTAATCCACTTCAGCACCAAGTTACTCCACGTGGCAGCTCAGGGTCCCAGAAATGCACAGGTCACAGTGCATGTCCAGGGGTACAATGCCTGAGTGGGGTCAGAACTGCACTGCTGACACCTCAGCTGTCCTCCTGTGCAAGCCTCAAACCACCACTGAAGGTTGATAGACCTATACCACATTGGGTTTTTGTTTGGTTTTTTTTGTGTGGGATCACAGCTCTTCTTCAGGTGCTACTAATCCAGTAAGAGATGTCTTCTCAGAGCTATGAAAACTTAATGGAGACAGAATTTAACTGGGACTAGGAAGAAGGATTAGTTTCCTCAGCTGGCTTAGACTTTTACAATTGTTAGCCTGCCAGTACTTAATATTTATCAAATATTAAGCATTTGCTTTTATTTATCAATCATTTTTATTTAATAAATATTACACATTTTCTTAATATTTATCAAAGCACAGCCCTACAAGGCACTGTCAGGATGTTGTGAAAATAGAATTCATTTGTGATTGTGAAGCTTTCCCTTATTACCATAGTGTTGAAGGTCACATGAGTGAAACAAATTAAAAGGCCATTTCTTCTAATCAGTATGCATCTTTACCACTTGCTACTAACATTTTTTCCTTAAAAAAAATTAACGGGTATGTTTACCATTTTACTTAAGTGCAATGTAAAAAACCTTGGTATTTTAAGAGGAGTTAATTACATCACGTGGAACAAATTTGGATGTGGTTAAATAACAATTTCTTAAAGCTTTCTATAATTTTAAACAAGTCTGAAAACACATGAATGAACAAAATTCTAAATACGCACTAGAAGTTGTAAAGATATCAGTCTTTACATTAAAGAGAGTCTGCATTGTGCCTTGATTTTATTTTGAAACTTCAAGCTCTAATCCATTATTAAAACAAGAATAGAACATAAATTTTTTCACAATATTCTTAGGAGTGAATCTTCTGGATATTTTCTACCCTTGGTGCTTGCATTGAGAGGTCTGTATGCACATCTGAAGAAATTCAAAACTGCCTGATTTTAAAGGAATTTAATAGAATCAAGAGGAAACAGAAATTGCGGCACCTCTACTGATGCTCATAGAAGGAATAAACAAAAATAACAAAACTGGCTACAAATCTCAGTTCATATCAATTTTAAAGCTAAAAATTCCTGCAGACATTGGATTCCTCCTGATGGATGATATGCATGAGCTAGGTCATTTGCTACTACATATTCTACCTCCATGAACTTCCTTAGGCACTCTTCCTCCTCTTTTTATAGAGTGAAATAATGCAGGGATCAAGACATGAAGCAGAGGATTTGAAACAATGCACTTGAAATTCCATGGTTTGCATTTTAGGGAGAAAGATGATGAACTGAACTAAAAAAAGAATTCATATATTCACTATTTCTAGGAAAATTCATGCATATATCAAGTTATATGTAATATATTAGTTTTGCTTTAGATCCAAAGAGATAATTATTGCTACTAAAATATTCTTGCTTAGTTAACAAGATATTTTAATGGGCTTTGAAAACCTAAAGGTAAAAGGCCGAAAGTCTACAATGAGCATCAGGACATGGAGAAGATTCTCTAGCAGATTAACTGCCATGATAAAATGAGGTTATGTTTCTTTATGTCTGTATACAGACTGTTTGTGTTCATGGTTGTATAATTTGGCAATATAGCCTGGAGAAAATGGAAAAGATAAAATTAAACTGTAGAACAAAATTTTACTAATTCTCATTTAGATTTTACTAATTCTCTCAGATTTATCTGTGAATCATTCCTTCATGTCAGTTTTAGCTGTGGATAAACAGGTCAGAAATAGGGCTTTTATTTTATTTTTCTTTAAATATTACAAAAGTTCCACATATGGCAAAGTAAAATGAACATGTATTTGAATAAAGTTTCATCTAATATAAGCACTCAAATATGAAGGAAAAGATAAAAAATATTTTTTGCCTATTCCTGAAAGAAAGCAGCAATTGTCAGCATTATAAGACTTATCAGTCATAGATACACAAAAGCAAAAACATTTTAAATATTCAATATTCATGCCAAATGTATGTTTCAAGACATATTTCATTTGGAATTTTTTATTTCATTGAAATCTTTGAAGGATTCTGCAAAGTTATAGCACAAAACATTGTCTTTCGTGAAAGCCCCCTATTTATTACCATAGCTGCTCTTTATCATTTTGCACTGTAGTAGCCACTGTGCATCAGCAGCTTTTCTGGCACTGCATTGTCTAGAACTGCTAAGGAAGATGTCTGTTCACTAAGAATCTGTCTAGCACATTATTCTGATATGCTCCATAAGTTAGCAGATCAATAGTTAAAAAAAAAAATCTTTGCTTTCTGATACTGCATGTCCTTTGTCGCTTCAACCATTAACATTTGTGAGCTGCCGTCAGTAATTTCTTTAATGAGATTGTTGTGGTTTTCTTTTGGAAATGTAACTGTCAGGCATTTTACATTTGTCCCTACTAATAATTCCTCAGGCCTTTATTAAAGAGATTTACAGATTTCTTAAATCCACAGTCCTGCATCACTCAGATACACAGTTCTAATAAAATGATAAATTACATTTTATTCTTCTCCTCATCCTTGCAAATGAACAAATTAAAAAAATGTTTACTGAGCAGTCTAGCAGAAGGTAACAAATTAAATGCTTCTATTTTCCAACCCTTTTAATACAAGCAATACAGAGACATGCAAAGCAACGTACAATGCTATGATTTAAAGGACATTTTTAAAGTCAAATTGAAAACTTCAGAAGAGAAAAGAAAACATTGACTGTAAACATGATTTTTATTCAAGATATGAGGATGGATGCTCACACAGTATTTTCTTTCAGCTGTTTTGGTGGGAGGGGTGGGGGTTTTTTTCTCTTTTCATAAGAAAAATCGCTGAATTGTTAGTGGTTATTTTGCACAGCTCTTGCTTTCAGTTTATTTTAACAAATACAGTCAAACAAATGAGCTGGAGATCAATACTAATGAAATACTATAATAAATTTAAAACTCCAGCCATAAAACAAAGAGAACTGTTAGATTACTTTGAAGTATTCTGGAGAATAGTAAATATGGAAACCTGGGTGATTTTAACTCTCTGTGCCTTCCTTTTTACCTGAGTCCTTTCCACTTTCTCTCCATAATGCCATGTTGGAGTACATCCTGCTTAGCCTCCAATCAACATTTCAAGCACTGGGATCATGTTTGATATTGTCAGATGGCCTGGAAAATTAAAAACCCAATTAAAGGCTCAGCACGCGGGTCAGCTCTTCTGCATATCAAAAGGCCTCCTCTGGCTATTCTGCTCAAATTGTATCTGTTAACAGCTCACTTTGCAGAGAGTGAAATAGCGCAGCGTTTATGAGTAATAAGTACCTTCCAGCTGATACATTTCAAACACAAACCACTTTCAT
>JAHLSL010000007.1:27330969-27420969 GCA_025920805.1 Petroica traversi | reverse complement strand
TATTAAAATATCCTCCTAAATTCTGCTTAAAAGCACAAGCTGCTGGCTCTACAAAATTCTGGAATTGCACCCTGCCGTTTGTACTAATTGGTGGGAAATTCGGGCCTATGTCAAAGACAACTAATTGTCTGATGAAAATAGCTTGTTTCTGACATCAGTACGTACCACACCCCTATATCACATGAGGAGGGTTTCAAAAAGGTGTTATATATTGTCATGGTAATTATAATTGGGTTATATGTATCCAAGGTACAGAAGCCATACAAGGCGATGGCATAAAAGAGGGTCTTATAAATGAGACTGTAGGGCATTTAGCTAAACAATTGCATGCAGAATAAAGAGCTTACATAAAAGTGTGTATTATGCAGATCTTAGAAACCTGTGTCTCTGAGAAGACACTATTTTGACCATAATGCATTCTGTCATGTGAGATAAAATGCAGAGAACATTTACATTTCTCCCACTCACTGAGCTTCTATCACACGGCTTGCATTTTTCTCACATCAATAGGCATCTTTTTAAACATTATATTCATGTCTGTCTCTCTTGATGGCAAATAAAACTCAATAAATAAAATACTTTATGATAAATATGTTAGATTTAAGAAGCAGTTGGGATAAAATGCTCACATTTTCAGAAGAGATTTGTTAAAAACAAATAAATTTGCCAAGACTTGTACGCAAGCTCAAAATATATTAATATATCGTAGATGATGCACAATAACATAATGACCCAAAAGGACATTTGCACAGTTTTTCACACTGCTTAACTTACTGCTAAGTAAGACAAATAATCAACAGAACTTTGACTCAGTGACTCTGTAGATCAGATCAACATATGACTGCTGCAACAGTGTGACTTGCCAGGGCGTTTCAAACCAGCTACAGTTAGAGATGCTGCTGTAGAGCAGGGAACATGCTCACTGCAAAACCATCAACAAGTCTATTGTCACTTGGGATCCTGTAACGGACAACCAAATATTTCTATCAATACTATAACACAAAGCACACTCCTTTGCAGTCACCAACCAGATCGGTGTACTTGGCAAACCAACAATTTGTAATAAAATATAATTAGTGCATGCAATTTAAATGTCTTACTGTGCTCCTCGTAATAGTCTCCTTTTGGGTAATTTGAAATTGCACAGTTAGTGTGCAACATCTTATGGTTAAACAAATAGAAAACTTACTGCAAAACAGTGTCATTTTATATTTTTACTTCTACCTTCTTCAAGGTGTCTATTTCTCCAACATTATCCCTAGTTTTCTCTTTTTCTTTTTTTTTTTTTTGCTTTTGAATATATAAAGCATATAAAAAGTAAAGAATCTTGATGTATAATTTAATCATTTTTATCTGATTTTCAACTTACTGGTTTCCTACTTTTTTTCTTAGTAACTACTTTGAAAGATTTTTTTTTAGTGTTTTATTATTATTTCCCTTATTGAATTACCAGAAAAATCAAACAGAAAAGGAGCTTCTTGGCATTTGTAGAAATTTAAACTAAGAAAGAGTCCAGGAATGATTCAAAGAGCTTAGAATACTATTTTTGTTATTATTATTATTATTACAATTTACTTTTGAGTAAGATAGTTCCATAATGTCAGAAAAATAAAGTGAACCCAGACCTCTCAATTCGCAGTCCAATGGCTGAAGTATATGTCAGCCTTCCTGAAATTTTGAGGATATGGGTCCTACTCCCCAAAGCACAAGGCTCAAGCATTCACTTTCATCTCCACATATTTTAATCAGGAGGAATAGGTTACACATGGAGACACAAACAATTGATATAGGGTAACTGTGTCTGTTTTTAAGTTTTTAATTAAAAAAAGGGGCTGTTTTATCAGATAAATATGCAACCCCACTGAAATGGCAGGGTTTCATGAGCACTCACCATCCCAGCTACTCACTTTCTTCCAGCCGTGCCAGGCAAGTCTCTTAAACTACAGGATGAACATGTCTCATTTCAGATCAGCCCAGTTTTCCACAGTAAGTCACACAGCTAGATGGAGGAGCAGGTTGAGGATAGACCATAACTGCAGGAGAATATTAAAGGCTAATATCACTTTCTTACTCTCTTCTTAATGTGATGTCAGACTGTATCTGCAGGCATGTTCATGCTTGTGAACTGGGGATAAGTTACAGTGGCAAGATCCATTGCTGTAAGAAACAATTTTCTTCTAATGCTAGAGAGTGACAGAGGCCTTCTTAAGCTTCAGAAAGGCAGATCTTGCTCGAAATGGAGCTGCTGCTGCCGTATCTCTCAACTTCCTCAACAAAATGTGAGATGCTCTTTACCATGAAGGCAAATTGCTTCCCATTCATCTCAATGTGTGATCTATGTGCACCTGAATTATATATTGCTCAGAGGCCAGTTATCCATGGCAGGCTTCAACATTCCCCAGGAGCCCTGTCTATTCCAAAAGTTCTACGTGGTCTGCTGCCACTCACAAGCCTAACATTGCTCATTCAGGGGCCAAGTAACACTAGTGATTTCACCCCTTAATGCATTTGTTTCTGGAATATGTTCATAACAGTGCTAGTTCCATGTTATCAGCTAGCACTGTGTTGAAATGCTTCTCAAATGGATCCTGTTTTCTAATCTCACAAAGCAGAAAGCACTATTTGATGCCATAGTATTGCCACACTTAGACTTCCTGCAGGATAGTTAAGGTGTGGTTGGCCACGTCTTAATTCTGGGAGACGTGCTTGATGACTGCTTTAAATTCCCTTCAGCTCGATATTTTGTTCCTGCAGAAAGGACAAAATGAGAACTTTAACACAACATATCCAATTTCTTGAGGCATTCAAATCACAAAATTGACTTTAGAACACAAAATAGTCAGAAATAAATTAACCTATTGGAGATTTTTGTATTTGTCTTCAGGAATCCAAGCCTTTAATTTGAATTTTCAAGCTTCTGTTCATTGGCAAAAGAGATGGGAAAACTTACACTTTAAAATACAAAATCTCCAAGTTTCCAACGCTTGCACCACAATATGTCCTTTGCTTCATGCAAAGCAGATATCATGAGATCCATTATAAATTAAGAGTTTTGGAACAATGGTGTTGCAGGAATTATCTAACATAATGTGCTGAAACTCAGAGTTTTGAAATATTCTAAAAATCTGAAAGTGATATTGAAGTTCTTTATATAGGTTAGACATCTACAGAGCTGAAATGTAATTTCTGGATGGGTTGGAAAGGAATAAAAAGGGACCATCAGGATTAGAAGGTGGAGGAGACATTTTATCCTCACAGGAGACTCAATTAAAAATCATCACCACATTGCCGCTACTTTGCCAAATAATTGTACTTCAAATTTTGATAAATTGTTTTAGAATATTTTTACTTAAAAAAACTAAAATAGCATTTCCTGTTAGGACCACACTGAAAAACTATTTTTAATTAAATTGTTTTAATCTTTTGCTTGTTTTTGAAATATTTCCCTGCAATGAAAAACAGCTTAATACTTACAGACCTATATTTGGTGGTGAAGCTTAAATGCAGGTGCCCAAACTTACAAACTATAAATTAAATTTCAGCTCAGTGTATTCCAACTTTTTTAATGCTATTAAGACTTCATATGCTTCAAAACAGAATAGATATAACTTTACATTTAGAAAAAGCTCTGCATGTAGTTAGCAATAATTTCTTAATCCAGGAGACAAACTTGCAATAGTCTTAATACTCGTGAAACTCTGATCATGGAAAGTTACTCAATCAGGCTGACTAGTACCACTTCTTTTGAATCAGGTTTTCCTGATATCTCAGCCTCTCACTCCTGAATCTCCATGTGTTTCTCTGTACTACCTACTACTAGGTTCATCTAATGAAACCAATTTTCTCTGTAAAAAGGATTTCTGGTTAGAAACCTCTTTCCTTGCCCTTCCCATTTCAGAATCCTGCCAAAGAGAAACAGCAGGTGTAGGGTGCAGTGAGGAGATCAGAAGAATGGCAAAAAGAGATGTCTACATAGACTACAGCTTTATTTTTTAAACAATTGCCACACATCCTGCCCTGCCAAACACTTTCTTTCAGGGAAATTTTAAAAATTATAGCAGAATTTGTCCCTGGAAAATTCCTTGGTTTTTAGATAGTACCCAGTGAGCGTAGAAAGTAGGAAAGTAATAAAGTCACCAACAAATATTTTCCTAAAGGAATACACAGACTGGACAAGCTCTGAAAAAACACAAATAATAATTTTCCCCATTGAAACTAGTCCAAATTCCCACTGTTTTCCAATGGGACTACAAATAGAATCATGTCTCATCCTATTACTCATTTTAACATTGTTTTCGGATAACTATCACTCCTTTCATGATTACTGTCGTTTTGATTATTTCAGTGTCTAGGAAAAATAGTCGCCTACCATGACTCCACTCTGCTATGTCATGTCTGAAAACAGAGACATTTTTCTGTGGTTTAGGTTTATAAAGCCACTAAGACACCTATATTTAGCTATTAGGCATATCATTTGGGCTTGTGTACATGGTACAGAGCTGTAGTTTTCAACAAAACTATAAAAAAAATGTCTACATTTAAAAGTCTAATCTAGGACTTGGATGACCCCACTGTCAGTTCCCCACAGTGCAAAATATATGATTAGACCTATGGAGGCATCCTCACACAGGGTAACTCACAAAAGTTTTGGTTTTTATGGCAGGATCACTGCAGTAAATTTCCATGAGAATGCCATTAGGACTTCTCAAACACAATCTCTGTTGCTGACTCCCCCTGTTTCTACCAATCATCCATTTTTTTCCTTGGCTCTGTTTCACCAGAAAAGATTATAGAATATTTTGGAACCTTCTTTCTAGGCCTAGTATTGTCCTTAATGGTGAACTGAATTTGAGAAATCTAGTACATCAGTGCTATTTTTTCTGTCAAATACTGAACTGCTGTATAAATAGGGGGAGCTTGAAACAGCTCTTACATCTAATTTTTTGTGTAAGCAATAAGCATGCTTTATACTATAGATAATAATGTATCTTATTTTCCAGAGTCTTGCATGAAATTTTGCAGCAAAATCCACAAGTCTCTTGACACTCTGGCAGGTTCTAACAAACAAGCAAGGGCTGTAGCTTTTCCCCATTCCTACAGCTAGCACCAATTTTGTCTTCGTTATGTTCCTCTTCAAAGGTGCTCAGAGGCAGCAGAAGGGAACTTGCTCATGCCCTTAGAGCACTCACTACCTGGACTACCCCTCTCAGGGACTCCCACCGCTCTGTCCATGGCCCAGGATGCTGTGTCAGCCATGTGAGACCATGTGGCTCAGGAAGGACTGAGAGAAAATCTCTCTTGAAGAGGCAGAGTGACAAAAAAGCGTACCCAGGGCTGGCATAAAGAAGCATCCCAACCCCTGATGCTGTGGGAGATTTCTTTACAGACTCTGTAGCTTCTGAATTTTTTTAAAGTTTGTTCTTCAGGTTTGTGTTTGAGTAAAATCTAGCTTTAAAGCTGGGGGTTTTATTGTTTTACTTTTTTAGCACTTTGGGGTATTCTCTTAAAGGAAAACATTTTGCTAGAAATCACAGATAAAATCATGTATTACCTCTCAGACAAAGATCTGTGCTGTGAAAAGAAGTTCTGCTGAGCCATTATTCATCACCCCATTCCACCCCAGCCCAGCAAAAAAATAAGTTCCACTTTACACCTCCATTAACCTCACTTCTGCTGAATTCCTGTCTCTTCCATCATGCACACTGCACAAGAGAGCCTCAGAGGTAGCCCAGTACAGTGGTTTGCATTTCACCTTCTAAACACTTACTTTTATGGTGAAATAAACTCTGACAAGACCCTACAGTTATATCAATAAAGAGTCTGGCCTGCTTAAGTTCTGCATTTTTATACATAGTTAATAACTTATTTTTTTGTGAGAAGACTTTCAAATTACAAAGTCACAATACTGGCACAAACTTCTTGTTCATATTCTTAAGGTCACATGAAAATATGCCCCACTTTCCCACAAACACAGTTAACATTCAAAGTATCTGACAATTTATCTGAGACAAAGAGGTTGCTGGGGAAGCTTTCTAACCCCCTCAATTGTTATGCAAATAGTTAAAATATTGAAATGAATTTAAGGAGTTATACTCATACACGTTAGTCCTGTTATAATTTGGAGACAATGAATAATATATTTCAGACAAAGTGAAGGCAGCTATAGAAGTAAACTAAAATAGGAAAATTACGCCCACCAGGCATTTAAATTTAGGAACAGAATAAATTATCCATACATTAAAAGGTTCATATATTTCAAAGAAAGCATAAAAAAGTTTAAAAAATAACTGAGAAAATGTAACAAAAAGCAGAATAATTCCAAATGTGATCAAAGCTGGTGTGAAAACCTATTAAATGGATATCCTTATTGCACAAAAATTATAAAATAGTACTTTCACAGATCTACTCTTTTAACAGATATTCACTTAGAGTGTCTGCTGTTTTATGAAACAAGTTTTAATCTGCCAAGCCAAAAAAAAAAAAAATTAAAACTAAGATTTTTATTCATTCAAATTTCTATTGCATTTTTTCATCTTTTGCCACAATAGACATTTATTGGTTTTAATCAAGTGCACTCTTTTATCTGGTATTCTTCCAAAAGGAATTCCATATAATTTTGTATGATTCAGTTCACTGCTTATGCTATTCTTACATATACATTAATTAAAAAACTCAGAGTATTTGATGAAACTCCCAAAATACCTCCGTCATTTTCTCATGTTGAAAAGCTGATTCTCCCAACATTCATCAGGGCCTTAGTTAATACTTTGTATACGTAGCACTTTTAAAGCTGAGCTACTGCCAATAATATTTGAACTATTACTGTCCTGATTTTATAATAGATTTTATTAAAAATATCCAAGCAGAACTTCATGTTTTTTCATTAAGGTGACTTCAGAATTAGGAATAGAGGACGTGCTCTGGTTCATGTTGTGACTTAGGAATAATCTTACAAACAAAATTTTTCAGACCCCCAGTAAACTGAACTAATGATAAATACTTTCCAGTGAGGAACAGACTCACCACTATTCAATACTGCCATTCAACATTGTTATTTAACAGAGATTTCATTACACTTCCCAGCTTCAAATGGGATGAGCTTCTTGGGACCTCATTCCGAGAGAATGAATATGGATTACACTTCCCAGCTTCATTACACTTCCCAGCTTCAAATGGATCCAGCCAAGACAACCCACACTGGTGTGACAGCGATAGTGACACAGCTCTGTACCTTTCTTCTGTGGTCAGAAGTGGTTGCAGAATAGTGCTCAATGGACTGCAAGCCCATCTGATGACATAAAGCGACAGTGACACAGCTCTGTACCTTTCTTCTGTGGTCAGAAGTGGTTGCAGAATAGTGCTCAATGGACTGCAAGCCCATCTGATGACATAAAGCTGGATTTCAGAGACAGACATGAAAGCAGTTTACCATCTTACAGAGCTCTGACAATCTCTGGCTTCAACACCTGGCTTCTGAGAACTCTATCGAGGTACCATGTCAGAGAAGTAACAGTGAGTTAGTTTCTTGCAAATGGCTTGTAGTTGTGCCATTTAATTATGTGAACACAGAGAAATGAAGGCTGGATCATAAAATTACACTAGAATTGTATAAAATCCAAACAATAATGTGTAAGATCCATACATATTAGAAGATATTTCATACTAAGAAAATTCCAGTAGCAGACACGAGTGTTACTCTTGATTTTGCGATAGCGGAAAGGTTCTTAATTTTTATTTGTCATACCATATAGATTTATTGCTCTAAGTTTATCCATTGCACATCCTGGGCACCTCCCAGACACTTGCATATGAAGGAAAATTATGCCACGAAACAATGGCTACACTGCAATTATTCTGTGCATTCTCGTGTGTGTACAGTAAGTGTGCCTCTGTGTGAGGCAGTTCATTCCACTTGGAAAGCTGGTTGCATTGCATCCAGTGTGGATTAAAAACATCTCCAAAGGGACTTAAAGTGCAGCAGTTTTCATGCTGTAAATCAAAGGCTCCCTTAGTGCACAGTTATTCGATGTCTAGAAGCCACAATAGAGACACAACTGATGTAAGAAGGTCAAATCTCTGTTGAAAATCATTAGAGGTTCATCAGTATGATGTGTGCCATTATTTATAACTTAATGAATGTTAGCTAAAAATCACTTGAATAGCACTTTACTTATTAACATATTTCAAGCTATCTGTGCTCAGTGCTACCGTAATTTTGGGAGCATAGCTCTGAAATATGCAAGTCTTGCTCGGTTATGGGGGATACATGGGCAGAATAAGAATGTTCCAAAGGGCTGTGTTCTTTCTGAGGGAGAATAAACACATACAAGATTCACAAGCAGGGAAATTTTGTAGTATGGAATCCTGACAACTCTGATATATCACACAGAAATTTACGCTTCTTAATTTAGTTGGTCATGTTTAATGGAATTTAATTGATTTGCTGTGAAATTGCTAAGGAGTTACACAGTAGTAGGTCACCAAATAAACCATCCCTTCTGCCTTCCAATATGCCCTAAACTTAGGTCTTTTGGGATATGTAGTTCAGGCACTGATTGGTATTTGCAACATGTGACTAGTAAAATTCAGCTATTTCACTTTGTGAGAGCTGGTTCCTTACCTGCAACTTCCAGCAGTGCCATTTCACTACATCTCAGTGAAGGGATTTTTGACTGATGAGTCATTCATAAGAAGTTCTAATGAACACATGATTAAATCACTGTGCCAATTCCTACAATTTTAAAAGCTTTCCCACTCCCACCAGCAGGGTTTTCTTAAATTCTAGGCTGGGTGCGTTGAATTGCCCTTTCTTTAGTGATTTGAAGAAGTAGGAATACATCATGTGAGAGCAAGGTGACAGGGATAAAATTATCCCTTATTAATTTTGTGATAAAAGTGTATAAACTTTAGGCCTCCATACCAAAACTCCCACTCCAAAACTAAGCTGCACAAATGCAAAGAGCAAAAGGAGATGTGGCCTCTGGCTGCATGTGACTACTGGCCTTGTCCATACAATGGCAACCTCAAGTTACAAAGGACCGTGGATTTCTAGTTAGGTCAGGAGAGATTTGGGACAGATCAGAGAGCTTTTCTAAACACTGGCAATAAAGAAATACATCCACAGGTGGCAGGAACTGTCCAGGCTTTTGCTGGAGGACTAATGAAAGCTGCAAAACAGGGATGTTCTATAATTTCCTATGTAAAGGATCAGGCTGAATAACTGAATAGAACAGAGACAAGGATTTTATTTTCTCAAAAAAAAAAAATTTACATTTTTTCTAAAATGTAGTGCTCTTTCCAGGGGCCTGATGAGTCCTAGGAAGAATCTTCAGGTCACTTAGATGGGGGGAATCAGCCTTGCATTTTATAAGGCCAGACAATTTCAGAATTTTAACTTGTGCTGAAGAAATTATTGATAGAAAATTAAGATAAGTTAACAAAATTGTAATACAATCAAACCATAGACTTTTACACCTAGTATTTTTATGCATGTTTAACCTACCTTATTCTTCACTCTCTAATGCATGTGAATAGTTAAACAATGTAAATGATCATTTTCCTGGTCTCAATGAATCCTCATCAGATAGCTTTAACTACACCAGTACAGTACAACTCCAGATTAATCCCAGTGGAAAATGAATTGAAGACAGTTTTTAGAAAGATAAAGAAGGGTAGATTTGAAATTTTACTGGTGAAAGAGGGTGAGTGAATTCTGCAAATCAAGGAGCTGAACACTCAGGATGCAGAAACTTCCTTTGTATCTTATTTTCAGTTGAAGAAAAATAATGTGTTTTTCTTCTCTTTCTTTAGGAAGGGAAACAAGCAATAAAAGCTCTGTTTTTCTCCCAAGTTATGTCATTTCTTTCATATATGTCTTTTCTTTGTTCAAAAAAAAGCTTTTGCCTTTTGCCTACATGCCTGGTTTTCAGTGCCATATGTCAAAATCTTACAGTCAACTTTTGATTTTATCACCGATTCAGTACACATAAGAAAAAAAAAGCAATTACTTAAAGTAAAGGGTATGTGGATTTTTTAAAATTTATTTCCATTTAAAAACCTTTTATTCTTAAAATTTGGCAACACAATATAAGATTTTTATGTGTTGCAATTAAATCATTCTGATTTTCCATTGTCATGAAATCAGCCACTTGGAGAAAATATGTAAGAGTCCTGATTTGCCTTTCTGAATCTATTTTTCACAGTGGCAAAGTCCTGGTCAAATAAATTAAATTACTACTGCAGTATGTAACTAATTTTATGTAAATTAAGGTGTTAATGTTCTGAAACGCATTCCTGAAAATGGTCTGTTTTCTCTTGCAGCTTTTCTTCATTAATGCCACAATGGAAACCTAAAAATTAATTTCTACAAGACTGAGTGTTTCTCCCTGACCTATAAAGGAATTAATTTTATAGATAGTCTTAATGGTCATCTGACACTTCCCTGTAGCCCACCCAAATAAATCAACACGCCTACCTGCACGCCAACAGAATGGGTGAATGTGAACAGAGGGTTTTTTAAACATCAGATGATCTAAGCAAGTTTTAGTCGTGTTGCTGGGTACATAATTATTGTAATGTTCTAACCTCTGTTTGTAGCAGTCCCCCAACACAAGCAAAATCGACGATTTAGGGTACCAAGAAAATACAAGATTAGCAAACCGAAAATAAGTACAATTAGAATCCAGAAGAATGCAAAGTTAGAAACAGCCTTATTTTTTTACTAGAAAGGTTCAAGTAACAAATCTATCCAGATAGACACAAAAGAGATAAAATTTTAAAAAGGTAGTTAAATTTCTAGCTACCAGTTTCCTCACTTTGTCTGTTATCACATCAGATTAGACTGAAAGAAGCCATGATTCTCTTTTTAATTGATTTTGCAAACAGGTCCAGATTGGTTCTATGTTAATTTTTCTGTGACGTATTCTAAATTATCATCTGCAGTATTTGAATAATCTGGGTCATGTCCTTCAAATACTGGCTAAGCTATTATATTGGTTTGAAAAGACACAACATCTGCTTTTCTGCATATACTAGAATATTGTATAAAGCAGGGTAATTTTTACAACATACACTATCAGTTTAATGCACACCACTTGCATCATCAGTGTGAAGGATGAAAAGATGACACCATATGCTTGCTTTGTTTCTGAAAGTCCAGTTTCCAAAGAAATTTTCTTAGCCCAATTATTTTGCCTACAGTGTACCAGTTTCTCTACTTGCCAAAACCTATGAAAGTTTTCCATTGGCCTCAGTGAAAATCTGATAGCCACATACCACTGAGAATCTCAGTATTATAAAGTAAAAGTTATCAGTTCTTAGAAAATAATTGTATCCCTCCTAAAAAGTCTCAATCTAAAATCAGTATAAGAGAATATAAATATTTTTTTAAAACTAACAACATAAATAATAAAAATTTAAAATGCAGACTATCAACACAAAGAAACACCAATTTAGAAAAAAATGGAAATAAATTTTGGCAGTTGAGCAGTGTTATTTGTATTTTGCAACTATGCGCTCTCTCTCTCTCTCTATATATATATTATATATATATATATATATATATATATATATATATATATATGTATGTATGTATGTATAGAAGATATAGTTAAATTATTTTCCACAGTGTAAAGATACTTAAGATGGTTGATTTAAGTTTGCCTGAATTCCTAATGGTGTGTACCCCCACTTTTATCCAGCATGACTTCAAAAAGAGTCTTTCAATTCTCCCAAGCCAGTCACTTCATGAAACTGGCTGAAACTCAGGGTGACTGAAGTTATATATTCCAACAGCAACAGATATGTTTCTGAGCCATACAGGTTAATGAGTTACTACTGTGCATCAGCTGAGGGTGGTGGTTGCTTATTCACTCTTCATTTGTGCCAAATGCAAGGTAAAACACATTAGGTTAAACTTTAATGAAAAAAGGTTTTGCTAATCTACTTTATTTTGGACTCACCAAAGGCTGAGAGTTCATTTAGCGTCTCTTAAAGCAACTTGTTGAAATGGCTGAGCCCCATACAAGAGAGATTAGAATATAATAATAGTTCTGTCACCCTGATTTCTGGTTCCCTGTCGTAATTATTAAATAAAATTCAGATTTATAGATTTCAAGGCAATATTTATTTGTGCAAGGAGGTATGTTGTCAAAAACTTGAGTAGCAGTCAGCTTCATTCAATCTGTAAGTGAATAACCACTATCTCTCCTCTTATATTATTTCCTTAGGAATTGAGATCCGGGCCTTCATCCACTTTGATGTATGTCTGGACTTTGAATAAAAATAAACTTCTGAAAGCTAGGGCAGTTGAACCTTGTGTATACTGTCTACCAGAATGGAGGCAATACCTATTACAAGATGGTATGTGAAAAAGAGTGGCTGGAAGGGCAAAAATAAACAGAAAAGCAGTCATGAAAAAAGTTTCCCTTTGAAAGCTACAAGCAATCCTGAGAAACTGGCCAGAAATTGATCAAATCTTTTCCACAGCTGACATGAATTCTCAAGTGGCCTCTTGCCATCTTGGAAGCTTATATATCCTTTAACAAGGAAGAATGGAAAAATTAAAAAATTAATAACTTGAAAAAAATAAGGAATTTTCAAAGAAAATTTTTTTATCTGAAAAACTACAGAAGTTGTTGAGTCTGGCTTTAATTGTGTCTAATCTCCTTCCTGATTTAAGTTAAAATATTTATTTCATTTACTGTTTCTATATATATGAAGGTTTAAGTTTTCAAGTCCACTTTATTTATGCATACTCTTCTAAAAGTCAGAGAGCCAGCATAACCACTATTAAGTTAGTATTTAGACACATGATTATCAAAACTCACGACCAAGCACCATCAAAAGTCATTCTAATTCAGGAGATTTCTTATATGGCTGAAGATGTGTAAGGTGTTCTCAGCCAGGGCTTCCACAGATTCACACAATGACTGAGGTTAGAAGGGATCTCTGGTGTTCATCATGTCCAACTCCTTCCTTTTGTAAGCAAGGAAAATGAACATTTGTTGCCCAGGACCATGTTCAGACAATTTCTGAATTTCCCCGGGGATGGAGACTCACAGCTTCCTTGGGCAACCTGTGTCAGTCAGTCACCCCCTCAGTGAAAGAGTGGTTGCTGATGTCCACATGTTGGGAAGTGTGCCTCTGGTCCTGTCACAGGGCACCACTAACAAAAGCCTTCATCCTCTGTCCCTCCTCCCTTCAAGTCTTTATAAAGTCTCCTGTGAACCTTCTCCAAGCCAAACAGTCCTAACTCTCTCAGCCTTTCCTCATAGGAAAGATGATCTAGTTCCTTATTTATCTTAGTGGTATTTTGCTGGACTCTTTCCATATCCTTCATGTACTGGGCAGTCAGCACTCCAAGGTGTGCCCTCACCAGGACTCAGTAGGGGTAAGTGTCATCTCCCTCGGCCAGCTTGCAAGGCTTCTAAAGCAGTCCAGGACATTGTTGACTTTCTTTCTTTGAAGGGGTTTATTTCTGGCTCCACCAGGGCCCACCTGTTCGTGTCCTGCAAAATTACATTCACCGGTCAGGCCCTAGCAAGTACTGGTGTGTGGAATTATTTTTTCCCAAGTAGAGGACTTTTTACTTGCCCTGGCTGAAATGCATGAAGCTCCTGTCAGCCTATTTCTCCAGCTTGCCAAGGTCCCTCTGGATGGCAGTGCAATCCCCTTTCTCTTGCTAGTACGGCAAACCTTCCTCCAGATAATTTTTCTACCTCGGATTTCTTAAACTTTCCCCTGCAGCACGCTTTCTCAGTTTCTGCCTGAAGGGAAGCTGAGTGTAGCAAAGGGTGTTCTTGAAATCAAGATTCTCCAGGGACCAATTCATCCTTTGACACCAAGTAATGTATGTGTAGTCACACAATATATTAAATGCAGTATAAAAGTAATCATGTTTGAAATTGGTCTTGCACCTAGTGTGAACAAGGCTTTTGAAACAAAAACAGAACCTTTTGAAGCAGGTCAGAATTTCGGAAGGCTGGTGCAGAAATGCAGAAATGCAGTTTATTATATAGAAGGTAAAATCTTGACAATTGTGGTCCTGTCTACTCTATAGCTCCATTGGAGTTTGCACATGGAGTTTCAAATGAAAATAGATACACTGCACCATTCTTGTTCAGTATGTCCCTTCTCCATGGTACCTTATTATTATTACAATTTAATGTGGTGCCACCTAACTGGCAGAGTCAGGTTATACTCCAGTGTGCTAAACAAACATAATAAATGACATGACAGTCCCTGCCACAACACATGGACTTCACCTTGACAGGACTAGATCCAGCTAAAGAAAAAGCAATGATCTATTCTGACAAGATTCTGAAGGTATTTAAAATAGATGGAAAACCCTAGGCTGAGTATGAATGTCCTCCTTAACTGCCTTGAGTCAACATGAGGAAGCTTATTTCATACAGATTGCTGTACAGAGCCAACAGCATGGATTTCCATACCAAAGATTGATGGACAAGTATGTAGTTCCACATACTATGAGGTCTTGTAAATACCTGTTCTCTGGTTTTATACTTTTAGTGGCACTTCCTGAAGCTCTCAGCTAAACTGTCTGTGTTGTCCAGTTTCAAAGACTGTCTAATGACAAACCTGATGTGACCTGGTCATGCCAAACTCTTGGAAAAGAGATACAAGACTTATGGCTGCAGAAACTGAAGGCCACACTCTGGTTTGGAAGCAAAGACTCCTTTTCTAATCTGCTTTAAAAAGAAGGCATTGCATACTTCTATAGACTTTAAATTATGATTATTATTTTCTACTATATATAAATAAACATTTAAATATTAACCAATATAGAAGTGTCTTTAATTAATATTCACATGCCATGCCCTATTTTGAGCCACACAGTACACAAGGATAATCCCTCCTTCCCTTAATACGTAGTCTGAAAAGACAGACTGATACCAATATACCAGACTTGGTCTGAATTTCTTTGTAATTTCTTGTTCACTTTCCATGTAACACATCCAGCTGCTCATGGACAGACTTCATAAAATATATGTGTAACTGACTGTAACACTAAAGCACTGTTATTGCTATTTGTTAATGCTAGGGAAAATACGCATTTATGTCGTCGTACTGGTGTGTTTGGTAAGAAAATATTATGTAACATCATATTATACACATTAACATTATATAAGACCAAGTATCTTTCATAAATTTCCCTGCTTTGATACTGAAACAAAGAATTGCTGTTATGAACAAGAGCATAACACCTGCATTTTTCACCAAAAAAACCATTTTGCATAATGAGTTCTCTAGATTCTGCTATTGTTAGGTGAAGTACATGCACATGCAGAGAACTGCAGGTTGGAGATTTCAATAGGAAAATGAGTTAATTTATGACAACAGCTAAGTAATAAAAGAAAGACGGATGAAAAACATGGTAAAAGAGCACCCTTCCTTTCAAAGAAATGAGATTACAAGGTAGTATAGTACTTTGTGTTTACTGGAATTTGGGGCAGGCACTATAAGAAGCCAGCATTGATCTTGTCATTTTTGTTAGTCTTACATAGGATAGGTTGTGCACTCTCATATTTTGGACCAAGACAAAGTTCTGTGACAATGAAGCCAGATTCTGCTCATTTCTTGTGTAAAGCACTCTTCTGCAATGAAACCAACATCATGTATTTTTGACTGGTTTTAATAGTTGCAATGGATTATAAACCTTAAACTTTGTACAGACTTAAATGTCACCAATTCTACTGAATGCAAAGTTAAAACAGCTTGCACAGATGAGAAATGCCTTTAGAATAGCCATAGTGAAATTTATCCCACCAGATGAATTTCTGTTATGTGATTGCAAAATGAATGTATTTTTTTAAATGGGTAAAGTGAAAGGACAGTCAGTCTGAGATTTACACCTGATTTGTGCTATAGTAATCTTTGAAATTAAGAAGTGTATCCTTGCATTTCATTAAATTCTGGCTAATGAGATAACTGTCTTCCCAAGGAGGGAGTGATGAAGTACTCATGCCATAAAGCATAAATTAATGCTGCAAGGTTAAACACTGGAACTAACTCATGTTTCAACAAAAGCCCCTACCAGCAGTTAAATTAACTGACATAAATACCATAAAATCTGTCTTTATTTTAGTCTCAGATGATGCTTCTTTTTACACCCCTGCTTTCAGTTTGTATAACTCATTTTTGCACATTATTGCATGCATCATTTGCCATTTAAAGGATCAGCTTCAACTGAAAAGAGATTTAAGGAATCAAATACTCAGGAAAAAGAACCTGTAGGTATGAGGAATACCCCTATCATGCTGTATTTTGCCAGTATTCTTTAAAGAAAACACCACAATAGACAACCAGAGTTCAAAGAAACAGTTAATTATGTTGAGAATAAACGAAAGAAATCTACTTTTTCAGCTTTTTGATAGACATTTAAAAAAAAAATGCTAAAGAAAACCTGTGGTGATAATAGGTTTGATATATATTCTGGCAAAAAATTATATCACATTAATGAGGTGGCTTAAAGGGCTCATGCATTTTGTAGGAGGCATTTCAATGTATTAGTATAATTAGCAGTGATGAGAAAACTGTTTGGAACTGAATTACCTCTCACGAGTTCATTTGAGCTATATGAAATTACACCATGCAAGAAGGAAAATTATGGAGCCATCCAGAGAGAGTTCATGCCTGATTTGATCATAGTCACTAATTGGATGATCATTTTCGTAAAGCTTTTCAAATGGTTGACAGTTTCTGCCTCTCATTTTTTTTAATGGACTAGCTCTTTATTTCTTGCACTAAGCAACCAAACATACATTTGTTCGAGATTTTGGTGTTTCTACAGAGACCTACAGGTGTAATTGTCACAATCTGAGCAACCTTTGTCCCCTAATTAGCTGCTTTTTGGGGACCCCTGATGAGAGTTGCTGTTCTTGTTAACAATCTTAGAGAATACCTGATGAGTAAGACTCTCCAAAGTCTGATGCATGTCAGCAGACACCATATGACAGCAATTTAATGAAGTTAAAAACTGACTTGATTCTGATGGCTGGAATAGTATCTGTGCTGTATAGCTTTTGATTTCTGTTGGTCTATTTATTTTATTTTTTTTTTTTCATCATGAGTTGGGTGCTCTGAGGAAGGATAACAGAAAGGTGAAGGATTCAGGAAGAAAAGCTTATTAATGGAAATACTTTATGAGCCCTTTTTCTGTCCTTCTTAATATCCGGTAACACTGAGCAAATTGAAATGGTGCTAGCATCCTTCATATATTTTAAATTACATGCCTGGTATCTGAAATACTTGATTTGAGAGTTATTAAGCATTTAACTCAGATCTATTTTACTGCTTTTTTATAAAGGTTTTAGCTTTTCCATGGGTTGGGTTTTTTTGTTTGTTTGTCTGTTTGTTTTCTTTTTTGGAGGGTTTTTTTGTTGTTGTTTGTTTGTTTTATTCATTTTTACCTCTATTTTATGCAAATGTCTTGCAGTAATATTTGGATTTGTCACCCCACATATAAAATGTTATTTTAAAATAGTACTTTCCATAAATAATACATCTGGGTTTAAAAATCAGGAGGAAAAGAGAAATAGAAAGGCTTCATGGTCTCTTAAAAAAATGGAATGAAAAGCTAAGGAATACTTTGCCTCAATTATAAGGTATAATTCAATGTTCCTAAGTAGGCGGTTTCCTGTGTAGTGTTTGTTTGGAAATGCTTTTGCAGTTTTTCATAGGAACAGAAACTTGTTCTGACTTTCTCTATTTGCTAAAAATTTTCATAAGCCTTTTAGTAGTCACTTGCAGAGAACACTAGCACTTATTTAGATGCTTTTAATAGATAAATATAGAACTAAGGAAAAAATGTTATCATTACATACAGCATACTATTTTCATATAGTTCTTATATTCTAGCAGACTTTACAGAAACAAGTACAAAATGTTATTTAATACTTCTGAATTTTGTTGCATTCACTGAATTGTCCTGCAGTATCAAGATGTCTTCCCAAAAATTGTGAAGTTCAGAAGAAATCCCAAGAAAAACAGGTTCATAAGTGTCTCTTACTTGAGTCACGGTTTGAAGGACATAATTTACAAGAATTTTTAGTCAGAATCTGGATAGCAGGTTATGGATCATAATCAAGCAAAAGCCTAAAAGAAATTTGCCAGTGGTTTGATAGAGAAAAAGTATAATATATATATATATGTATATTCAGAAGTATATTTGAAGAACATATTCACTGAGCTACTGATCTCACAGTAAATAGAACAACAACTGGTAGTTCAAAGTGCCTTAAGTAATTTTGTTCCCCCTCTAGTCCAGCAGAACATTGTTCTAGGGATACACTCCATAGTCCTTTAGCAACTTTCGTGTTCAGTTCCAGATGGAAGACAAATAAAGCATACGCTTTTCATCTCAAAAAAATGAATACAGGGAGTTCACTTAAGTTACAAATACAGAAAATTACTATTAGATCATGGATTTCAAATACAGTGTGGAATTCTCATTTCCAAATCAAGCCAGACTTTTAAAGGACACGTATCAATGGTAATAAGAATGTTAATCTAAGGAACTTCCCAGTGAAAGTTATCAATATAAAGTAAAATTATTGTCAATGATAAACAGGGTTTTTTGTAACTGCAACCTCATAGTAGGGTTGGCAATTTTTTTTCCATTATACAGCAATTATTCAGTTAATATTATTTCACGGATTTTATAGAAACTTGTCGATATGACACAATTGCTCCAAGAAGCTGCTTAGAGTAGCCACAGCCTACTCCCCAAAGACATAAGGCCACTTCACTGCAGTTAAGATGGGTTAATTTTCCACATGCAAAAGTCATGGGTCTCTTTGCACATGAAACTGATTGTTTCAGCTGAGGAAACTTTCAGCTATCTGAGGATATGGAACAGTGCTGGTTTGCAGGTACTCCATGCATGAAAAAAAGTCATCTGAATCAAACAGAATACTAAACCTTGAAGTTCAGGTTTTCCTAATGGGAAAGGTTTATATGTTAAGCAAAGCAAATGAAAGCTCTATGACAGATATTTATTTCATTAAGACATTAAAGCTGGCAGGTCTTCAGTTTGATCATAGCTCTATTGGTGTAAACTCAGTTTCTGGAAGTTTTATTTCTTCAGCTTTTATGGTTGTAATATAAGAATTATGAAAAGATACTTTCACTCATCAGTTTTGTTCTGACTGTCTGAAGTCCTGTGCACACATAAACAGCCTGGGAAAGAGCTGTGATTGTTTTATATTTTTAACTCTGGTTGTTTACTCGTATGGAGAAAATGTACCACAATAATAATCATGATGAAAATTTACAATAGCAATGAGACAAATGAGGATTACAAAAGCAGCAGGCTTAGAAACTGAAACCTTGGAACTTTGTGATTAACCTCCTCTTTAGGAAGGGACTTGATATATCAAATGTGAAACACACAGAGAAATAAAAGTTAGGGAAAGTTTTTTTGTTTCTAATCAACAGTTAAAATTCTTCCCAATATTCATACTGTGCAGATGTTGCTATTGTATCAGGAAGGACTTCAAACAATCTTTATATTCCTTTGGAAGGATAAATTGAAATCAGTAGGAAGAAGTGGGGCACAGCCTCAGATGTAGATGATGCAACTGTACTTCCAAGAAACAGATTCAAAGGTGGTAGAACCATAGCCATGAAAGTGGGGTATAATTTGGAAGATTTAAGACAACATATCTTTGAAGTGCAAATAGCCCATGCCATTTTCATCAATGAGAATTAAAGTACTGCATTTCCCTTTAAAGGTTAAAAATCAACACATGTCCACTTGTTGGAAGATACACCAACAAATCAGACACTGGTAATATAGTCCCTGAAATCTATTAATATAGGACATTGAAGCACTCTAATTTGTGTGAAACTGTAGAAGTCCCCAAGGACATCAGTATAGCCACTGCATAAAGCCCTTTAGAAAGTACATCATTCTCTATCCAGGATTTGTCCTTTGCTGGCCTTTCGACTAGCACTAAAATCTGCACAGTAATATGTGAGTAAAATTGTAAAATGTATTGCTGAAAATTTGCCATCCAAATATTAAGAATACAAAGTTCTTTCTAATGAGATTTGACTTCTAGCATTACTTATTCTTCATTACAACAAGTTTCTCTGTCTCACTATTTTCACCAGAAATGCAGCTTCTATCACTGTTATTATCACAACTCTGAGGAATGAAGAAATTAATAGGAAAGAGATAGTAAATGGTCCTCAGAACCAATCTGTCAGACTTCAAGTAATTTTATTTATGGCAGATCTTTAAATAAACCAGAGAAAATAGTCTCTTACTCCCTGGGAATATCTTTCTTTTACTGAGAACATTATCTGCCTTTTTTTTTTTTTTAAATCATCGTATTTAATGGGGGTTGGAGGGTGGAAACAGAATCCTTGAAGTCAGCAGTAACTCAAAGAAATATTCCTGAGAAAGACTTCAAGCAATTCCCTAAGCAGCCTGACCCAGGATATTAGCCCTGAAGGCTTTTGTACAGTCACCACTTTCACCCCTAGTGGAGACAGCTACACATCCAGATGTTGATGTTGGAAAAAAATCTGTTCTCAGACTCAGCATCTGCTTCCTGAAATCAGCTAAGTCTTCTGTGAATTAATAGAATATTCAGCACAAGAAAGCAAAGATGAATATTGCTTTTTATAGAAGAAAACCCACAACAGTGTGTTTATACAGCTTCTTTTTAATGGCAACATTCAATTCAGAGAAAGAAATGCAAAAGACCTCTCAAATCTGCACAGAATGCCAACTTGCAGGTATTAAAACATGGTTATACAAATTAAGTTGAGAAAATCTCAAAGTTATAGCTGTATACTCTGCAGGTGTTTTTTACAATTTTAAAAGCTGCGTTTTAAAACTCTGAATTACTGAATATGTGGGCTACTTTGTTATAAGAATACACTTTCCCTTTTTCAGATTAGGCATCTTAAAAACTCATTGAAGTGAAGTGGTGGGCAAAATGAGTATGCTCATTTTCCAGTCAAGAAATTTATTGGGTAGATATTACCTGTTCCCTGCCACTGGTCAATTTTATAAACAGGGTAATTGACTGTTTTTCTAAATAATCAGCAATTGTATTCATTTTGCCCATTATTACACATAGAAAATGGCCTATCACTACTTTTTCCAATGATTCTGCTACTAAAAACATTATAATATAAAGTCTAATATCTTCCGCACTGAAAGGTGTGTCACATTTACCATTCTAATAAGAAGGGGAAAAAATTGTGCACTGCAGTATTTTTAACCCAGCCAGCGAAATCTCAAAAATTTGAGAAATAGAATTCTTATAGCATACGAAGTCAGAAGTGATAAAAGGCAACATTCATCCCCATTAATAGCTCCAGTGACTTCAATGGAATTACAGCAAGAACAAATTTGGCCCAGTCTCCTCAGCACGACAGACTGTTCACATGTGCTGCAGAACTCCTTCTGGGTCTGTGCCACAACTCTTTTCTCTCTCTCTTTCTTCCTTTCTTTTTTTTTTTTTTTTTTTAATGTAGAAAAAAACTCTAAATGAGGAAATAAGGAGGGAGGGATCTACTCATCTAACAGTCTTTTTTACAATTAATTCAAATTTTCTTCTGCAACCACAGAAGTGAATGGTGACTACATTTAAGAGCTTGTAAAATACCATGTTCTAACAGTTTAAGTGCAGGAATTCATGGCAACTCTGAAGATGTTTGTGAAAAATTAACCCCCAGAAAGAAAAAACAACCATAGTCTTCTTAATATCTGTGTTATAGTATACTTGACTTGTTATTCCAGAGCCACTTCTGAAAGAGAAATCTCTAAAACCTGTCTATAAAACAGAAGGAAAGAGGATTTTCCCTTTTCACCTTGTGCAGCTTGCCTGACCCATGTATAAAGTGGTTGCTCAGAGTCTCATTAGATATTCTACAACTGTTATTAATCTGCAAGTTAAATTTCTCTATATACCCCACCTAAATATTTTTATGCTAACAAAAAAGCCAAACTCTTGATCAATAACCATAAAAAATTGAACAAGATTTTGGCTTTTCAAACCTTTGTTAGCTCTCAATGTTGAGCTAATAATGCACATTGCCTGGATTTAGTCAAGAGGGAAAAAAATAATGAAAATTGTAGACTTCTGTACCTACACTATTACTTTCTTCAGACATTATTATACCATTATAACATAAGCCATTTTAGTTTTTGCATAAATCCAGATTCAGATTACTGAAATTGGTTGCATTTCTATTGATTTTTACAGCTTTAGAAAACACTCTTTATCATACAGTTCTTAGTAGAAATCAGTTTCATACACTAACTGCTACAAGGTTTATTCAAGGGAAAAAAATCGTTTTGCAAACATGTATTAACTACAGTCAAGAATCAACTCCTACCTACTTCTACTACTTGTCAAAACCCCTCTGCAATTTAAAGCCACAGGGAAAGCAATTAATCTCTGCACCTTCTCCACAGAGATACAAACTATAGTCTGTGAATTAGTTTGCCCATATGTAATGTGTCTGTGGACTGTGCATCATTTATACTTAAAGAAATGTTTTTATCTGTGTCTCACTTTGTCCATTACTCATCACATGTAACTACATCTACACTGTGGCATGCTTGTTTTAAAATGTGAATATATGGTGGATTATTGTTTACATAAATTGATTTATAATCTTTAATGTATTAATTTTATAGTGCTAGATTACAATATTTTAATGGGGTTTTTCCTGGCTAGTAAAATGTATTCTCAAAGTAGCTTCTGGTAAGATGTGTGCCCGAAAGCTCCAACATAAAAAGGTCTAGTGCCAATGTAATAGAAAATAACTGCATTCCAATGCCAAGCTTGTTTTAGATCTCTTCTTCCTTTTGATAGAACATTGTTGGGCACAATATCAACAAAATGATCTGATTGTGCATGAAAATCAGATTGCATTTAATCTTTAGACAATGTTGCACTCATTGCTCTGTCAACTCCAAGGCTCATCATGGTATAACAGAAGAAAACACATAGTGGCATCTCCATTTGGATTGTGGATGCTGAGCCTGACAGAGCACTGTTACACACAGTTTGTGATGTAGTTGCCCTGTTGGAAACTTCTCTGTGCCTCTCTATGCATTGACATTGGAGGGTGGCAATATTTTTGCTCTCTTCTGTTAAAAAATATTTACAAGACCTGTGTTGCTTTAAAAAATATTGAGAATATTCTGGGGGTTATTTAAATAATTTTATGTTTTGAGGTGAAAAAAGGTGTGTTTGATTTGTTCTTACACTGAAGTGATATTTTCATTCAAAGCTTCTGACACTGGGCTTCTGGTTTACCTCCCCAGATTCATCTCACCACAGGCAATGGACATTTCTAAGCCTGGACGTAGCTTCTGCTTCAGACATTTGACACCTTCTGTCAGAGAAGCTTCCACTAAAAATTGCTTCCATTATATCTAAAACAGATTTTAAAAACTAAATATTATCCATATTAGTTATGTAGTGCGTTCTTGATTGTGCTCCATTTTTCTGCAGGAGTATATATGTGAGTAATACTTGGCTCTTGACTGATGATCTGCATACCTGTTTCACCTGATTTGTACTATGATGTATTTGAATGCATGCCAAGCTCTATATTTTTTTGTAAAGAAAACCCTTGCAAATTTTGGCCAGTTCTAAACTGGCCTTTTGACATTTGCACTGAAAAACAGGAGCCTCCTGATTTATCCCCCAACATAAACATCTCTGTTATATCTTGACTCGCCACCAGGAACTTTTCTGTCTCCTTTCACTCTAAAGGAAAGCAGGAGATCTTCATGTTCTACTAATTCATCGTGAGGAAACTATTTCTTCACACGCCTGTTTGCAAACTCACCTTCTGCTGTTTTCTTCCATCTTCTCTGTCCGGTTGCTTTCAAATATTGCACTTCAGAGAACTCTCTTGAAGCATTTCCCATTCATTCTCTAAACAGATAACTAGCTATTGCTTCTGTGAAATAACCAGTCATGTATATATGTGCATACATTTAAAAAAATCTATATCTTTAAAGCTTAATACTTTATTATTACTAATGCTATTCAATATTTTTTACTCTTTCAGTACCTTTGATCAAACAAAAAGTATCCTTATGAATGAAGATTTAGTGTCATGGCAAAAACTTGCCTTTTTTTTTTCCATAGTAGCAGGACTTTTTTGTCAGTCTCTTCACTTGGAAAAGACGCAATTACCTAATGAGAGGGCACTGACAAGAATTCCACATTCCTACTGCTAACTGAAATCTGCCAAGACTGGCTTGTTTCTTCGCTGTGTTTTCTCTGCCAGAATTTTCCTGATTCTTTTTCCAATTCTTCATAAATCTATGGTGAGAACAAATGCAGAAAAAGCAGCATAAGGAAGACGCTTCAGCCTTGCTGAAATTTGGCTTAATTATGATGAGTTTTCCTTTTTTTTCATTCACCCTCCTGCTCCTTCTCCCCAAAAGTACAAGTTTTGGGTTCTGAATATCTCTCTATCAGAAAATATTTCTGATCAGTTTTGAACTCCTCATAACAGTCTTAAGAATTAGATATTTTCCTTTTGTATCTTGAACGGAAAATTATCTTCTTGGGGCACCTTTTAAGCTTAAATAGTGCTCTCCACACTGGAGAGTAGTTGCAGCAGCTAGAGACACTATGGTTTTAGCAAACTTTAATATTTTACCATGCCAATATTTAACATCTGCATATTAGTACTGCTGAAAATACAGGGCCTCCTTATAGACTGGAACCAAATTAAGTGCTGCTGTGAAAGACACACCATGTCTTTACACTCAAGATTTTCACATAAGACAAACCCTTTAAAATGTTACCTACATAGAAAAGTACAAAAATAAAATAAGACATGTACCCTTTTAAAAAGCTTTTAGTATGCTCCCAATGTTCGAAGTCTGCTAATTTTCCATTTCAGAGAAAATATTTTTAATCACTAGAAATATAAGCAAAAGTCATGTGATTAGAGCAGAAGCAGAGTCCCCAGGGACATCTAAATGACAGGGAGATAAAGTATTACTTGTACTGAATATTCTCAGTTCACTAGGAAAACAAGGACCACATAGTCAACCTATGCAAATAAGCATCATTAAAATTAAGTCAATGGTGCTACCAGCATTAATACCATCTTCAGCTGTAGCTCAACCTACATTCCTCAATTTGTTTATCATATGCAGATAAAACCTCCTAATGTGTATTTGTAACAGGAAGTAAAAATCAACAGACACTGTGACACTAACTACACACACAAACACTGATAATGCAATACATTCCTTTTTTCTGCCTGGAAGCACTTAAGAGAAAAAGGAAAGCACTTAAGAATATTAATCATTTGTGGACCATTTCATTAGACTGCAAATGTTACAGTGAAGTGACGTGTGAGCAGCTTGAAAGTATTGCATATTATACAATGATTTACCATAACTATGCTCATATTCTATTTCATTACTCTCTGCTATTATAAACATACATTTCTAAAAGGTTTAAAATATTTGATTTGTATTTTAAAGAAAAATCAAAACAAAGCATATGTCTCATTGTATTTGCATGTCAACAAAGCTATCACAGCAGAAAGATTTGTGCCCAGTATTTACTGGATGGTGTCACATGCTACTTTAACTCACAACATCATGTGCACTTAGCTGCCAGAGTCAGTCCTTTTTATCTAGGTGCCATTGCCACAGAAGTATAACAGCAGGGGCTTCAGCTATGTCTTAGGCTTACATATTTCAATAAATAACAATACCCCTGCAGCATGGGTGACACTCAAATTGGAAATTTAGGCTGCATCTCCATGAGAAATATTTGATGTTATTTTCTGGTTTCATTTATACTGCTGATACCAATGGTGAGAAAGCCCAATCTTTCAAATATAGAACCACATTTCAAGCACAGTTACTACTTCTAAGGCTCATTTGTTATTCTGGAAGAGGCAAAGCAGAAATCCAGGCATACACATAAGCGATGTTTGCATAAAGCATCAGGTGCTTCCATGAGCACATTCACAGTTGTTCTGTGTCTGACTTGTGTTGCTTATTTGTCATGACCAAGCAGTTTGGTCAGAACCACTTCTTTGTCTGAGCTGCTCGGCTTCAGCAAATCCCACACAAATTGCACCCAGTGAAGATTTCTAAGTGGGATAAAAAGGTAAAATTGTAAGGTGACATCCCTATTTGAAATTAAAGTAATATGTTAACTTGTGATTGCTCTAGTTGGCAATAAAGGCAATAATATTTTCCCTAGAGAAAAGGCTAACTTTACGCAATGGTTATTCGTGCACTGATTTACATTCATGTGAATTCAGCTCATCAGGTATCTTTATGTTTGGACTGCTCTTCTATTAAACCCCTCTGAATATTAATTCTGTGTCCTCCCTGTTAAACAAGCATGTATTGGTGATGAAATGACACCACATGTTGCCCAATATTTAACAGAAAAGTGGAAATGTTTCATCTCTTATCCCTGTGATCTTGAATTTCAGTTCAGTAATTGAGCAACAATAGTTAGAAAGATGTATAGGAGTAGACCATTCAGAGGTTATACAAGGTTGCCCATATTAATGCAAATATTGAATATCCCTGTTTGGTATTTTGTGCCCCTGGAGTCAGTATAAATAGAGCTCCATCACCTGCTGGTTCAAACCTGGCTCAGTGTGTCAGGCATGATATGAAATGCAAGGAATCAGAAGTGTTTGGAGATTTTCCCATGCTTTCTTTCTAAGAATCTTGTTGAAAAGAATACTGTGCATACAGGAATGTGAGAGTCCTGAGGTTGAGAAATGTTGCACATAAGAAAACTGGGCAAGGAAAGCAATTCTGTAGCACAATATTAAAGTGGGAAGGAGTGATTTAAGTTCTTTCTTTTGTTTGATTCTTCGGTTTAGCACCTGGAAAGCTTTAAAGGAGAGTGATGAAGTACTGCTACTGAGTTTTTGGTATCAAAGCTGAGTGAAAAGGTGGGATTTCTGAATGGTTCCCTTGCCTAAGCTGATAATTAGAAGGTAACTGATTTGGAATAGGGTTTAAGAACTCAAGCCTCTTGTGTTTTAGTTTTGGTATTTTAAATAAACATTCTTCATCTCTGTGTGGCATTCCACTGCTGCTACTAACAGATGGATAAAAATTGGTAGCTAAAAGGTAATGACCTGAAATTAAAAAGCCTGCTGTAGAAAGGGTAGGATTTTGCACAATGTCACATATTTAAATATAAAATAATTGGCATCTCAGTTCAATTACAGAGCTTTTCAGGCTAAGAGAGAGCAACATCCACAGGAACCAAGCAAAACAATTATTTTCTCCATCTAAAGGTCAAGTTAAAACCCCTGACTGCCATTATTTTGATTTTTAACACCTCCTTCCCCCAAAAAAACCTCTCAAACAAACAATTATTGTACATTTGTGAAGTTTTTATTGCTCAGATCCTTATTTGCATTTCAGAATGGTGAACACGAGCAGCGCCTTGAATGAATATTTTCTGAGATTCCATTAGAATATAATTCACCTCACAGGCATTTTTAAACCGTAGTGAGATAGTTTCAACATCTGTTATTTTGCCCAATCCATTGAAGACTCTGTTGAATGAATGGGGTGCATGACAACAGAAAACCAAGGTGACAGGCTTAGATTAAACTAATACACTAACAATAGTATCATTAGTCAAGTACTAACAGCAAATCACACTTGTATTGAAATCTAGAAATAGCTGAAAGTAAAAGGAAATCCCGCAACAATGCATTGGTTTGATAATAGCAAAGAATGATTTAATGAAAGAATAAACATTCAACATGCATTCACATTTCATGTGAAGTGCTCTTGGCTGTTAAGAGTCAAGAGCTCTTCACGTGAAAGTAACATGTTTCTACCTCTTTCAGAGATGATCAGCTGAAGGAGCCTTATTAATAGCTATACAGGGCTGTTGCATTGTCCTTCTGAGTCATCTACCCACTTGAATTATTCTCAATTGACATATAAGTCTGCCTTTTCCTGCTGCTGCATTAACCAGACTGAACACAATGGGTCAGAGGCTCGGCTGGTGAGAAGCAGAAGCCAGTTTACACCAGCTAAAAAACTGGCCCTTAATATTCAAATGCTTTTATTTAGTTAACTCTAAGTATAGAGCTATTTAAATACAATTCACTCTTCTGGTATAAATTTTAATGCTGTGTACTGTTCCCTATCAGTGCTGAGAACACTTCCACATGAGTGTGGAATAAATGCCACGGAAAGACTGCATGAAGTAATAAACATGATACATTCTACCTGTAGCTGAAGGTGCCCATGGAGAATTTTTGTGTAAAACAGAAATGCATCAAGAGTGATCTGACAAGAAACAGATTCCTACAAACTGTCCGTAAAAGGAACAACTGGTTAGCAGCCCTTTGCAACCCTCCATTGTTTATGTTCCCCTAGACAAATCCTCACAGGTTACTGTGCCATTGTAAGAGAACAGCAGAAGCTTGAAGCCACTATGTTATATGAAAGCGTCAGTTAGGCATAGTTATGTCAATTAATTCTGATTTTTGATGCATTCATATCATGACTGGTTTTCAATTCTTTTTTCTCTTACAGCTAGTTTTAAGTTCTTGCATCAAGGGCCAGATTTTCATTTATTAGACTTCAACTTATATCACTAACTTCAACTAAGCAACACCAATTTATTCTCCTCAGGAAGAAGAGAGACCAGACATACAGAATAGGTGAATCTTATAAATTATCTGAATATGAAGTGGCTATCACTTTCAGTTGCCAAAAGCAACTCTCCATGATTTCTCTTTCGTTGCAGATGGCTTATGATATTTGGCAAAGAGAAACTCCTCAGGCTGTAGAAGTGCCACCCCATGTTCTGGTTAATTTAATTTTCTTTATCTGACATATTAAGTGGTAAAAAAAGGGGGAAGGTGTGTGGGGGGGGAAAGCACGATTTTCCTTTTCTTATTTGCATTAAAAAGAAAATTCTGATAGTCTACCAAAGGCACTGACAATCCTAAAAAAGTTTTCCCAGGCAACATTGAGAATTCCTTGTATACATTGCTGGGGATTTCTAAGACTGGGTTGAAAGACTGAGTAAGAGGTAAAAGGAAGGTCTTCTGGTAATATTTGCCCATCCAGCACATGGCTGCAGCATCCTAAGCCCAAAGGCAATATGAAGGTCACAAGAATTAACAACTCTAGGGTATAAGAGGAAGAAGAGAAAACAGAGAACTTCATTACAGTTGTGACCTCCATGAGTGATAGCTGTCCTGGTCTTAATTTCCTGCCTGATTATTTCCTAAATGGTTTGAGCTTTCAGTATAAAAATAAATCGAACAAATACAGATTTCTTTGACAAAATCTTGTTTACAGATTTCTGCTTTTCATCTTTTGGATTTAATGTGGGAAATCCTATGCACTAATTACTGTAGTTGAAACTCCAATGGCATATTGCTTTTTCTACTAGGTCCTTGCCTTATTTTTATCATAAAAGGCCCAAGTCATTAAATCCTTAATTTCTTTACAACTAAACACACCATTTTCTTATCTAAATAATATTACCTCAGTATGTGATACCCAAATTAGATGTATTGTCTTCAATACCACCAAATACTGTCACTTCAAACAGATTCCATTCTTTTTCCAAAGTTCTGTGGGTCCTGTGTACACCATAAATATATAGGACAACTTCTCCATCATTGCAGGTGTCCACCAGCAGAAAAAGACAGAATTTCTTTGTTAACAGCAATCTCAGTCTGAGCTATACCATGGTTAAAGCAGGCTCTAGAGAGATGCAGTTGATAACATTAAAGCAGTCTTTGCAGTGAGGGAAAAGTTTTTTATACATATGCTATTGTAATTTTTTTGTTTATGTTTAAATATTTATTTTATACATTTTAATATTTATTTTGTTATTTTTTTAAGTCCACAACTATATTCAGGAATTGACAAAAAAAATTTACAAATGTGAAGGACCCTTAGAATGAAAAAAAACTGTTTTACCATAAGTCTTTTCTGGCTGTAACTGAAATGTATATACTTTGTAGGTTTACTTTACTTTCAGGGTGAAATTGCTTTTACAATTGCAGGTGCATGAAGATGAAAATAGGGCCCAAATCACATGTGAATTCTTGATATTACCACATCATTTCATGGACCGTTTAACTTGTCTCTCATATATATGTATGTTTTATACCAAAGACACAGAAAACTTCCGTGTTATTCTAAATATTCAAAGTGTTTGCATGGATAGTGATCTTTCCAACTTCTATTAAAAACCATCACAGTCACAAAGCTCTGAGTGTAAAATGGATCTTAGCTTTCATTACTGTTTTCTATCAGAGGTTCTTAGTGTCAGGCACTCTGCAGTACCACAATTGCTTCCATAGGAATACCTCTCCATACAAGGAAGTTTATATCCTATACAAACACCACTTTGGAATTTTCCTGTTTCACAGACAAGAAGTGAAAAAAAAAAAGGAGAACCTTAGAAAAAAATGTTCACACCCTAATCTGATAATCTGTTGTACATGATTGAATTCAGCAATAGGAAAGGAAGGAGAGGAAAGGTGCTTTTTACCTAATCTTAATAAACACAGCAAAATGCTGTTTAAGAGAAAACAGTCTGTAGTTTTTCCATGTTTCTACTAGTACAGGGAAAAATGATTTTATACTAGCATAAGAACAGGAATTGGGAGATATTGTGAGGTTTGATTTATTATTAAAAAAACCCAGCTTTGTTTGTCTTAAATATACATTTCACTTGCACTAGCTACAGGACTGATTTTGAAGGCCGTGAAAAAGAGGTGCAGAACATCTGCATGGGAACCTGCTCTCGGTCTCTTTTTTTTTTTTTCCTTTTTCTCTAATTTGCATTATGAGCAGTGGAAATACGGTACAGTGGAGGGCTTCCTTCTGGGAAAATGAGTAAAGACTCTGTAAGTTTGTATATCCAAAGGCTGTTTTAAGAAGGCTGTAGTGAATGGGTGCATTCTGAGACCATTTGAGAATAACCCCAGCATGAATTAAACATGAGAAGTAGTTGTTTAAAGTTTTGCTGGTATTGCCACAGAATGTGAATGATTGCTGAGTAAAGTATAAAAGGACAGCAGATTATTAAACACAAATGGGCTGGCTAGACCCCAGAAAAAAATACTAACCCTTATGAACAACAACAATACAGGCAGATGGTAGTGGCTGCAAAGCATTTTCTAATCAGTGACACAACTTTTATAATACTGCTATATATATTTAACACAGCTCAGAACTTACCATTTTTTCTCTGTCATGTTTTTCTGACTTTATAATTCGATTCCCTTAATTTTATAATTTTATATGTGTAAGTAGCTCATCACAATTTTTCCTGTCTTTAATAGAAATACAAATACCAGATTTAAAAGAAGACCAAAAGTTTCAACATTAGAAAGAAAACTCTGTCTCAAAGCTTAAAAGAAGAAAAATTTGTTGCACAGGTAATAGGACTATCACACTCTTTCAAAATTATCTTGCATTTCTCAGCAGTTAGTCCTTTTAAAATATTAAGAAATTCACTTTCAATACATCTAAAAATTGAGAGACATTCAGAGATGGATTTACTCTTACACATGCTTTAACAGACTTCAGGCAAGGAGTTGTAACAACTCACTGCAAAAAGAATTGTGTCTTTGTGCAAGTAAATAAAATTAATAAGAACATGTTTGCTCTGCTTGTAATTTAAATAAAATGAATTTAGATGTATTTAGAAAGGTGGAAACTGAAAAATATTTGCATGTTAGTTCCACACCTAGAAAAAAACAAGTCATTATACATGTGCTATATTTCTTGAATATATTATAAATACCATTAATACCCAACTCCGCTCTAACAAGTATATTACTTGTTCTTAATTTCACGAGACATCTAGAGAGAGCTTATTCTAATTTTTTTTAAAGAATTGTAGCATTAAAACTTAAATATGTAAATTCCTTCCCAAACTGGGTCAAAATATGTTGACTCCCAGAGATCTTCATAACAGCACTATGGCATCCTGTCTTTCTCCAGACCCAAAGTACTGAGTCTGAATATGAAATATAACACTGGAGGCAAGCAAAAAGGGTGGAATGGAGAGTTATGTGGAAATTTGGCTCTGCTTTCTGCCCCATGCCATGGAGTAATAGGAGAGTAAGTGCTAGCCAGAATATGTGACACAAAGAGCAGTAAGGGGGACAAGGTCCCATGAATTTCTTCACATTAATGTGCATTTTTATTGAGTTGCAGCCTGACAGGTAAGCACAGAGTAAGGGTTAGGGCCAGCTCTTCCTTCTGCTGGCAAATGTCAATTGGAAAGAAACAGAAGCCCAAAGGAAATTGTTAAAAAAACAGTATGAAAAAATCTGAAGGGAAAAAAGTTAAAAAAATAATTTTCCCCTCCCTACCATTCCACTCTCTGAATTTGAATGCTGAGGCACTGTTCTGTAATGTCTTTTTCCAGGTTGGCAAAACAATTTGTCTTTGAGCTATAAACTCACCGTAAGCCGGAACTGAATACAGTTAATTCTTACTACAGTTTGCCACATCAAAACAATGACAGCGTTGAATTTATAGCTCATTCCTATAGACCATATGATATTTGTAAGTAAGGCTTAGATAAATTCAAGTTCTCTATAGTTAACAATCAAAAGGATTTTTATGTGAAGCGTGCCATATAGTATGAATCACAGATTAAATTACAGATGCACATGGCATAAAGTTTAGACTAGTCACCACAACAATGTCTATGCTCATTTTTTGCAATCAATCCAAATGAATCACCAATCCATTAGATTTCAACTTAAGAGTAGTAAGATTGTAATTAAACTAAACTAATTAAATTTTTATCCTCATAGTAAGAATGCATTTAGTCTGTTTATATGAGGTTATATATATATCTGCTGTAGAATATCTGCAGGATGTCTTTAAAAATTCATTTTTTGTTCAAGAATGTTTTAAATATTATACATAAATTTGCTTTATATGATATTATTTACTACTTGAAGAAAAAGCATCCTTGGAGGAACAAAGGAAAATTATATTCTCATCTAACTCCAGCGTCCCAGTCCAAGATTAATAATTGTTTGCAAATCCTATATTTGATATCTAAATCATGTTCAATGGCTTTCATTCGTGATTGTAGATTGATACAGTCCTCTCCGAAAAATATATTTATCTTTTGCAACACTCATCAAACACTAAATACCTAACTAGGTTGCAAGAAGAATCTTTAATTCCATCATTTTGCTCTGGTAATTGCTTTTCCTTCCTTATGTTTAACTAGAGTAAATGAACAATAATTTTAAATTTCTCTTGACACTTGCTATCTGACATTGTATAAAACATGAACAAGGTTGTGAATGCTGAAAAAGGTAACTGTCACAAGAAGAGATTAAACTACATGAATGTATTTTAAAAAGCTGATGCAAATTCAAAAACCAGTTGGAATTTATGCCTAAATCAGTTTCCCAAATCTGAGGGCTTATATATTGTATCTGGCTATTTGAGTGGTAAGAAAAAAATTATTTTCAAATAAATTCTAAACTTCAGCATGGCTAGAAAAAAATGCTTCCTCCATCTCTTGCTATTAGCAGAGTCCCACATAGAAATAGAAATTTATCTTCAGAACAGGGGCAAGTGACTCCTGTCTCCATAGGAGATTGCTCCTTTTTAAAATGCCCACTGCTGACATAACATCTACCCTAGGAAGTTTAGCATTCTCTTCTGACTGACACTTTTTAGCCTTCAATTTCACGGGATTTACATACTGGCCTCCCGAAATGCATGAAATATTGAGGGCCTGAGACAGGAAAAGCCTTCATTTATGTTCTTAAAAGGGGCTGTACACATATGTTTTGGACATTATCACCTGCATAAATAGTTGCTAGAATTTGCACTTGCAGACGTCATTAAGCCAGGTGTTCTTACACACAAAGAGAACAAATCTGCAAACATTACTCTAAAATCAAGAAAAGGGAAGTTTACATGTAATAGTTTTAAATGATGGCAGTAGTCATAACACCACAAAGGGTAGTAAAGAATTATCTTCAAGCATCTCAGTAGCAGCAAAAATTTTTTCAATATTACTTTTGTCCTAAGCAACCTGTGCTTTTAAACAAGTCTCTTTTTTTTTTATTACCACTTTGTAAATCAATGAAAGAATAAATAATTAAAATAAATGCTACCTACTCTTTCCAACAGCTTCTGTAAACAATCTTTTTAACAAGTTTAAATGTATTCTGCTTCCAGCTGGGATGAAAATTTACAGCTTGGTTTTAAAACACAGTGCCTGGGGACTATATTCTCTTCTAAGACACAAATGCACAGCTCCCACCCTTTACAGCAGAGCTGGCATACAGAGATCAGAATGCATCCTAGAGGATCACAAGGATCATTCTCTGTCTTTACTGGAGGGTTTCAGCATGACATAAAATACCTAAAATCAGTCTTAACTGTATAGGTTAAAAAAACCCAAAAACATTTGGATATTTACAAATCCTCAAAGGAAGTGACCTAATTTGACCAACAGTAGTGTAATTATGCTCCACACATACTTAGATAAGACAGTAGGCATTTTCTGAAACTAAGTTATGGACTACTATTACTAATTAATATTGTCCTTCAGGCAATAGAGTTCTTGCATTTAAATTTTTCTAGGTAAATATTCATTATTAATGTTTGGAACTGCTTTGTCCATACTGAAAAGACATTTTTAAATAAACAAATGGTATGTACATTATCTTTTTTCCGAGACCTTCAAATTCAATATCTTTTTGTGTTGCATGCACAGAACAACTGAAGGGCATGATTTTGATATTAAAAATACATGTTACTCATATACTGAAGTATTCATACGATAATTAAGGTTCTATGCTGTACAAGAGGAGGAACAGAATCTTACAAGTGTGAGGAGTGTATGTGTTTATATGAATGAATGAGAGGGAAGATAGAAAAAAATAATAAGTGATCTCCGGGACATTGCAAGGAAGCCAAGTGATTTTTTACAAAAATTAGATGAATATTCAGCTTGCATGATCAGGATACCTATAGGAAGAACTGTGTCCCTGAAAAGGAAATCTGAAGGGATAAATGTGCTAGGAAACTAAAAACTGCAGCATCTTGAGATCAGTTCATTGGATATTTTGAGGGCATGGATTGGAACATTTCTTAGTAAACCAATGGAAAGACCCACTGAGTTTATAAATGTAAATTAATCTATGAAAAATGTAGACATTAAGCTGCTCAGATTATATTACAAATGGACTTCCCAGCATATAAATTGTCACAGAAATCTTGAGGGGTTCTTCTTTGGCTTGGGTACCCAAACACAGCTCAAGTTTAGCTCTCAAGACTCTCAGTTACTGGCCAGATCACTTTCCTTATGAAACACTCAGAACCATCATTAATTTCTTAAGACTTCCTGTTATCCATTGTTTAAGACCAAAACTCATATTCTCAAACCCAGAGAAATATTTGCCCAAATCAAAGCTTCATCTTATGGTAGCTGACCCCATTTTTGAGACATTTCTTGCTTTTTTGCACATCAGGGAATTCAGAAACATAACACTCCCCTTTCCTTCAGGGAAGAGCTCAGACACTGCACTGGCAAGTGCAGACACCTCTGTGTTTCACTCTTCCTCTTCTGCCCTAATTGTCAGGGTGTTTTACCACATCTTTCTTACCCTGGCATTTCAGAAGCACATCCCACGACCTGGAGTGCACCTAACAGAGGCAGACAGCAGACACAGACAAATTGTGCACTGAAAACTCACAGGTTTGTGGGGAACAACAGGCTGACCAGGCTTGCTTCAGTCCATGGGAAGATCATGGAGTAAATAACATGGAAGCTGTTGTCAAACTTATTAAAGACAAGAAGATGGCTGTGGGTAGTCAGTATGGGTTTATGAAGGGAAATGGATGCTTGACCAAATTTATAGCATTTTACAGTGAGTTGGGAGGGTGGTGACTGTTGTTTATCTCAGCTCTTGCACAGCTTTAGACACCATTTCCCGTAACACCCTCATGGATAGACTGAAGTGGTCAGTGAGGTGGATCAAAAGCTGGCTTATTGCTGGTCTTGAAGAGGTGTGATCAGCATTCCAGAGATCAGCAGGAAAACAGTCACTAGGGACATGCTCAAACGCCAGTACTGGGGCCAATAAGGCTTCATACCTTCATTAATTACCTAGACAACAGGGTAGAGGTACTCACACCTTGAGCAGGTCTTCAGGTGGAAAGTGGCATGCTGCTCTACAGAGGAACCCCAAGGGACTAGAGAAATGGGCTGGCAGGAACCCTGTAAAGTTCAGCAATGGGAGTGTAAAGTTCTGCTCCTCGGCAATAACCCCATGCACCCACAGGGACAACTGGCATTCAAGCTCCATTTACAAAGCCTTGAGCAACCTGCTTTAGTTGTGCCAGTTTTCAGTAGGGGGCTAGACGAGATGATTTCCAAACTTCAGCCATTCTGACATCCTGGTTGGAAGCACCTTCCACCTCCTTTGAAATGAGCTGGCATCTTTTCCAGTGGCCGTTTTTGCCCAGCAGTGGAGTCACAGCTGGGAAGGCCATCATGTCTTTCACTAACCCTTTCCAGCTCTGTGTTGGTTAGAGTCAGTCTTGCATGGCACTCTGGCTTCAGATGGTTTTCTGCATCTTGCTATAAGAAAGAAATCCTCAGAACAGAAACAGCTGTCTTAAGATATCTTTTTTGTCCCTGATTTAAATTCTCACAGTTTTTATAAATGGAGGAAATATACCTTAACATTCTTATACTTTTTATAAATTTCCAGCAGATGGTGGGAGTGGGTGTGTGTTTGATAAAAACCGCATAATCTATTTGGGAACAGTGCTAAAAGAGTAGTGTTACAAACACCTAAAAAGCCTTAGGTTAAGTAATCTAACTCTTAAAATGATCATCTGGGTGTTTTATTGGTTAAGGAGTTGACTGTTAAGCTAGAAAAGTGACATTATCATCATTAAATTATTTTATATTAATGTAACAAGCAGAATGATTTTGAATGGGATTTGAATATTCCATGAAGCCCTGTATTACTGAGGCAGGTATTCTAGTTGCCATCTAAACATTAATAATTTCAATAAGAAAACGTTATCCATTGTCTTATTACCAGTAATTTGGGCAAATGATCTGATTAGCACTAAAGACAAAGCTTTAATATCAGCTTTAGAGCTGGGAGTTATTGGTCTCTTCCTATAGCTGTTATCAACTTTAAAAATAGATCTATTTGCACAAAGGCTAGAATTTTTTTTTCTGACATTACATTAATTATCAGGTTGTTAATGAATTTTACTTCAATTTTTACTTTTGCAGAGGTGGGGACCTTTCCTTGCTTGCTTCAATCTAACAAACAGTATAAAACTGGCAATGCATGTTTGAATTAACCACTCCAGACTTTAGAGTTCAGTACTTGAGGTGATTAGAGATAACTGAAGTCAGCCATGTTGTGGGGTCCATAAAAGTGTTCTCTGCCATCATATCTGAGCTGAGATTTGCATCCAATCACGTGCACATGTAACAGGTTATTCTAAAGGTACACAATTCTTATGCACTGTCCGTGCTTCCAAGCTTCTGAGTTTCAGAAATAATATGAATCCTGCACCTTCATTCACTTCCTCGCATACATGAGCCAGCAATCAGGTATGGAAGTGAGTAGAAGTAAAGCAAAGGTGCTGAAAAGGTAAGTTCAACCAGTACAAGAGGTAGCAAGTGGAATATGTGTAATAATCTATTTTGTAGTGTTCATCAGAAAAGAGGGCATTTTGTTGAATTATCCAATATTTTCCCATTCTAGTTCTATCAAACTCATAACATAAAATCTAGGATTCTAGGATTCACTAGGATTCATAGAAGGTTTCTTTCAAAAGACATTCCTTATCATTTATAAAAAATTCATTCAGAAAAAAAACAGAGGGCAGAGGGATAGAAGCTTTTTTTTGCTTTAATTGAAGGGATCAGATCCTCAGCTAGCCTATTAAGTCAATAAAGCTACTCTAATAAACAACAGCTGAAAATGTTGGCTTTTGCATTAGTGATAGATCTTCCTATTCTGTAGTGAGGCATGTACTAAGAAAAGGCTTGGAAAAGGTTGGCTGAGTGAGTCGACTCAAGAAATTGGAAGGCGATATGGGCAAAAAAAAATCTTCAAAAATAAGAATAGCAAGCACACTGAGAAGGGCTTACATTGAAAAAACTGAGCAGATGATCAGATAGTGAAGAGTGGGCCTTGGCTAGATCCAAGGGAAGACTTACAGATGAGGAACCGAGGTATGCCCAAAATACCAGCTAAAGCAAGCGGCTCTGTAAAGGGAACTGACATGATAAGAGTAAGACATTTTTTTTTATAGAGTAAAATCACTTTCTGGTTTCAGCTTCTGAGCTTTTTCTCTTAAAATGTTTTGCTATGCTATGCTTATTTGCTGACTGTTACAAATTTAAGGTTGTGTTTCGTTTTACTGTGTCCCTCCATCCATCAGTCAAGCAGTAGCAGTTGTGAGACAGAACCTGGAAGAGTGGAAAAAAAAAAGCAGTTTCCTCTTAGACAGCAGAAGGGGCAGCAAGAGGGGCACAGAACAGATGAGAAAACAGCCAACTCATTTACAGATTTTCTCATTTGAGGTTCTTGATACAAAAACATTCCTGGTTCTGATGTGCAGACTGAGGCTTGTCTATATATTTATAAAATTAAGTGAAGTGCAAATCACACTAGAAGATTTATGCTAACGGTGTTTCTAAAACACACCAAAATGAGTAGAATGTATCACCAACTGCTTCTTGCAACTATACTTCTTCCATAGAAACATTTTTAATAGTTTAGCAATTAAAATAAAACAATGGTTCAGCAGCTGAACCAAAGATTTCAGGATCTTGTATTGTGCCTTGCACCGGCCTCCCTTCATGACCTTAGTTCACTGTCTTCTTCCCCAGTTCTCACAGAGATGAGATGACTAATTCAAAAACAGTGCTGTTTAAAACTCCAGTTTAGCTGCTTCTTAATCCTCAAGATGCCTGCAGTAAATAAGCATTCTAGATTTAGGGGTTCTCTGGGTCCTTATGTAATTTCATGGTGTTTCCAAATTATTAGGACTGAGCATCTTGTCACAGATCTTGTATTTGATCCTGGCTAAAATATAGAAATTTGAGAGTCATCCACCTAAGATGACTGGAAGGGTTCAACTGGTTCTGAGAGTGCATCTGACATGCAAACAGAAGAGCTAACCTTCCCAAATGCAGCTGCAGCTGCTATTTTAAAGTACAGAGAGGATACGTCCCTCTTATATGATAGTCCACTGATGAGGGCTCTTGTCAGGACGTGTGAAACACAGATTTAATTTCCTTCTCTTCCTGAGGGAGTTCAGCCTTTCATTTCCCACCTCTCAAGAGTCATTTAATCTCCTGGCTAGAGCTTATTTTGGGTGGGAACATTTTTCACCTCTTCTGTTAAAGCAGCGTTCCCATACAGAAAAAATTCCAGAGCCACTGCCTATGGAAGAAAAGGGTGCCTAACTCCCACGTATGCTTTAGGGAATCCCATGTGTGATTCTGGAGCATACTGTGGGAAGCAAATCTCTCAGCATTAGGCATTGGGGAAGGGTGTGTGTGTGTGTGTGTGTGTGTGTGTGTGTGTATGTGCGGACACATGACAATTTTAGCTAAATCCCATATTGAACCTGCTTTAATTGTACCTTACCTAAAAGAGCTGTTGTAAAGATAAATAAACTGAGAGTTCAGATACTGATGTAGTGAATGCAGAGCAAGTATTTTGAACAGAATGTGCACGTATGGGTTTGAATTTTATGATTCATGCCACAAAATTATGAATATGCATGGAAAAGTAAGTTACTGTTCATAAGACTTGCAATACAAATTAAAAGATACATTCATTAATAAAACATTGTGGGGGAGGGGGAATCAAGTATATTTGACATTTTTAAGAGAAAATGGAAAGTTATTATATTTTCATTTAATCAGAACACTTTACAACAGAAGAATTTGGATTAGGTATTGACAGAGTGTCACCTGATAAAAATGTGTGGTGAAGTTTGAGCAGCAGATGTCTCACCCAGGGACGCTTCCCTGAGGAAACAGCAGGAACCTCCTGTACACTCACTTTGCCTGGCATTCATCTCCCTACCAGCTGCCAATTTTAAACTATAGCAAGTCTCTCAGTTTATAGTCCTTTCAAGCTAAAATCTGTTACATTTGGGGAAAAATAGCAATACTTATGTAAATCAATAATTGCATTGTATGTAATACAGTAAATCTATAACACGCCTAGAGTGACACTAACAACACCACGCACGGGTGTGTTATCAAGGAACATGTACAAAGTGAATCATATGCATTATATTCTGAATATGTCTTGTTCAAGCACTCATTTTGTTTGGCACAAACAGACCTCTTTTTGCAACCCAGAAATAAATATCACTTTGTTTCATCACCTTTTTTTTTTTTCTTCAATGAAACTATTTTCTAGGGCTAAATCCTAGCCTCCATTCACATCATAGCTCGCCTTCAGTTTAAGTACTCTACACAGTGATGATTACTGATATCTGCTATCTTTCACTCTGAACTGCAGAGCACTGGTTAAGCAGCCATGTAGAGGTTGGTGAAACCCTTATTTCTTCATATTAATGAGAGTTTCAAAATTAGGGGCAGATTCAAGATAAAAATGGAAAATAAAATACTGTGGAAGTACTGTGTCTCTGGAAGTAACTGCGAAAAGAGACTTAAATTAACTACTCTTTCATTCTACATGCTTATCTCCTGTTTTCTTGCCTCACTGTGCTGGGTTTTGGTCCTATGTGTCACAAATGTTCCAGTGCTGAATACAAACACAATTTTTACAGCTTATTTTGGTGTTTCTCCTGAAAATGTTCTAGTAATATTTTATGTGAAATCACATGAAAGATGGCAGCTTGATTATCCGAGGGAACTGAGAGAGCTGAGGGCCAAGACAGGTGCAGGCAGAGTCAATTGTTACAGCTGCTCTGTGATGTACACTCAAGCACTTCCCAATGTCAAACCAAAATAGGATTTCCAAATATTTTTTCACTGGCATATCTGAGATTTTATCTCTCAGTAATGTCTGACGTGGAGCAGATAGGAACTAACAGTGACAATATGCGAGTTCTACCTTTACATATGAAAATCCACATTCCTTCGGGCTCCCCAAAACAGAAAGACTTCTAAAGGAATAAAAATTATTAATGTATGGTTTTGGTACAATTTTACAAAAATGTAAGGAAACAACGATAATAAGAGAGGGATTTGACCATATCATTTCTAAAGATGTCAGAACCCAAATACTACTTTCATATTAGAGACTGGCAAAAATAATGAGATGTCCATGATGGCCATTTGGCTCCATTTATAATTTAGCTCCCTTGACAGTCTCATGCTTAATCAAAATTTAGACCCTGGGCTCTGATTTCTGCTTCCCACATGTGATGGTTTGGGTAGGCTATACTCACTGTACAACATTGTAGGAAAATTCTACCTTGACAAGAAGATTGTCTTGCCATTACTATCCATTTGCACCATGAGCCATTTGTGCAGCACTTTGGTGATAGATCTCCCACATCCAAAATACAGCAAGATGCAACCTCATTGCACAGCAGCTGTGTATCATCTAAACATATATTTCTGGCCAGAAAAGTTTATAAAATTAATAGGAGTTTGGATGTATTTTGCAAGAGATTTAGATATGGACATTTTCTTTTCACTCATATATTATAGTCTCACTACTTTCTAATTTTCTGACCAAGGAAGGAAAGCAGAAGCAGTGGAATGACTAAGAGAATGACTGTGGTATAATTCACATACCACTTAAGTATGTGAGTTATAATTGGTCTTCTTTTCTAATTAAGTTAAACTCATGTCTTTCCATAGCTCTTTGGAGCCTTAATGTAAATACAGTTTATTTAATTTGTCAACATAACTTGTATATATATTTGGACATTATAAAGGGATGTGGAATCTGTGAACCCACTGTTACTGTTGAGATAGGACTATAAATGTTCTACAAAGGCTTTTTCTTCTGCCTGAATCCCTTAAGGTGGATTAAAGGCTGAATGACATCCTTCCCACCCCCGCCCTGCTTTGGAACAACAATGGGAAAATGTCCTGGTTTGCAGTTTTCTATCCCTTTTTCTCTAATTACTTGGTTCACACATGAAAATATGTTTGCCGCTTTTATTTGCCCTGGGGGCTGCCTTTTAATGCATTTATCTATTGAGATTATTTATTTTTACACATCACTACAGAAGAGTCACTCTGAGTGCCATATTTTCTAATATCAAAAATTTGTATGCTTTGAGAATCCAATATCTTCACATCAACAAGTAATTTATTTCAGTAGGGACAGAGCAACAGAACGTATCTCATTTTCTATGTTTGCATTTTGATATACTGATATGTATTAAAAGTACATGGTAGTTCTGAGCATGAGTGGATGACTTACATATGTCTATTTATATTCCATTACTGACCAAAGAATAGAAGGCTAACTTCAGAAAATTAGATGTAACCTATTAAATATGATTATCCTGAGCGTTTTTTCTAGTGAGGGTTAAAAATCATTTTACTTGAAGCTTTTTTTCCATTGTCTGTACTTTATTCCTCAGGATATAAATCTATTTTGTAATTACTCCCTTCTTATCTCAGAAACTTTGCCTGACACACCATTCCATATGTTTATGATTCTCTGAATGAAAAAGTGTTCCCTGACAACCATTCAGATTTTTTTTTCCTTTAATTTCCATTTATGCCTTATTGTCTTATAATGTTCAGCTGAAAATATATGTTGCAATATTGTGTGACATTATCTGTATTACTTAAGATTTTATATAACCATACATCAGTGAAACATCAGATAAATCTCATGCTTCTCCTTTTTTTCCCTACATCTTCCCTTCCAGAACTGTATAGGTAGTAGATTCAATTTAGTTTCTATGACAAGTTGACTTTAAGCATTTCTTACAAACCTAGGACAGAACACATCTGCAATTTTGTTTGAGTCACTTTGAAAAGTGAACTGTATATATATGGTTTCCTAGGTCTGCTCTGCATTTAGAAAAAAAAATCAGGAATTTTTAAAAATGTTTACACTCAGCACTATGCAGTATTGTTTACAGAACTTCATAGATTTACTAGCATTTGTAAATTACGGGAATAATCCAGCAGCATGCTGAATAAGAGCTTCAGGACTAGAACACTATATAATGTTACCTGACTAATTTGCTGGACTTCCTAATAAATAACTAAGTAACACAAGAAAGGTATTGAGATGATTTGTAATCCTACGGTAATGGCTTCTAAATAGTTAAGATTAGACTGAGAGATGAGAACCTTTTTCCCCTATATGCCATATACCAGCAGGGGACAAAATCAATCTTGTGAAGGCTCTGATTACTTGTGCTGCAAGTTTCTTGTCAGCAGATTCAAAATGTGCAGTGGAATGAATCTTCTGCAAGGTAGAGCTGCTGTCTATCAGCTGGGCATCTTTCCTCCCCTCTCTCCCTCCACCTTAACTTCCCATGGAATATCTGGTTGTGATAAATTAGAAGAAGAGAAAATACAAGACGCTTCAGTGCAACCATTTTAATCCTCTACTGTCAATGCAGAGGAAAGGTGACACCAATTTTAGTATCTTCCAGATGAAAAATGTACCCTTGAACTGAGAATTTGAGGAAGTTAAGGAACAAATGAAGGAATCACTTTTGTTTAAAATATAAAGCTACTTGAGTGTATACAAAAATGTTGCTTTCAAAGGACAGGATTTAAATCCACTAAGGACTGTGATTTAATCTGAAAAAGAGACCGTAAATAAAATTCAAGCTAAAACAGAGCTCTTATTGGAAAGGGTAAAGAAAAAACACTATGGTTAATGCAAGCATTTTTGGGGGTACAAAATCCAAATCCAAATAATTATCTGAACAGAATGTCAGAGTCTACTTTTTTCTTTTTTGTAATCCAAATCCAAATAATTATCTGAACAGAATGTCAGAGTCTACTTTTTTCTTTTTTGTAATCCAAACCAAATCCATATCTGGTCCTTGGCAAATTTTGGTGATTCTGTGGTAAAGATTTTGGGGGATTACACTTTAATTTTGATCAAGATAGATTTAAGAAAATTATTTGTGTTTTTGGAATGAAATTAAAGTTATTTACAATGAACTAAGAAAGAAATTTGGTGTTTTGAAAATAGAAATCTGTCATGCATTTTAACCATGTTTTCTCTTAGTGCTATAGAAAAGTAACTTGTATTTTCTTGCCGCTTTGGTGAGGAGAAGTGTCAGTTTTGCTGCTTAGAGTTCTAATAGCAAGGTCCAATTTACAACACAAGGAATTGCTGCTTCCTTCTCCCTGTCTTCAATACTCTTCAGTAGCCTTGGAAAGGAACTACAGATTCCAAATAAATATTCCCAGATTAATGCATTCTGGAGAACTTGAAGAAAAATTTGGAAAATTGGGAATTAAATATTCTTAAAATTCTACCACAAAACCAACACCTAGCATCTTGAGCAGTCTGTGAGAACTTGATTTTATTCAGTTTTCCAACAGTCACAGTTAGACAGGTGGGTTGGGGAAGAGGTATCATCTTCCTATCTTGCAGATGGAGAACTGCACAGAGGAAACGGACCAGCAAGGGCAGAAGCATGATGTTTTCCTGCTTTCTGCTTCCAAAGTCTAACCATCCATCCATTTGGTTCACCCAAGAACTTTGCCTCCAGTGTTATTCAAATTTTTGAGCTAAAATTTCTAGTTTTATAACAAGACTGAAATTCTGTTTGAAGGCAAAAATGTTCCATTTTAGCAGGCATGTGGTTGCTAATTGTATTAATTTTCAGATTAGTTGATATTTGGTTTTGCTTGCTAATCAAGTTCCCAAAGACCTAAAATACTCCCAGTACTCAGTGCTCACACTGCCCCTCACAATGGCAGAGACATGCCACAGCCAGCAGAGGATCTTCAGGGAGCTGCATTTGCAACTCCTTTTCTGCAAGAAACCTCACAGAAGGGAAAACAGACCCATGCAGTCTTCAGAGGGCTTTGAATTGGCCATTTCATCAATTCTCCAGATAATGGTTGAGTGCTGGGAGATAGGAAGTGGAAATGACTATACTTTTTCATCTTTTCTCATGATCCTTGGCACAGAGCACTATAGATGCCATTGATTTCAGGCCAAAAAGGTGATCCTGCTGTACTTCTGTCACCAACAACAAAATAAATCAGCTCTTTTCCGTCCTGTCAAGTGCTGTCCTCTGCCCTATGCTCATCTGAATCAATCTTAAGTAAAAAATAACATTCTGAGAATTACAGTTTATTCAAATAAGCTGTAACTTGCAATGAAATTGCACTCACAGCATACATTATGAGAGTTTTCTGTTTCTCAGATCTTTGGACTGCCTCTTAGTCAACTTCTGATACATCAGAGCCAAGCTCAGACATTGCTATTTCAAGCAATGAGAGGATATTTGAAAGGGTGAAAACTCTTAGATCTGTGGTAGCCGCTGAACATGGTATGATCTTGAGCAGGAAACTGCAGCCCTGATAAGGTGCTCTGTGGACTTTAGGTTTAAGGAGACCTAAAGAAATTAAGGTCTCTTTAAACCTCAGAGAAGACCTCAGAGAAATTAAGAGAGCAGCATTTCAGTCACCCCTGCTCTGTCTGCTGTCCCCAAAGTCCTGTAAGAGTGCCTAGCTGGGCAAAGGGTGGAGGACAGAGGCACCAGGCTCCCTTCAGGCATATAGAGCTGGCTTTCAGGGGCCTGAGCCAACTGCACAGATGACCTTCATAGCAGAGTTGTTTAGGCTGAAATTGCCCCCACACACTACAGAGAACAATGTATGATAATCCACTTTATTCACACACACACTGAGACAGGGAAAAAAAAAAAAGAATAAAAATGAAGACAGTATAGATTACAGTAAAAGGAGACTCAAAGTTGGCTACTGCATTTGAATTGCAAAGTAGCAATCAATTAGTTTATCATTAATCAGATAATTTTGGGGTTCGTGAATAATATGAAAGGAAAAGAAGAAATAACTACCAGGATAATTTTCAGGAACCATCTCTCAGCTTTATAAACTAATCCTCCTCTAATGGCCCTTTTTAATGTAATTTATAGGTTCATCATTACCCTTTTTGTATTAGTAATTATTTCTAAAATACCAAAGAACCATCTTTTTTTCAAGGTCCTTCCATGTGCCTGATTTACAGCTAGGCTCATGTTGGACTCTGTCTTTCTGAGGTTTGACATTTCAAAATATTTATAGCTCTTTTACATTAATGCCTTTCTCATGAATCTGAAGGTGACCGTTATTTCTTACATCTTATTGTAATTAAATGGATCAACTATAGCTTTATTATTTCCACTATTTATCTGTGCAGTGTGTTAACACATTCAGATTAGCAAGTGATATTGAACATTATGTGAATTATAACAAACAAATATTTCCTAAAACATGGGTAAAACTTGATGCATTGGTTAAGAAATCGTTCCAAGTGAAAGCACAAAATCTTTAATATTTTATTGATCAGATCTAAACCTTCTGCCCAAAGTGGCAATTAAATTTCAATTAAACTGACTGAAAGCATCATATTAAATTTCAGCACTTTACGAGCTATCAGATAATGCTGCAGGACAAATCTTTAGTATGATCACACTCTTTTCAAATTATATTATCCTGTTCATTCACAATAAAAGTGACAGCTTTAGGTATACTTTCAATATTTCTTGAATATAAACCCTCTAATGAACACATTTTATTGCCTTTAAATCAATTATTATTGGATATTTTAATAAAGTGAATTGAGCACTTTGTTTTACACACTGCTTAGAAGTTATTATATTTTGCAGTCAGCACAGCAAAGAACAGTAACAGTATGACAGAAATACCCAAATACTTAACGTTATGCTATAAATTAAATCAGCTATTTACAATTATACAATTATGCTGCATTCCATTTCACAGCAACTACTGGTACAACATATTAATTAATAACTCTTTAAATCATCAGACTTTCAGTCTCACTGTGTTTCAATAAATGAGATAAGCTGAAGGTGTAATCAAAATTGGAAGAAGACCCTGCAAGTCCTTTTAAAGTATTGTCATATGAATATGCTGCTTCTCCCTTTGCTCCAGTGGCTCTGTGCATGTTTTGATGTTTAGATTGTCCAAAATACAGTTGGTGGTGGATAAATTTGTTCAATTCAGAGGATATTATCACTCTGTCTCCTTTTAAGTTACACATGTACAGATATTTAAATGTCAATAACAACGTTCACCAGATTTTTATCATTAAATATAATAGGCATGAGGCAAATCTAACAAATGACTGAGAGTAGTCAAATTAATTTCACTTAGCAGGCATTTGAGCATGTTGAACTGAACAGAAATCTATATTCTATATTGATGTTAAAAAGTTATTATGTTCTTACAGATGATTACCAAAAATAATTATCCAGAAATAGCAGATAAATCCTCAGGTGGACTTTTACAGTCGTGTATAGTCATTACCTGAGGGAATACCTATATTCTAACCTCCAAAATTTCTCTGCTTCTGCAGATGCAGATGTCAAAGGTAAAAGAGACAGGTAACAGAGTGGGTTTAGGACAAAGCATCCTGTGGGTTCATTGTCTACCAGTAAGTGGTTTCTTTTGTAGCTTCTTAATTCCTTAAACTTAATTATCCTCTGGCTAAGGTCTTCAGAATCTTAGAAGAGCAGAATAAGAGGCTAAAACAAATACTCTCAATAGAGTTCAATAGTCCCTTGCTTCAATCAAGTCTATCTCCTCTAATAGTCAGATGACTTTACATTCTCTTTTCCTTTTCATATCATGCCAGTTTTTGAAGCAGATTGAAATGTAATGTTCTGCATTTAGAGAGAAACAAAAATAAGTAAAGGCAAATTCAGAGGGCCAAGGGGAGCACCTTTCAGAATATTCCTAGACCTTTATTGTGCTTGAAGTACAGAGTTAAAAATCTGTATGTCTTCTGCTGATACACAACAACACAGTATTCCAGAGATTACATTATTTCATACGAATAAATCTGCTTTGTTTATTTTTGTCAGTCAACACTTCTTTTGCATTCAACTATCCTTCTCCCTTGGGAGCAGAGCGAAGAATTAGGTGTATAAGGAAACAGGAAAAAAAAAAAAGCTTTTGCGGAACGACAAACCTAAAAGCATCCTTTTGAAAAAACTGTTCTTTTTTATTTTTCAGTGCATATCAAGATAAGAAAAGTCCTGCAGAGGGTCAAACAGTGCTTAAGTAGCTAAGTAAAGGAATTGCCCTCCAGAGCAGGTGTTTGTGCTGTCTCAGCAGGCAGGGATAGTATATGTTGCATCAAACACAGTTTGCTCAGCATGTGTTCACACCTCCCCTGACCCCGACACTTCCTGGCTTTGCTACCATGAAAGTCTCATGAGAGAGGAGGTGTGTTTGAGTGGAGTGTGGGTGGATCTTTTCAGCAATGAGATGCTCTCAGCTGCACAAGCAAGGGAACAGCAGCCATTTTTTTTTATAGTGGTGATCTCCCCCTGCCCTCGTTTAAGCAAGGTCCTGACCCAGCTCCCAGCCATGCAGCTCTTAGAGCTGCCTGCATGCAGTGAGCACACTGCTGGAGCCTCATCGCATCCTGGAAATTCCCAAGCTGCTCTCTCGTGTCAACCTGACCAGCAAATCTGGCACTCTTTCTGAAGTCTCTGTCCTCTTAAACAACCTCTCTCTTACTGGATTGGGAACATAACATGGCCCTGGAAGGCAGTGTAAGTCAATCTTAGTGAGCCAGGACACATTCAAAGTGATTTGGTTAATCACCCACAGGGTAAGAAGCTGCAAATCAGGCAAGGTTTGGACCACTTGTGACTGATCAACGTGTATCTGCTTTGGCCGAAGGGATGTTTTCCCTTGATTCATCAGCCATCTTTCAGAACAACCTGCCCTGTGTGGGTCAGGTGTTTGCCACAACAAGGGGCGGGGGATTGCTAGGGGAAAAACTTTTACTCTCATGCTGCCTGAGTCTTGACTATTTTCCAAAAAGCAAGATCAGAGTCAACATAAGGAAAAGTTACGTAAATATTGAATGGCTTCTAAATATATTAATCCCTAGACACAGTCATAAGAATAATTTTGATTGTGTTTTAATGGAGCTATAGAGTGATTTTTATCACTGAATTATATTTGCAGTGGAACTCTGCAGGAAGCTGCTAAGTTTATATGGTAATGGGGAGAGAAAGAAAAGAGATGGGGGTGGGCAGACAGCAAAAGCTTGCCTTGATTTGAAGGTAGTTTGCATTTTTTCAATCCTTACAATTCATTCTGATGTGGCTTTGTTGTCTGAGCAAATCTTTTTGAATCTATCATAATAATCAACTTTTACAGATTCTTCAAATACATTTGAAACTGCCACTGAGTCAGAAAAGCTAAACCGAAGGCAGCTACACTGGCATTATTCCTACTCATATCTAGTGATATGCTGGATTTATTCATACCACCAAGAAAAAAGAAAAATCTATTAATTTTGGTCAACTGTATAAATGGGAATTTACATTTGTTCTCCAACATTCATGAAAAAGACTGTCCTGCCATTGTGGAATGCAGAAAACAATCTATCAGGCTTTCAATAAACTGCAGAATATATATGTGGTTCAACCTATCTGAAATGAGATGCAGTGCTAGCAATATGGAGAGCCCCAGCAAGGCTAGCAATAAAAGTAGATATACAGTAGCTGACATCAGATTGTTTCAAGCTTAATTCCAGTAAAGTAATAAGGTCAGGAAAAGAAACGCTCAGTGATGCACAGATTGATGCTATTAGATAGAAACTATGGGTTGGCATCAAGCAAACGCTTTTCTGTCTTGGTCTCATGGACACAGCACAAAGATATTCAGCATAATCCCCACAGATTTATAACCACAAGAGTGGACGAAGCTTAGCAGACTGCGGTCAAGAACAGCACTAAAACTAAGCCATACACACATTTATTAACAACACCAGAGGGTATTGTATTGCTCTCATTTTCCAAAGTGAACATAATGTATATTCCCACCAACTCACACCAAGGGCTGCTGACACACTGTGGAGAGCTGTTAATGTCTGAGAGAAGAACGTTTAAAAGTATCTCATAATGCTGCTTTGTTTTGTATTTTTACACATCTACATAAAGGATGAGAGCTATGCATAACATAACCGAAAGCTAGCTCTTCTGGAGGCCTTCAGAAGCAGTACTTTCATTTTTACATACTCCAAAAGAAATAGTTTTTTGTTTATGAGCATTACGTGTCAACTTTTGGATATCACTGAAAGGAAAACACCATCTTGTATCAACATTTACTGAAATTGTAATTCTTTTCAGTTTGGTCCAACCAAAAATAAACATAAAAAATTGATGGAACAGCACATCCCACAGCTTGGCATCTCTGGACTCTGTGACCTCTCTTTGCTTTGCCATGAGGAGAGAGATGTAAAGCATGGGTCTGGCATGAGGCAAATGTAATCTTGCTGTTCATGTCATGTTTTGCTTCAAAATGTAAGCAGGAAAATCAAATCCATTTAGTTGCTGTTGTAATATCACATACCACGCCCCCCTAAGAATACATTCTTTTCCGTTTAAGAAAGATCTATTTTGAAAAGTTCAGTCCTAACTGCTCTTCTGATTATCGCAGTTAAAGGCTGGTATAGTAATACTGATTTTGCTTGAACTATTTACTATTTTGAGATGAGACAATAAAGTCATTTAAGATATACACAGTATTTTAAGATAAGAGGTACAAACCTTTTGCCATTAAAAAATCCATCCTTGTTTACGGAAATACAATATCTGATGAAAACTTGGGTAAAACCATCTGTATTTTTCTCACATAGTTAAATGATTACTCATAAATTAACATCCTGGTTATTAATAGCTACATCATAAAGCCATTTTTGGAGGGGGGAACATTACACTTTTCTCTATTTATATCCCATGTGTCTGTCCTCTGTCATTCTGTTTCTCTTTAATCTTGTTTGAGTATACGGCTCACTCGTCCTTATTTTATTGACTCAATCACAGGCACACTGTCACTTTTTATAAAACGGTCACTGCAGAATCACATCAAGCAAATTCTTGATTCTGCAGTCAGTAATTTAGTGCCTTTATGGAATTGCAATTTCAGGGCTCACTGCTTGTTTTTCTAAAATGTACTTTAGGAATTAGTTACTTCAGCCACAAATCAGTTGAATTTATGCACAGTTGTAATACAGTTTATGGCCTCATGGTACATTGCTTCAAAAACAGCAGATGTGAAATTATGATAAATATAATGAGTGTTTTTTTTGCCTGATCTACTGAAGTAGAGAAGGATCTGGAGCGTGTTTACCTATCCCATACAGTACATTTAATGTCTTAGTCAGGACTCCTGACAAAGGCTGATTAATGTCCTCATCTCTTTTATTAAAGATAAGAGTAGCACTGCAGTCAGGAGATAGAAAGCACACCATAAATCTTCGTAAAATGAGCAGTCAAATAATCACTCATCAGAAATAAAATCTACATACATTAACACTAACACTCAGCCTACCATGCACACAGCCGTAAAAAAAAAAAAAAAAAAAAAGAAAGAAAAAAGAAAAAAAAAGATAGAATAGGCAGATTTCCGGAAGTTTTAATTTCAACTAGTTCTCTAAGTTTAATGTTACAGTTCCCGTAACCTGGATGCAAAAGCTGGCATTTAAAAGCACATGTGAAAGGACCAGATGCCTCGTCATTACATTAAGAGCATGAAGCAGGCAACAATTAAGCGATTCACTGGAAAGACATAATGCTGATCTATGCTAGCAATTAATCACAGAATACATTAGACAATGATGGGTGACCTACAAATTTTTGACAAAATAATTTTTCATCATGTTGGCGATTTCTTAGCCTAATATGCCTGCAAGGCACAGAGTCCAAACCTGTCATTTATTCCATCTCTCCTTGACAGGCGGCAACCTGTCTTCCAGACAAAATGAACATTATCTGTGCTCACTAGACATTTAGTGCAGGGCTTAGCTTATGACTAATGATAATAGGCAGACAGAAATGTTAGAGTCTGAAATAATGTTCTCTTTGTTAAAGAAATTTCTTGAGGTAGAATTTTTTTTCCCAAAGACATAAAGATAAAAACTGTTTTTATCTGATTTTTAATGCAATTTTAAAAAACAACATTTCGTTTCTCCAAAATAAACAGAAAAAAACTGTCTTTTTCTTTTTTTTAACTTTGTGTAAGAATTCAGGCTACAAATTGTTCTCACAACAAAACTATGAAGTAGGAATTTCAACAGACAGAGGTTAATAAATAGCCTGGCTTATTAGAAATTGGTTTTAGTTAACAAATTTTTGTCAATTTCTATAAAATAAATTAAGAAAATAATTAACTTTTTCATGTTAAAATTTTCCAAAGACATTGCACCTTATTTTTCAGCTGCTTTAGATGAGAATGGAGCATAAATCTAATGTGATAGAAGATATTTTAGAAATGTACAGTGACAAAAACTAGTGGTTTATCCACACAAAATTTTAGGTTTCCTTAATATACCAGCACTGAACACTTTGAGATAGCTATTTTCCAGGAGTACAAAATGTAAAATAATCCGTTATTTTTACTCTTACAGTCCATAATGTAGGACCCAAGTGCCAGCAGCAAAGGAGACAGCAAACAGACCACAAAGTGTTTTTTGTCTGTAGGGTGAAGTTTCAGAAGCAAAGTCTTGATTGAGCGCTTATTCAGTTTTCATCACACAAAGACTCCAGTCATGACATTTTGTGCTGGGCTCTGTGCAAACACATGCTAAGACACAATCAACATCCCAGAGGATTTAGCTGAATGAGCTAATCTTTTGCACCTTAGATTCAAGTTGGACACACATCTGGGATTTGATTAGATTCCCACTGAAGTCTCTGGTAGTCTTTACACTGTAACTGGATAAAACTATATGAGAGGACAGTTTTTTATAGTCAGTGGAATTCAAATGAAAAAAAATAGAGTTGGTTATAATGTAATGAGACTGATGGTGAGTTTAAATAATACATCACTGCAAACAAAAACTAAATTTGTATAAAGTGAGATTGTAATTTTTACCAGAAATGCATCTTCTTAACAAATATTTAGGCTATTTACGTGCTGCAGTTCAACATTTTTTATGAATTTGAAAAGGCAAAAATATAAATTCTGCAAAATAGAAATTGTCTTCATATAGAACTTCACTATTTGGCAGGAAACAACCATACACAAATGTATTTTGCTAAGACTTTTATTTTTTTTTAATATCAGAAGATAGGAAAAAACTGATTCTGTTCCATACGTCCTACTCATTATTCAGCTATTCCAAAGCATGAACTATAACTAGCTAAGGACAGGAATATTTTGGCTAGTGTTTTGGCTTTTACTGGAATTGCTGTCAGTTTTGTCCTATTTGGCATTTAGATTGTTACTCTAATGGCAATAAGTCGTACTAATTACATGATGTCTGAAAATTCAGTGAATCAAATGAGTTCCTTTTCCTACTTTTAAATCAAATTACAGAGGAAGCATGTGCAAGATACCTCACAATCTTCTAAAAAAAAAAAAAGGGAAACTTTTCTGTATTGTGTTTTAAAATATGCTGACTGAAACAGAATGAGTATATTACACTTTCTTCTTTTAAAAACACAAAATATTTCCAGTTGAAGTATTAAAGTATGTGAAAGCTTGTACTTAAATATCCATGTAATCTCTGAAAAACAAATAACTTTTGCCTTCCGTTACTTCAAATCCCTCATATTTTTGAGCATCCATTTCATGTCTTCAAATACTAATATGAAAAAATTATCACATATATGATTACTATATTTTATTTGTATTGTTCCATCAGTTGTTCTAAAAGCAAGAGAAAATACCTCAAAGAGTACCTGAAAATCATTGCAATATTCGTAAAATACTTTTTTAAATCACCATGAGTCCAAAGAGAAACTTTCTTTTTGTAAATGTGAAGTTGATCCAAAAATTTGTCTTTCTCCTGATGGGAAACAACAAGGGCATCCTTGTTGAGCATCTCTATCTAAGAAGCTGAAGCCAAAATCTTCATTGGAGTCTGTCATTAAGGGGCTGTCACATGTTGATCTCACAGCCTTCATCAATGCTTGTGAATCCATATTGTGAGCTGACTTGTTAATTTTACACTTACCCCAAAAACCGAATGATATTTCATGTTGTTATGATCCTTTAAATTTACTCTAGAGAAAAGAAGAGGGAAGGTCTTGCTCAAATGCAAGTTTTATTGATATACTTTTGGAAGAGTCAGAAAATACTGACAAATGTTATTCACAGCTGCCATAACTTAACTAGATCAGATATCTATGCCACTGTAAGTACTAAGCCTACTCAGTAAGGGAATAAAGTATATTATTTAAAGAAATGGAGAGATCAAATTAGAAGTGATAGACTAAGCAGCAGTTAGTCAAATAAAAAGTATCCTTGAGAGTTTATCTCTTTGACTGGGAACCCATAATACAAGATTTTAGAGACAGTCATTTCCAAGCAAAGGGCTAAATTTTGAAATCGTAAGACTCAGAATAGAAATTGCTTCCTTCTTTCATGTGGGAGTGACTTGCTCTCCTTTAACGATAATTTTAAATGTTCTACATTCTTTTGTGTAATTATAAAAATTTCCAGCAGATTTTCTGTCTTCTTTCACTCCAGCCATTTTGATAGATGGAATCATTACTTGACTTGGAAATTCCTGACTGCATCTGCTTCTAAGTCAAAAATTTCCCGACTTTTGTGGAGCTAAAATATCAGGCTTTTAATGTGAGTAAAACTATAACTCCATCTAAACAAGTCTGTCCAGCTTCAAGAAAATAAAGTTTAGCCTTAAAGATTCATATGGTGTTTCTAGAGTCTGATCTCTTCTTTAGTACCCTATCTGTATGTGTGTCTATCTGTCTCTCACTAGCCATATCTCTACTGCCCATGTCTTGTACTGCATAATTAGATGTGTCTCATCCAGACACCTCTTCACCCCTATTTGTTTTTCACTTTTTCACCAAAGAGCAATCCCACTTCTTGCTCACTGAAACAACGTGCTCTCTGGATTAAAGCCTAAAGGCAGCACGCTCGCCAGTTGCCAATGCTCATTATGGCTGTTGATATGATTCCATAAATATCTTGATATGATTCCATACCTTACTGGCTTCTGTGCACTATGAAAGTTTAAAGTAATCCTCTACCTGAACTGCCTCAAAAGCTCAGCATGTTCTGGTTATGTCCTTTCAGGCCAATCGTAATGCTACCATGTGAATGCTCAAGTTTCTGATGCCATTCACCCAAGAATGGTAGTGTTTGAAGGTTAATATAGATAAATTTCTTTGAGAGAAGAAGTGGTGATATAATCTTACTAGCTTTGTGGATTTTGATTATCTGAAAATAAATAGAAAATTTGCACTAAATATTAATTTTAAATGCAGATGGAAAGAACAGAAACTAATTTGCTGTTACATTTCCTGCATTTACATCAACACAAAGTAAATTCAGTTTTTAATCAAAAAAGCAAAACAACCTTTAGCCTTCTTAATTTCTGCATGGAGATAAAATCCTAAGTACCTGGGAATTTTCAGTAAAAGAAAGTAGGTTATCAGTAACTGATGGTAAAGCTGGAAGCCTCATTTCCAGTTTGCTAAGATTACTATATAAAAAAAGTAGTTACTATCTATCCAGAATATTAAGCTATATAGCCTGGTCCCAGTTTAAGTTCTTCTGGTTGAGATTTTTCAGAGGAATTAAAAGGAGTTTTGCAAAAAAAGTTTAAATACACTGAATTTCAGTGGGATTTTGACACTTCATTCAATCTCTGACTGCACCATCCCATAGATCAAAACTGATGTTGAAGTTCTAGCTAGAAACTAGGAAGCCACTGCAGCTCAGAGAAAATTAGGCAAAAGGTTGCCTCAGAGGTATTCTAGGTGTGAGCTACAATCTGCTGCTGTTTCAAGATAAAGAGCAGCTCTAGAGAAACCCGCAAAAACATGGAGTATCACATCTGCACCAGGAAGAAATGGATGTCATTGCTCAGGCAAGGTGCAGAAATAAGGAATATCTGGACAAGGATACTTGACAATGGATCAGCTACCAAGGATCAACTGTGTTACCATGTAAGCTGATAAACAGATGATCATTCTCATTATAAAATTGCTATTGCTTTCTCATTTGGTTGATCTTGTCTCAGTCTCTATCTACTGACCTCCAGATCCAGCTCTTATTCATGTGTTCCCTTTATACAAAAGCTGCTTGCTCATTTTGCAGCCCTAGCAAGGTCAAGTGCAACAGAGCTGTAAATATGGAACCATCACCAGGCTGAAATTTCAGCAGTTTGTGCTTCCTAGAAAAAGCATAGACAAAATGAGAGCCCTTGGAAGTCTATATGATGTGTCTTGAAGGAAAAAAAACCATAACATTTCTTCATCAGGCTCCAATCCATGCTCCAGTATATGCTCAGAGAGGAAGAAATGGAGTCATGTCATTGACATGATGGATATTTCTGTGATATCTATAAAAAAAGAGAGAAAAAATCTGATGACCAATGTGTCAAAAGCAGATGAAATGTGTAACAGGACTGGCATGGATGCACTCAAAGTCCCACCATTGCTGCTATCATTATATGGCTTTTTGGCATAGTTGCTCTCAAAAGGAATTAGAAGAGGCTGTTTTTACAAATCAGAAAATATATAAGTATGTGTGCTTGGATTATCATAATTTGGGTATTGTTGGAAGAAAAAATGCTCTGTTTTTAAGATTGTAAGTCTGTTAATTCTGTGATTTCACAAGTGTCTTGATTTATCATATTTTCTTGCTTTTCTCTTTATATTAATCAAACTTTCAACTTGGTCAAAAGATGAAAACAATACAGTTGAAAATGTAAGGATTATTGAAGGGAGCTGAGAGAGTTCTGCGAAGAACAGCATAAATGCTGCATATATAAAATCAGGCAGAGGCTAGAAGCCTGTTAGGAATGTATGCAAAGATTATATGTGCTTGTTATCATACTGGTGGAAGAGCAAATCAAGGACATCTTGTAGACTACAAAATAGCTGCAATGGCTGTGGGCCAATCGTGTCATAAACATGAACCTACAGAACCTGAACTGTCATTAATTTTATGTCAGTTCAAGTTCTTAACTTATTTATTTTCCAGACACAACTACAATGGAACAATAAAAGGAAGACTCAACTAGCAGAGGTCTCACCTCTATTTTGTATAATTTGCTGCTTAAAAGCTTACAGAGTAAAACATGTAAATATATGCAGACCTGAGAGTAAGACCTTAGTAAGGAAATTACAGAGTAAGGCTGAGGAAACTATGGACCATAAACAAGAAAAGCACTATGGCTACTAAGCACCTAGAAACCTGCTATAAATTTTTGCAAGGTTCTGCTTCAGTGGATTTAATATTCTGGGAGAGGCTGGCTTTTGGCTACACGCAGCAGGAAATTCACTGGGGTGGGATATCACAAGGATTCTTGTTATACCCGGCCCAGCTGCAGCTCTTGGGGATATGAATGGGGGAAGCTGTCAGAGGTATTACCCAGTCCTGGAATGCAGATTTTCCTTTAGAATAGCATGGTATGAGGAGAGAGGTACTGGAAATCATGTAATGATGCTGCTGCTTGTAAGATTTCTACTCCAATACTAAAAAAAATTCCAATGAGACATGTTATCTTTTCAAGTCAGATCCTCTGATGTAAATTAGCCTAGGCCCATTTGAGTCAATTAAGGTACCCCAATTCTTAACTATTTCTCCCTTAGCTTGGAGGTGTTTATCCACACCTTTCTTTTGAGGTTCTGAATCTGTAATTTTTTATTTAGTTCATCCTATTAAAAGAGTCTAGAACAGTAAAGAATTTTTTATGTTATGCTCTTTTTTGAGATTTTTAGCTGTTTTTTGAAGCATGGAGAATTGAACCTTAAATGTCAGACTAAATACATAGGGTGAAAGTAGAGAAGTATGGGGTCAGATGTTTGAATGAGGTTGGAACCTATTCAAACACCCACATAAAGTGACCAGATTTTCAAATGCCCAGAGGAGTCAGTGGGTGGGAAAATAAATGCATGACTTGTTTCAATCAAATACGAAGTCAGAGAAATTAGGTAGGTTCTCTCTAGTCTACATTTAGAGAGAAAGTGGAATAAATTTCTTTCCACTTTAAATTTTAGTTGCTTTCTAGAATAATTTTTTTGTCACTGAATCCCACCACAATTCCCCTTGCACCATTTCATTTTTCCTGAGCCATGATGATGAAAGTCTGATTAATTCTTTGCAGCTGACTCAGCATTCCCCTGATGCACACTGCTATTTGCAAGAGAAGTAGCTGTAGTCCTTTCTTTGGCCAGAAAGAGGTAATTCTTTCCTTTCCAGCCTTTGGCCAGACCTCTGTGTCTTGCTATGCACCCTTTCACATATTTCAACAGAGGAAATTATGACTATTTTTAACTCAGAAGGAAATTTTCCAACAAGCATGACCCATCTAGAGGTGTACTATGCTGAACTTGCATAATAAATACCCCCCAGCATGCATAGCACCCCTTTCTAGAAAAATACAGGGGAATCTGGACTCCACCAGCTCAGAGCAGCCAGGAGCAGGATGGTATATATATGCTAAATTTTCATTTATATTTAATTTGGAAGTTGCCAACCTTTGCAAAAACACAATAAAGGTAATCTTTCAAGTATAACTTGTAAGCAAGTTTAATGATATCTGCTGACAATCTGAGACAGTAGCTCTGGAAAAGGTGTGAAATGCCATACTAATCACAACATGATGCTAAATCAACATGATACTTTAAAAGTCAACCACATTATTTGGTTACTCCTTAAAGGAAAAGATAATAGTTTGTCTTAAGAACAATTAATAATTAAGAAATTGCTATGATAAGAAAGCCAAATCTGAGAGCAAACCATGCACTTCATTTTACCAGCAGCAAGACAACTGATATTTACCTGCCCAATTTCTTCTCAACTTTGGATTTTAGAATACAGGGCTAAACCTTTGTCAGCTCCAACTGACATCAAAGTTGTCACAACCAAAACCTCCTGAAAAATCTGTTGAAGAAAATGTAAAACCAGCTACTACCCCTTAACCCAGCAAGCACTAACATAACTTGTGACACAATGACCAAAGCATCCTGACGAAGCAGGTGGATGTCTTATACAGGTGCATATTTATCTTGCCTATTTGCACCTTCAGAAAAGACTCTAAACCTTTCCTCTGCTAAAAGTGAGAGATGACTATTGCAAGTCACAGCCAAGGAAAGGTCCCAGCGTCTAGGCCATCAGGCCAACATCTCACAGAAGCTTCCCTTCCAGCTGAAAGACAAAATCAACCTACAGGAAAGGCTACATTGAAACATCTATTGTGCAAGGAAACAGATTTGCCTATCCTTTTAACTCTTTTTCTTTTTTTCTTTTTTTCTTTTTTTTTTTTTTTTTCCCCAGAGGGCATATAGCCAACTGTAGAAAATGCTGATATGACAGCTCTGGACCAGAATTATGGAAATCCAGCCTAGCCTGCCCTCCATGCTTTAGGAAGACAAGAACAGAGGTGTCACTACCCACTCAAAGTAAATCCATATGGGGAAGGTTTCATGGAAATAGTATGGGCCACCAGCTGGTATCACTGGGGAATGATTCTACCAAGGGTTCAGCTTTCTCTGCTGTCACCAAGTCATTTGCAGGCATTCCTTGGCAGGGTTTCTTGCTGCTTATAATGCAGTGCCTATGGTTTTCATCACAAGTGACACAGCATTTTTGAAATATGTACTACATAAAGGTACAGTATAATGAGTACACCATCCAGAAGGACTCACAAATTCCTGAAAGCAGCAAGGTATGACCAAGTGAGGGGAAAACCTGCCTGTTGGATGACGCTGCTAATTCTGAGGAATTTTATCACGTGTATTCAAACAAAATTCTATTAATATGCAGTTGCCTGTGCAGGATACTGAAAATCTTGTGGTTTGTATTGAAGGTAGTTGTGAGATTACAAGCGCTTAGGAGTGACTTTTGTCCTTTAAGTGTTCTTCAGTGTTAATGTGGCCAGGTAAACTGCTTTTATTTCCTTTACAGAAATTGAGTGTGCCTGAAGTAATCAGCTTTGATTAACTTATTTTCTTTAAAATGGATTCTCCATAAAAAATTTGCAGAAAAAACCATCATTTTTCTAAGGAGTCTAGATTCTCAGTGGCACAAAAGGCAAGCCAATCAGACATTATACCAGGTCTAAAATTACCAGACATTGCCCAGCAAAATTCTGCAAATAATACCACACATTACGCTGGACTCCTGCATGTCTGAAATCCACTTTTCCCCAACCCACCTACCTACTGTAATCACAGCATTGCACATTGCGTGGGTGCACAGCATTCTGCCTGCTGAGATCTATTTCATACTCCCAATGCATACCAGATACCAGACTGGTAGATTATTATATCTGTGTTCTCCTACCTGTCACTGTGAATAAATGATTTAATATACAGCTGTAGGATTAAGGCTTGATTTTTTTCCTTAGGAAAGGAAAAAGCAGCATGTGTCTTACTAAATTTTATTCATCTCCCAACACTGATATCAGAACTATTTGCCTTTCTAAAAATTTTAGACAAATCCTTAGCCACCTATGTACAAGAATAAAAAATATTTTTTCTTAATATAAATTTATTAAGTCTCAAGAGTGTTCAGTCATCTTCTGTGGTGTATCTCAGTTTGGATTGGGTAGATTTGGGTTTTTTGTTTAACATATACATACAGTGACGGTAACAGAATGTTCCTGCTGAATAGGTGAGAAAAGCTATAATTATTAAGGCAATGCACACCATGTCAATTCAGCTTTCTTAGGTAGCTTTTGAAAAAGACTTTGAGTACAGGTGTCATCATCTTTTTTCCACAGGTCCTCTGCCTCATTCCATGCACAGGATGTACAGATACTCAATGAGCAGTGATTGAATGCAGTTTTTATTCTTATTGTTCCATTGGTGGCTTCAGGCCTTATTTACTGCACACTATTGAGACCCAGATATGAAGACAGAATTATTAACTTCTCTCTGCACCATCACTGATATTTGCTATCTTACTTCTACAAAACCTCTGCAAGAAGAGAATGTATTTCCATATGAATTGTTTCACAGCATATAGAGAAATAAAGCACAAAGACAAAAGCTGAAAAGATTTCTTAGCATGAATGCCCAATTTGAGATATCTACAAGTTAATGCTTTGGAATGTATGGCATGGAGCATCCCTTCATGCTGTGAGCATTGCTGTTCTCTTTCACTTATCTTGCAGCACTTTTGCCAGTCCAGCACCAGAGTTCGAGCCATTATGTCACAAAATGAGAAAAACACAAGAAGTAGCCAGCTTTTTAAAACCTGAATGAATTGATATAGTAATGTCCTGGATCTGAAGGATCCAAGACAGACAAAAAGAGAGCTATGTTACTTGCATCAATTGCCTGATTTTTAAAACAGTTTTTTTTCTTTAGCATTTCCGTGGTCAGTCATAACACAACCCATGTAGTCAAAGAACTGTTCTGAAGAAGATCCTTAATAATATAAATCTCAGACTCCCTAGAGTGGGGACACTGGGCACTCTAAGTTTCTCTGATTCTTTAGAGTTCTTCAAGTAGTGATGGGAACAGCCAAGACGTTTTGCTTTCTGATTTTTTGCATATTATATGAAGAACTATCTTTGGGGCATCTAAGCACATCCCTTCTTTGGGAGTCAAGCAAGCTAGCTACATTGCATGAGGTACAATCCCATGTGAACTTAGTGGCAAACTGTATGCTTAAGAGCTGTGTCATGAAGCAGAAGCTTATTTGATCAACTAAGATTGCACAACTAATCTTGGGCATTCCCTAACTTTTGACTGCCTGGCTTTACAAGGCTAATTTTTTTATGTCTTCTATTCACTTTTTCTTATAATGCAATATAAAACCCATTTTTTTGGTCATATGATATCATATTGACATCTACTCTGGTTTTCAACAGGAAAGTCATCTGCCTCATCATCTACTCATCTGCCTCATCATCTGCCAGTGCAAAGGGGGGCCATAAGACATTACCAGTGAGAGCCTGTCTGTAATTCTCTAAGCCACTTCTGCACTAGTGAGTGCTCTGGCAGATTCCTTGATTATTGTTCGACAAATATCTGCCGAGAGTAGAAATCTGGTAAGGCTCAGGAATTCCAGATTCGATTTTACATTTTGGAAGACAAAGTACTTAAGGGCTCAGATCTTTCTACCTATCTACCAAGCCAAATCTCCAATTTAGGCTGTGTTTCGTACTGTCAGTGTGCCAGACCTCTGTGTTCCCCTTCTTCATCATCTCAGTATCATCACCCTAAGTGTCATCACCTACAGATGCCTGGCTTTCAGCTCTATACATTTTATGTCAGTTTATCCTCTTTACATACCAAAACCCTTCCTCTCATACTCTCCAGCATTTTTTTCAAGTTATTATTCCCCTGATTCCAAACTAAATGCAGGTTATTTTTTTCAAACATGGTGAAACAATTTTGTCTCAAACTTAGAAACAACCAAGCTGGTCTTGCAAATCTTCAGGGCAAGGAGAGTGAACCTGAAAGAAGCAATTCTTCATGGAAATGTTGCCCATCAATGTTTGGACACAGTTCTAAACAACTGAAAAAATGGTAGTCTAAAGGGAAGCATCAAACTGACTTGGCTGCAGGCAGCTGCTGGCTACATCTACCATAAATCGTCGTCCCTCTCACATAAATAACCAGGCCTGGAAATGTTGCTTTTTCATTTACAAATACATCAGTTTGTCTCTTCTGATCCAGCTTTTTCATGTCATCTAGCACCAAAGGACAAGTGGGCAAGCCTCCCTAGATGTGAATTTTTTCAGTGTGGGCCAATGTAGTGTCAGAACATGGCAAGTAAAGAAAGTGCCATAGTTGTAGCTCTGCTGATCTTTGGCTATTGACAGATCTTTGCTCCAGAGTCACAATCAGCCAGTGTACTGTAAATAAAAGCCCAGCAGCTGCTTTTAAATCTTTCAAGATAACATGAAGGTATCCACAAAATAAAGGTGCCATTATCAATTTATGCCTTGTCCATCATTGTGGACAGGAATTTTCTTTTTGTCCACAAAATGTCAATCTAGAGATTTTCTGAAGGAACATAAATATACCAATGCCAAAGGTGGAGCTCCTGGTCTAAAGGAATGCAATTAGTCCACAATTTATGAAGAGTTTTGAATCCAGATTTATTGTGTATTGATTATATTAGTGTGTATAAAACATGAGGCAAAACTGGAAAATGTCAGGACAAAAAACATGAGCTTGTTCCACTCCCTAATACAAACACAAGCAGAAACAGACTTGTCATAGACCCAGCTGTGCTTTCCCATTTGAGTCCTCCACACCATATCTTGAATTGCCTTGCAATAGCTTTACATGGCAAATATGGGAAGCCAAACTGAGTTTTCAAAATGTGCTGAGTTTACAACATAGATGCAGACACAGAGCACAGCATGGCTAAACTGCTTTTAGACAAGATAATCAAAACTCAATTTATTTGAGATGCTCCAGCAGCCATGAGTCCCATCAAAAGCCCTGTACATGTCAGCAGAGCAGGAAACCCAAAAAATGGCAAAACATTCCCACAAGCTACTGTTTGGCACAGCAAAGCTTTAAAGTGAGGAAGGGATTCCATATCTGCTGGGTCATGGTATCTGAAGGCTGAAGTGGTGCCATTTGATGCACACCAGGAGATGAGTTTGCACAGCTGATCAGTAGCAATGTATCCACTGGAAGATGCATACGTTGTAAGTTCTACTGGCAAAACTGAATCAAGATTTTAACAAGGATCTGAAAATATTGCATCTGTACTGCTTCATCAGAATTATCATTTACTATTACCACCTATCCTCTAATTCCTTTTGCTGCAGAAGCCATATAATCACTGTGTTCTGGGCATGTCATAGGCATTCTTGTTTATTTAGTTACTTGTTTTGTTTCAAAGTACATCAATAATTTTTTATGTCAGCCATATACATGATGGCCAAAGAAGCCAAGACATTCAGGCTGAGGTGAGCAACCCATAGTCTTCTGACAGATAATACTTCTCTGCTTTAAAAAGCATCTTCTTTTTAAGTATCATTCCCAAAGTGGGCTATGTTCTGCTTCAGTCTCTCTTGGGTTAAATATTTATTATAATTAGTGGTTTATGCTACATGAGGCATGGGAGTACATAAATAGGCTACTTGCTGCTGAGGTAACACTAAGTACATTAGACATTGCAGCGATGTTAAACTAACTTAGATTAGATATTCTAGTCACCACATAGTTATCCTCACCACTAATGGTTCAGGATTGTAAACAGTCCCATCCTAGCCATATAGCAAGGATCTGCAAATATTAACTCCAGTTGTTTTTCTCATGAATCCCACAGAAATTAACAAGGGACTTGCTTTACAGAGCATATGGCCATCTACCTCTCCTTTGAAAATAATTCTGTAGCAGTTAGACTCTGAAAGCTGGATTATGCAAGATGTAAAATATCTTTCCCTTTATTCAGAAAAATGTTTTCAGTAAATATTTAAAGCTGAGCATATAACTGCAGCTAGTGAGAGCCAATTCTGTGTTTATCTTCTTAAGCATACATGAAATCTTTCAGAGGGTTGTTCAGGAAATCTCAGAAGTTTATAAGAGTGAATAAGGAATTATGACTTGAGTAAAGTTGAAAGAGTAACTAATCAGGACCCTGTCAATTAGAATGAAGCCCAGGTCTTCTTCCATTCTTTTTTTCACCTAGGAGAACATATGCTACTAGTTCTGTCTGTCCTCTCCACCACAGGTTTCCTAAACAAAAAAACATTCTTACCTATTTTGCTTTATTTAAAATACTCCAATAGCTGTTCTTCCATGTCTCCTGTCTATTCAATGCAAGTGAAAACCGTAAAATGAAGTTGAGTAATTCTGGCACCCAAAGAAAGTGCAAGGAGACACTTTTGAACAGCCAGAGGACACAAAAGCACTGCTATATTATTCTCTTTGTCATTCCAATTTTAACAATAACAATAAGTATATTAATCACCAGCACCACTGAAGTTTTGTGTGCAATTAGCATTTCAACACACTCTCCCATGGCTGGGGTGGAGCAGTTCGCCTCCATTGTGAGCTGCTTTTAATTGTGGTGCAAGAATGGACAGCTCTATGATTGCATTTTGGAAACTGGTGGCTGTTCAGTTGTTAGAGGCAAGATCAAGTTTCTTTGTTTGTTTGTTTATTTGTTCCTGTACTTGTGCTTCTGCTGTGTTAACTCATGGAAATTGCTTAGGGACAGATTTAAATCAAAACAGACAGTTTCCATTTTTGCTCTGTAACTAGTAAGGTTTGTTTAAGAGGCGCTGCTGCTGGAACATAAGGCACGTCTGGAATGTTTGTTTACTTGCTGTTCTGAGCATGTGCCCTTTTGTTAGGGGACAGGGCTTTCCATGCTGCAAATCTTCAGTGCTAGTGGATGAGCCTCTTTAAATAATTAAAATAATAGTGGATTGAGACGGGTTATTCTATATTTTTAGAATAAAGATGGGTGCATGTTATTTAATGGCATGGCTTCAGATATTAACCTTGTGCCTTACTGGTCTCTTAAAAACCTCCACAAATTACAAAAGCACACAGATGTAAATGGTTCCTAGGATTATGCCTCAGCAACTTGAAAATGTTTGTATTTCTTCTGTGCTGGATATATTTTGCTTACCCAAGCAGACAAGTCCTTTCTGGTTAATCCTACCCAGTTCTGTGACTTGCCCATCCCATGGGGATTTGGTGCATGGAGGTTATTTGTTCTATTAATCAGGAGGTTCCTAAATTCTAATCCTTGGTAAAGCACTGGATTGCCATCTGACCTTGGCAAGTCACTTGACCTCCTTTTGCCTCGGTCAATCCAGCTGGAAAATTGGGTAAAAAGCAGGACTTTACTGGAGTATAGATGCTGCATCTGAGATGAGATTTCTTTTGCAAATAATAAAGCAACTAGTGCAAATTTTTTAAAAACGAACTGCTCTAAAAGGCAACTTTCTGGACTTTACTGATCTTTGTTATATTTTAAATTTGGTAGGAGGTTCATCAAAATGCCTTGCTTGACACAATGTATGCTGGTGGTTGAATGGCTGATGCAAGGGGTTTTGTTTAACTTGAAAGACCACATAGCTTTCTTCATTTAGCAATTTACATTGGCTTCTTCTTGATGTAGGAGGAATGAGGTAAGTAAGGGACTAGACAGGGATATCATATCTGACTGAGACGGCAACATGCCATGGGCCAGGTTCACCGGTCTGCTTGGCTCTGCTTCATGGTTCCTATGGGGGAAAAATAGACAGAAGTAGCAGACACTGCTTGTCTCCTGTTTAAGGAGGCAAAAATTGCTTTTTTCTGAAATGGTCACCCTGGGATCAATAGGAAAATGTATGCTCCTAAATTCTTCTGCCCCTCTATTGTTGGTTTTTTTTTTACTCTAAATGACTATTACTCAGCATACTAATGATGTAATTAGTGATATCTACACAAATACATCATATTTCACTGGGGACTAAAGGTTTAAATGTCCTTTTACAACTCTGAGAGAATCCTGACATTTTATATAGAAAACCAAATTTGGCTCAACACAAATTGAGCTTTGACTTGAAAGTACAAGAAACAGGCAACAGAGACCAACATGCTGGCATGTCTGGAAATGCCATCCCAACAGAGGACCGAGACAATAGATATGTAGGAAGTCATGATGAATTGATCATCTGTTCCTATGCATGCTTAATACATTCCAAGAAATTTACTTGTTTATTTTTGTGCGTTATGACAATTACTATGCTCTTGTTTGCTTTTACAAAATCATTAAGCGCTTTATACCTCTCTATGATTTCAGGGAGCCCAGCCCCACTACCAGCAATATTTTTAAAGTCATGATACTTATTTAAATTACTAAATAGGGGTAAAAGCTTGCATACAGAATGTTAAGTTCTGGAAAAGGGGGGAGTTTGTGTCATTAGAATAATTTAAGTTTTAAACAGAAAATGGAACTCAAATGATGGAAGATCACCTAAAATGAAATTAGAATGAAATGGTAGCAGACTTTGAAAAACAGAACTACCAAATTTCACAAAAGCAACTGAGCAGGAATTAATTCTCTTAGATAAAGGAAGAAAACAGCAAGTAAGAGAAACAATCAAATTTTCTTGTGCTTTTTGATGTTTTGTTTTCTTTTCTCCAGTTCTTCCATTAGTCTTTTATTCTTAGTGGCAAAGGCTCATATGTCTTCATATTAATTCTCTCTGACAATAAGTTGGCAACTTCCTTGCAAAAATATTCTGGTGGTGTTTTAGGTCGGCCTCACCCTTAGGGAGATAAGGGGCATGGTAATAGTCTTTGTTTCTTAGCATATAAAATATAGAGAGGTTATTTCTCCTTTGTTTCCATAAGCAAGAATTTATATTTTTTGCACAGCACACAGTACTCATAATACATTGTGACTGAGTTCATATTACTTTTCCATGTGGCAGGTAACCTTTAACTGGTAAAAGGATGGTATGATATGGCTTTGAATGGCATCTCCTATATCATCTTCCCATAAAGCCCCAATGAATAAGTACCAAATAAAGAATATTTTGATCACCTGTCAGCCAATGCATAAAGGCATTAAAGTAGTTAAAAAATCAGTGAGGCATTTTAGAAAGAAGAGTTTCAAAGACATAGCTTTTCTGAAGAAAATTAGAATTTTTCTAATGGAAAATTCCAAAATTATAACACATACATTAAAAAGAAAAAATTAATTAAAAATCGATGACTGCTGTAATTAATATTATCTTATTCAACCAAATATTTTCACTTTTGAAAATAGTGGATTTTAGCATATCAATGTGAAATGATTCATTAAAAGCTTTCCTAACAAAATCTGTAATTGCATCATAAATGGTTCTTTGACAAAGTGTGAGCTGTGTCTGCTGTCTGGTTCAGCTATATTGCATATAACACAGTGCTGGGCACCACACAAGAGCAAAAGGGAGGAATGGTCTCTGCTTTACTGAAGAATTTGCATTCTAAAAAGAGAGAAGGTAACAGATAGGAGGGGAACAGATGCATCTTTGCTCCTTTCCCTGTCCCTTCTGATCCCTGCCCATACCAGTCTCCTCTGTTCAAGTCTGCATCTCCATCCAGCACTTCTCCCTGCCTTTGAATTCTAAATCCACTTGTGAGTCCTTCTCCAATTTCAGCTTCATTCAGCCCTTACGCCTCAGGGTGACTGATGTGCAGAGAAGTGGCTTCATGTCACTGCAAGGTGCTGCAGTAAAGGTTATCTCATGTGCATAGGTGCTGGAATCCTGGTACAGGATTAGTTGTATAGACAAACAGTCCAGACACAAGTCAAGCCTTTTGACAGCATCCTCTTTTTGTTGTCTGTCTCTTGCCTTCTTGTGCCAGTGTGCTGCTGGTGGCTCTTACACCTTAGCCAGAGTTTGTCTGATCCTGGTTACTGGGTAGACTTTCCCAGGCTATTCTTGAGCCATATGCTCGCATGTAGTTAACAATATTTTCCTTCTTTCTACTGACATCCATAATTTATTTTTATCATGTTCCTCACTGACACTCCTCTATTAGGAACCATATTACTATATTCATGTATAAGCATGAAGATGTGGGCATGGATGGTGGTTCTTTCTGTGTGTTACGTGATCTGGGCTGGGAAATATTTTACATTTGTCAATGAAATCTTTTTCATTGGTGCAAAATTATTGAGTAGTGTAGTTACATCACATTTCCTCGACTGTTATTTCCTTCAAAATTTATTTTGAAGGTTTAGGCAGTTGCTACTGATAATGTGTTCTGGTAATCAAAATGAAAATCAGTGCAGGTTATGATATTTAACATGCACAGTGTCTTTAAGTGAGAGCTGATGGTGTTTGACCCTGTCTAGCTTGGGCTTCAAGGAATTAACCAAGAAGTAAACTCTAATATTCAGCTTGCTTATATTCCTGATGATCTGCCTGCATTTGCTTGGTTTCTGCACAGCCTTTGGACAAAATTCACCTTGTACTCAGGACCATTCTCAAAGGAAAAAACAAAACAAAACAAAACAAAACAAAATAAACCAAAACAAACAGCCCTGCTTTCCTGGAGGGAAGTATTTTATGCTTTCTTCTGGGCACACACAAAAACCAGTAATATGTTAGCAATGCCATGTTATACAGAGAAATCTATATTTTCTCTTACTGATGCAACAGTTATTTCAGTTTTTTATTTTATCAGTAATTAAATAATTTATGCTTGATTATGTGCATATTATAAAAAACAGACTTGTACGCAATTTTTTACCTATCAGGCAGAATTCTCTCTAAATAGTCAGTAAATCCCACTGGTTTCTTTTTCTTTCTCCTCTTTTCTTTTTCTTGATCAAGGAAATTGTATACCAGCACAGGGAAAATCTTACTGCCTGCTAAGAGAGAATTCTTCCTTGTGCCTCTTTTACTGTCTTAGAGAATTGATGGATTTTGGGATCTTGTGCTGTCTCCTTTCCTTTTCTGGTATGTTTCTATTTAAAGTCTCACTGTCAGATAAAAGGCCTGTATTTAGGGCTCTGGCTCTAGAAGTTTCATCTTCTGTGAAAAAGATGAAGGCTTCATATAAGAAACAAGCAGAAAATAGCTACCTCATACTGGTTGTCTGTAAGGCTTAATTCTTAGGACCCCAAACATACTCTAAGTGGACTAGCCATGGGATCAAACCTTAATGCAAAGATCTCCCAAGATTCCCTAGAGGAAGACGTGGATAACATTCAAAGCAGAAGACTCACTCTGTTATTATTTTTATTAGGTGTTATAATTTTTATTAGGATTACTGTTAGCATTCATATTTACCTTTCTTTAAAATTACCTCCATTGTGCCAGAAGAGAGGTAGAAAGTACAGAGCCCTTCCCACCCAGCTCCCCAAATGTGTTTTGGGATAAGCTGTAGTGATTTCAGAGGTAGCATCATGTGAGTATTAGCATGATTAGGCTGCCATGTCTTAGCTGCTGTGTTGTTCCCAGTACTTTGGAGCCTTGTGGCCGGTGGCGTGGGCCGGACAGCTGACCACAGGGACGGCCAGCGGCTCGGCGGCTTGTTCTGAGAGCTTCCTTTTCGTGAAGTCAGCTTCAGCTAGGGACTTCTTTTCCCCTCGCCGCGAGCCGGGCTTCCCTGGGATGGTGGCCGCTGTCCTAAAAACCGGAGAGGTGCTGAGAGAGAGAGTGTTCCTTTGCCTGGAGCCCCAGATCAGACATAAGACACGAGGGTCCGCTCTGCTTGGGCTCAGGGGCAAAAGACCCGGAATAGCCCAACATTCAGACTTTTATTCTGAGGGTTACAACTTATCTCATAACGGTACAGGGGAGGACACGGAGAAGGGTCGGGAGGTCAGGATGCAGTCAGGAAGGAGGAAGGGAGGAAAGAGTGAGACACAAGATACTATTGTTAACTGAGGCCAGGTGGGGGGAGTTCGACTCCCTTTCCAAGGCCAAACTTAACTCTACCTTCAGAGGGGCCTCACTTTCTAGGCCCCCAGAAATTCTTCAGGGGATATGTCATTCTCTGAGCTTGAACTACCACTACATTGCCTATATATTCCTGTCAGTTGCCCTGTGAAGGAAGTAGTTTGTGTGTTGATGGATACCATGCAAATTGTTCTGTCTGAAGGAGCTCTTGCACAATCAACCTATTTGAGAGGAGAAAAAAATAGATTCCCTCTGTCTGTGTAATGCTGTCACTCAAACCACACCTAAATATCAGTAGGAGACTGAAAGTTTGGGGAACTGTTTGTTTTGGCTAGCAATTACTATGCAGAACACAGCCAGATCCTGAGCTCAGTGGCATGAGGATAACTCCAAAACTCAGCTGAAATGGCTTAAATACTCCAGGTTTATATCAAAGCAGTGTAGTCAGAGTGACCTAAGTGCTCAAACAACCATCTAAGACAAAGAAAAGCACTCTAAAATTATTTGTGCAAATGCTTGGGAAATTCCGAGGAGTATTTTCGGCTTTTACATACTTTTCATTATTATTTACAACTATTTAAAGAAAGCTATCCCCATTGTCAAAGCAAATTAACTTGTGCTTTGAAAATCAATCTTCCTTTTTTTAGGTGTATACTGTATATCCTCACACTTTTTTTTTTTTCCAGTGATGGTTTGACACGTTTTTATCTCCATGAACAACAAAGCCACGTATAATTCCATGCAATTGTCTTTTAAGATATGAAGGGGGAAAAAAGCCATAATTTACAACACAAATATATTAGGTTTTTATATAAAAAGCATCACATGTATTGATCAAAATGACTTTCTTTACAATATTTGATGCTCAAAAGAGAACTAATTGTATTACATGTTATAAGTGCATATTATCCCATTCAAGCTGTGCCAAACATGAAAATTGACAAGGAAGCATCTACATCAGAGTTACACACCTCCAAGTTGTAATCAGATAACAGTCTCTTTATACTGAAGAGATATTATTCTAAAGGACCTTTTCAGATGCCTTCTAACAGGAGTTAGGAATATCTTTATTAATCTTTATGTAGATTAGAAATACCTTCCACATATATCTTGCATTTTTGTACCTCTTAGTTTCCAGACATATTTGTTAAGGATGCACAGTCTTTCAGCATAATGAAACTGTTATCCATATAATTCAAAAACCTAAAGTAAAACAGTTAATCTAAAGCACATCCATACATACTTATAAACAGCAGAGGATGAAAACAAAATTGTCATGTATGCGTACACAGCGTATATATTCTATAATAATCTCTTCCTAATCAGTTGTGCACTTTATAAAACAATGTAAGGGAAATGACAATGCTGTCATTTGTATATTCTCCCTCAGTTCTCTAATGGCAAGCTTTTTTTTTTTCCTTGCCAACTCATTCCTGACAATGTTAATGATTCACTATAAAGCAGCTTCTGTGCTATGATTTGTGACATTCAGGCTGGTTAGATGGGAGGACTAGGCAGGTTTCTGGGGAGTGTTTTGGATGCAGAAATGCCTTGAAGATAGCACTTTATTATATTTAGGACAAGTATGACATCCCACTTCAAGGAATAGGCCCCTATACATATTGAGAAGGGATTTCTATGGTTTAAGTGGGGAGGAGAAGGTTAGTTTAAAAGAATGCCTCTGTGTTTTTTGAGGCGACATAAAGATAGGAGGTAGAGAAATGGAGGCAGGAGGCAGAAGGATTATGGATAATGGAAGAATTTTGCCTGAGGGTATGTGCCTGCTTTGCCTATTCCTGTATAACTAGAATATTTATAATTCAAATACTTATCTTTAATAATTAAAAATGAAGGAATATTAAAGACAAAAGGTAGAGAATATTATGTACACATATGTAGGCATCATGCATTAAATCCCTACACTTGCAAAATATAGCAAGAGGTAGATTTAAAGGAGGTTAAAAAAGTGAATATTTTAAAATGTCTCAAAAAAAGAATTTCTAATTCACTCCAGTTCTGCCAGAAATGATACCCCTTACTTCTTATTTCTACACATAACTAGTCATGGAGATAGCTACTAAAAATACACTGCATGGTGGCTTGACATCAGCACATCAACAATTAAAAAGTGGATACAAATATTTCAGGTTTTCACAACCTTAAAAGTTTTGCTCATGATTTATGAAAGCATCAGCTTTGCCAGGGCAATTGCATTTTGCTTTTACAGGACACTTAGTTACACAGCTTAAGTAAACTGCTAGTTGCAACAGAATGTAATATTCTACCACATTCAGTAGCATCCTCTGATCTGCTTCCCACAGACAGCAAAGAAACAAAGAAAAACAGCCATTGCTGCGGATCGAGAAGAGTGTTTGAAAAGAGAAAGAGACCTCAAATATGCCCTTAGGTATTATAAAGCTGTCAATTACAAGCAGTAAAACAATACAAAGGCTGCAACAAATAATTTATAAAGAGAAAATTATACAAACAAATAATAACAGAAATTAATCCATTAACTTTGAATAATTTGAAAGATGCCATTTTAAATATTATAAATTAGCATAACAAAATCAAAAATGTTATGGTTAAATGAAAGGTTATATATCAGAAACAGAAATCTTATACACCAAAATATGAGTAAATCAAAGATTCGAGTCAAATTACTCACTAAGGGTAAAATAGTTCAAGTTTTAAGCAGCTTGCCTATATGAAATTGAATTTATGGATGGTAGGTAAAACTAATGCTTGAAAATCAGAGGTGTTAATATTTACACCTTTGCTCATTACAGCAAGGAAAAGACTAATGAAGAATTAGACATCCAAGTATCTTTACTCTTCCATCAAACAAAGTAATGTGTGGCTCAATGTTATTGCAACCTGACTATAATAAGAACTATTATTTTAAATACATATATATATATATATGAGATAATATTATGTATAAGTTTTAAAATGGATGCTAAAACACCTGATGTCAAGTTTAATGGATTTATGTTGATACCAAATTAGAACTATTGAATAAGACTTATGGAATCATTATTCCAAATGGAGGAAGCATTCATAATCTAAAATCATACTGGGAAACAGAAATACCTTCTATGTAATCTACTTCTTTGAATCCTGCAGATTTAGATCAACCGTTTTATTTAGCTGGGACTTTTGATAGATGCCTGAAATATTACAGATCAAACTAGCACATATAAGATAACTGTTTTTCAAGCATAAATGTCCAAACAAGAATTGTAATGTTTTGGGGGGCTGGTTTGATTTGTTGATTTGGTCTGATTTTTTTTTTATTTCCTAGAAAATATCAGGAGTTTTCACCACCTATTCCATTCAATGAAGTGGTCATATTGACTTCACTCAGTTTAAGGTTTGGCTCATTGGACAGAGAAACAAGACAAAAAAATTATATCATTTTAGGACTTATAGTGTGTGCCTTAAAATGACCCGTAAAAGGCATGTGCAAGTAGTAGGGGAATGCAATGCCACCAGCATGATGTGCTCAGTGCCAAAGTGACAAAGGCTTCCTGCAGGACTGGGACTTGCTGCACAGCACACAGCCCTGGTGAGGGTGATGGTAACTGATGGGACACGGGGTGGAGGCAGCCCAGCAAGGCTGCCAGCCCCATATCAGGAACTGGAACCTCTCCTGCCTTTACCTTGCATCTACCGTGGCAGAGGCTCAAGGCAAGCACAGGATAGGTTGTCTTTGCCCACATCCTGTCAACACAGGTTGATGATGATGAGTAATAGATGGGAAAGATATGTGATGCTTAATTAATTACATTTGACTGCTGTGCACTTTTTTCTTTTTTTTTAACTTTTTTTTTTTTTAATTTCTTTTTGCCATATGCATTTTAAATTTCTAGTAATTGCGAGCTTTTATTTTTGGGGAGTTCTTTTGTGAAGAAGACCTGCTGAAAGAAATTTTATAGTTTATCCAAATGCCAACACTACCTGTTTATGAGCATTGTATGGAGAGAGCAGGGTCTCTGGAGGTTTACACTTGAAAATAAACTTAATTTCTTCATTTATGCACATCTGTTCACTTGAAAAGCTATTATTACAAAGGAGAGGAAAGTATTTTTTAAAAATTGTTACAGAACAATATAATAGATCAAGTAGATCAGAAATGAAAAGCTCTTAGACATCAGTGTATTTTTCCATCCAAACATAGCCCAGAACCCTTTCTTAAACTTGAATCTGCCTAGTGAATACTTCTTTCTCTATTCCATGTAATCTATTTCTTCACCCAAGAGAGATACCTCTAGTCCTTCTTCTTTCTTAGTACTTTTGCAATCATGTCTTCTAAAGAAAGGTCATTGCTGAGCTTCACCCTCATGGCTGCTCCAAAAAGCATAAATAAACTCAAGAAAAGATAATTAGAAGAAAATAAATATTAGTGAAAAAGTGTGGTTTGGTGTCTTGAAATAAAAAAGTTAAGCCCAAAGAAACCCACTCTTCCCAACATACAAACCTGTCTGGGCTAATTTCTCCTTTTTATTTATTTTTTTAATTTTTTTTTAATTAGACAAACTATTAAGGAATTAACAAGAGTAGAATGAAAAACAGAAGAAAATAAGCCTGTATTGATGCCTTTTTCCTGGTGTTAGGAAAATGAAGCTAGACATGGTTAAGAGGGTTGGGGTCTTTGCCTCAGTATTTTAATCAGGATCCTGTTTGATGCATCCGCTTCACCCAGGTGACAGCGTGGCAAAATGCACACCCACCGTCAATCACACACACACCAGTTATAGACTTTACACATTAGCATATCTAACAAGGGAGCCCAATAATGGGGCTGGGGTGGGCTAACCTTTAGTTTACAGAATCTGTCCTGCTCGGAGACCTTGGGTTCCTGAGATAGGAGGAATGTTTGGTCTCCCTGGCTCTGCAGTTCTGGGGTGTTTAGTCTCAGGGCCTGCAGAACACTTACAAAACATTAAGTGAAGGGTTACAAGAATGCATGCTAATGATACTTGTGGATACAGAGAACTGTGTAAAAGGCATATAAAGAAAAGACAAAAATCATTCCGGCATCAGTATCAGCATGCATGCAGAAGGAATACAGGAGATGAAGCAGTGTATCCATGAATGGAGTGAATATCCAATTTGTCAACCAGCAAAGACATGGACCTGTTTGGATGCTTGAAAAGCCTCCTGTCTGTGATCACAGAAAGGAGGAGCTCAGTAGTTCTGAACTAGACAGTGAGCATTTAGTAAACAAAAGTGATTTTTCAAGGCCACAAAGGCTTCCAGTGGAGTGACAGAGCAGGGAAGATGAGCAGTGGACTGCAATATCCGTGGACTTCAGCAGAGACTCCACAATCAATATTTAGGAGAATTATAAACTGCTGACAAGTGCTGGTAATGCTGGGAAAAAAATTATTGCTCTCTCAAAATTCTGTATTCTTTACCTGCTAAACCTGCCATCCTGTGAGTATTAAGCATTGCAAAAATTGTCTTCTGAAATATTCTGAAATATTTTCCTGTGTGAACCTCCTCCTATGCTTGATGACCACTTTGTAATGTTCATTTATGGTACACAAGGAGAAGATAACCTATTTTTAAAAACTAATAACACAGCTTCTGCCTGAAGCCGAACAGGCTCAACTTTTAAACATCTTTCATAATTATAACATGGAAAACACCTTCCTTTTAAAATTAGATGGTTACAAATGCAGCTAGTGGCTGTTGGTGTGAGTTCACTCAACTTCATGTTCTCAGATATCTTCTAAAAAATCCAGCCTTATGAGGACGTGAATAAGCCTGCACTGAGATGGGTGCAGTCTGTTCCTGGAATTCCTCTTCAATATTATCACATCTCTTTTTCTGCATGTCATGCTGCTGGGTACAGAACAAGTAATGCTGTATTTTAAGCTCTTCATCATGGCATCGAAAAACTGTGGTCAAGTATCACCAAAGAGACATCCCAGAATATGGAGGTAAATTGCTGATCATTGGATTTGCACCCTCATTTTCGTAGTACAGCTGCTACAGGTGTTTGATCTATGCTCAGCAAAGCAGTTTGGACCAGTAACACATCAATGCCCCCAGCCGATTTCCCATGGCTTAGGAGTAGTAAATATTTTTATGCTAAATCACACTCATATGAATATCACCTCCAGAAATGAACAAGAACCTTGGTATTCTCCTCTGATTATCCAACTGCAGGTATGAGGGTAATCTTTGGTTTGGCAAAGAGGGTGGGGATCTGCTATGTCTGTACTTGAGCAGTGCTCATGAGAACTGGGAGCAGGCAGAAAATTACATGGCTATAAAGTTCTGTGTAAAAAGAAAATGTATTGCTGTTAAGGAGGTAGAAGGACCAGAATGCACGGGTACAGGTAACTGTAAACAAAAGTTCACTAACCACCTATTTATAGGCCACTCCAGGTATTCCTAGCAAATTGCACCCAAGCTGCCAAACAAGTGCAATTCCCCACACTTTCAGGAGAGTTGGTCTGCTCAGATTTAGTGCGTGTGACTGGCATGTATAAGGGTAGAGGGTATGAGAGTATGGATACCTACATATGTGTAGACAGATCCTCAGTTCATACACCAAATTTGATGCCAGAAACCACTGATGTCTAGAATAAAAATGAAGGAAATTGGCAGGACAACATGGATTCAAGATATTTATAAACTTGGAAAGCTTTAACAATGTAAAACTGTGTTAAGATGGAGCCAACTACTGAGAATGCTGGCAGCCTGGAAGCTAAAAAGCTCTGTATGTTCATCTATAGTTATGTTTGAGCATGTTTCAGCATATTTGTGCTGTTCTTGTAATATACTAAAACTCAAAGTATCTCTCTCATCCTGTCAAGAGCCAAGTCCATTGTTGCTTTTTGGTATTAGATTTCTGTTTTTCCTTTTCACTATCACACACTCAAACTCTTAATTAGTCCTGTGTTTGTATAGAAATTTAAATTACCTAAAAAATTATGTGTTGTCCAACGGGACATAACAGTGCTTTCACAACTTCTGCAACACTTGTTTTTGATAAAGAGAAGAAAACTCCAAGCTCTTAAATTAATAAAAATTCTTTAATGCTGTTATCATAATATTTTAAACCAACTCCTGAAAATAACATGCCAAAAAACAGCTGAGTATGTAAGCCTGTCCAATAGACAGCATACAGAGACACACACTCAGGATCTTCCATGTGGTGACAAAACAGCTGAAGTAGCTGGGAAGGCTTTAGGTTTGCATCTAAAGTGATGTTGCCCACGGCTAGAACACAGTGTATATGCTCAGACATGCAACTTTCATTCAAAACAGAATGTGTGTAAGGAATTAAGGCACCAAGAGACATAAAAAAAAAAAAATTAAAAATATTTAGTTGCCTAATTGCCAATGCTAGTCTGAGTAATAAACAAAATGTGTTAGATACACTAATGTATAGAAAGCAATTATATGTGATTAATACCACATCCATGATTCACACCGCTGGAATGTTAAAATCACTGGCTATAAACTGTTAGGAAAGGGAGGGATACTACAGGAAAAGCAGTGGATAATCTATACAAAAGGTAGCATTATCTGTTATAAAACTATTGGTAAAGTAAAAAAAAAAATATTTGCAATGCTTTGATCAACATATTAAATGATAAATCTTGAGACTGACTGGTAGTGCAAAAGTTAGAAGCAGGCTATCAGATTGAATTTAGGAAGAGGATTAACAGATCTTTAAAAATCTATCTGAGGCAGCTAGGTAGAAAAATTGCATTGTGAGGATCACAGTCAGGAGTGATGTCCAGGAAATTTTACCCACTGAAAGATCCTTGGAGTCTCTGAAAACTCTGGACAACCTTCTAATTGAAGTATTTAAAGAATTTCAAGCAAGTTCTAGAAGTAAGTTTGATCTGATGTTTAAAGAATGATTTACCAACGGTAATCAAGGTATTAGAGAGCACGTTTTTCTATTTATGAGCTACAAGCTACAGTTCCATTCTGTAGTCAATCAGCCAGAAGTCTTTCAGGAGTGATATATTAGGTTGCATTTTTCTTTCCATCTTGTCTGGTCTCTGAGTTAGGGACTCCCAGCCCTTGCTGATTTCAGAACTCAGTAGGAACTAAGAACTAGGAAATCACCTTTCTGCAGAACTCACAGCTCATCGCTTATGGCGCTGGACCAACCCTGCTGTGTGACACTCTAAACCTCTCCATTTATCACTCACACCAAGAGTGGCTGACCCCTAGTGCAGCACACAAATACACTCACAGTTAAAACCAGCTTGGAACAGATTTGAGAGGAATAAAGTCTTTAAAGATAGATGTGTATCATAATTGGGGCCTGTTTAAAAATAATTTGTTGACTGCTGAAAAAGAAAAAGGAAGGAATTCAGGAATTCAGGCGTTCAGGAATTCAGGAAGGAATTCAGGAATTCAGGAATTCAGGAAGGAAGGAAGGAAGGAAGGAAGGAAGGAAGGAAGGAAGGAAGGAAGGTGTTTAGCCATAGAAAAAAGCAGAAGCTTGATTTCAAAACTGTAAACTGTCTCAACAAGGAGTCAAATTTTTTTAAATAATTAAATATGGAGGGGAAATGAGACCTTGATTATAGTTGATAAAAATTAACAACAGCAGAATGCAAACAACTGAAATATCTAGAAACTCTGTGTCCCCTGGTGTTCGTAAAAATATTACTGTTGGTTTTGTAGTATATGAGAAAAAATAGTACCTAGTGATGACAGATGCCTACTATGCAACAAATGAAAAATTATGAATCTGCAGAAGAGGAAGAATAAATAATTCAATAAATATTTATTTTCTGGAAAGATTATACTTTTGTGTTTCGTAGAAAAGAAAAATAAAATCCATTAGTAAAGATAGAGAGGACGTTTTCAAAGAAACTTCATGAGATAATACTGTTGGCATTTATCAAATCTTGAGAAAATTAATATTGTCCCAACATCTTAAAAAGAAAAGTCTACATGGCTCTAGCTAAACTGCTGACATGAATCCTGGATTAAGCAATGGTAATAAGGTGATGTAAGCAGTGAAGAATTGAAGGTGATAGAATAATGTAGAGGAATGTGATTGTGTGGGAAACAATATGTCTTCATCTGGTTTGGTGATAGTATTATAGGTTTGATTGTTAAATATACCTACATCTGTTGTAGTCAGAATAAAAATAAATCTCTTTTCTTAAAGAAGATAAAATATAACAGATTGCTGGATTATAGTCTTCAAGCAACAACATGAAGAAGATATTCCTAATAACAGAAAATATTTTAGTCCAACACTGAAAGCATGCTAGAACTAGTTTGAAAATGCTGTTATATAAACTTCAGTTAGAAATATATATTAAAAGCTACATTTATTAAGCTGTGGAACTATCTATTTGTAATCTTCAAAACAAAATGTGGCATTTTCCAAATGCTGAGTATCTTAAACAGAAATTATGAGCATAGAGTAGAATTCAGGCGGCACTTTTGTTGATTGTCATGTCTTCTGGCCTTAAAAGCTGCGAAACTTTTGGTTAAAACAAAAAGAATTTTGCCAGGACTTAAGTAGGAATAGTTCTTTTACATTAATAACCTCATATAACTGAGGATAATAATTTAGGATTATTCAAAATAAAACTAATGGCCAAATATTGAGCTTTTTGGATTTTGAAATCCATTTATAGATTCCAGAAATTAAATTGTGTCCATATTTAAGGCTCCTTATTATTATTTACAATCTACTGACTTCTCAACAGCAAGACTTATTATTAGAAGTACAAATATCTTTTAATGGCAGAGAAAAAGGCAGCCTCAGTGCACAAGAAATTTAAAACCACTCTGAACAGAACACTAAGAAATATACAACCAAGTATAATCCTGTTCCAGCATCAGGGAATAGGCAATATATCTACTGAACAAGGGGCCAAGGTGTCTGCACTGATGCAGATGAACCCTGGTATCTCACACTTGTGACTTGCCTGTATTACCATCCTCTGACAGTCATGCATCACAGCCTAGATGCATGAAGATAAGCCAGAAGACCTAGTCCATGAAATGGACTCAAAATATTCACTTCAGCATAGAGTCTTTCTCTGAATGTTTCACAAATACAACAGAGAGTTGATGAGGCATTCTAACTCCAATGCCATAACTTCCAATTTCATTTCCATAACTTCAGAATTCACTGTTGACACAGGGTCATCAGTTGGGTTATAAGCCAATTTTTACCAAGTGCTGGAAAAAAACTTTGTATTCTTCTCTTTGTCTTATTGTCAGACTCAGGAAAAAAATTGTGTATTTTTGTAGTGAATGAAGAAGTAAGAGACAACTTTAACTAACATTTTATCCTGACTTTCTTTTAATAATAGTTATGGAAGTAGTAGATGCTCTGTGCCAAATTACAGACCACTGTTTGAATGAAATCTCTCTACCTAGGGATTCTTTCCACCTCTTCATATATTTGCATTTATCTTCCAAATCTATTTTAATGAGCTCTATATAAAAATGAGAGCTCATACTTCTCGAGCCTGATGAACAGGTAATTACTGTTTTGATTCCCATGAGAGGTCTTTGAAAACCCATCTTGTCATGGAAGTTAAGGGCATAATGTTTTAATTGTAGGTAGGAGAGTGGGGATAGTGCTTAAGCTGAATATTCTACCATGTAACCATCGTCCAAAATATCTTTACACAAATGACCTATCAATTGTGATTCAGCTTTCACCTGTATGCTAAAGAGAGGTTAGATTTTTCTGCCAGAGAGTCTTGCTTATTCTCTGTCTCTGCTAAACTAAAAGATGGTTTTAATTTTTCTGTTTCTTGAGTTTTGAATCAAATAGAAAGTGGTATGCTCTATTGATCAAAATTTAGGTCCATTCTTGATTATCTTATGGAAATTAAAAGGAACACCTACATTAATAAAGGTAGGAGAAAATTATCCTCTTCAACCTCTTTTTTTTTTTTTTTTTAATCGTTGATGAACTGCACTCAGGTAGAAATTTCAGTCTTCTTGTGAAAACATGCCATGGGATTCTCACATTGCTGGATACTGATCCAAAGATGACAATTCCAAAAGCTTTCCCCATCCACCAGCTATTAGACAACTAACGTAATGGGTGCACCCAGGCATAATGGGAGCAGAAAATTTTGCCAAACCTGAGACACCTGGGATCAGTGGTGCAATGGGAAAATTCTGTGTACCAACAGTAACAGCAGCAGAGTTAAGTCCAAATTTTCCACAGCAAATAGAGTTTACCAGAATTATTTAAGTTCTATTTTTCCACAGAAAAATAAAATAGCTAAAAAACATTTTCAAGTCGGTGCCAGGCAAGAACTGGGAAGAGAAACCTGGCCAAAGCAGGGATTTGGGGGCCCAGCCTGGAAGGAGAAAAGCATCCAGCAGAGCCAGGCATGTGACCTACCTCCTGGAAGAGCAGCTAGAAGTGGAGACTACTACAGTTAATTTTTTAGCTATCCATTCTGGAATTGATTAACACCCAATTTTCTGAAATCACATTGTATCATCCCTACTTTTTGGCAGATTAAAATAGATAAAACTAACTAAGGATTCATGTCAAGCTCATGTCACCTGCTTAAGCAACAAAATGAAAAAGATTACTCCATTTAACCCCTTATAAGGAATAAAATAGTTGATCTTTATTTATTTATTCTATTTCACTTCAAAATGTATCTATTTTTAATTTTTGAGGGAAATAACTTTTCTTTAAAGGGAAGTGAAACAAAATGGTTTTCCTCAGACTAATAGGAAACTTTTGGTTGATCCAAAATGAATGTTTTTCAGTGTGCATTTTAGAAAGAAAAGAAATAATAATATAGGTTTAAGTTGATCCAGAAGATCGACTTTTTCAATCTTTTTGCAGCATGAGGCTCTGTTCTGTACAGTGGTACAAATGGAGCCTGCAGGAGAGAGAGGCGCTCAGCATCCTTGAAAATCAGGACATTAAAATAATGGTTTAACCCTATTGATCTTAAGAGAAAGGAAATTGTACAATATATTTAGAGATGAGACCAAAATAGGAAGGACTGGAAATAGCAAACATCAGAGGAGCTGAGGGAGCATTAAAATGAATACAATTTAATGTGGGCAAATGTAAAATAATATACATGGAGAAAAATACTATCTGGCATAAAATCAAAGGAACATTCCATAGGAAGAACAGTAATGTGGAAAAGATTTGGGGTGAGAGATAACACATTGACATGAGGTTTCAATTTAATGATGTTGCACAAGTAGCAGACCTATTCATAAAAACAAAGAGATATGAATTAAGATTTTGATTAGCTTATTGCTAGTGGTTGATGAGGTGTTCTGCTTCTTATCATTACCCAAATTCTGTTCTACTTGGAGAAGTCAGTCTATTCAGAATAGCCTTCAAAAAAATGTTGTGTTACATTACTTTTTTGTAAATAAATTTGTCTGCTATTATGTTCAGTATGCCCAGCACGTGCCTTAGAGACACTCCAGGAAACGATGACAGAAACAAGTATTACAAGGTGTGATCTATTTTGTGAGAGGCTAAGGGTACTTCATGGTTAGAGCTTAAGGAAAAGAAGTTATGATAACAGTCTGTAAACATTTAAATGGCAATAGTCCAAAATGAAGGAAAGATGATTAATTGAGGTTGGAAATGGCATGTTAAGGAGCAATAACTTGAAAGGGGAGATAAATGTGTATATAAAAATTAAAAACAAAATGTGAGTTACGAGGACAATGAGATGAAGGGAAAGTTTACCCTAGAGGTAGTTAATGCATCATATCTACATGTGCTTCAAAGGAGATTTGATAAAACCTCAAAGGCTTTTACAGAAGACAACATTTCATGTAGGGCTTTGGACTATTATACTTAAATTATCTTTTTCACTTTTTCCATATTTGAAGTAGCTTGTGTTTTGCTGTGCTTCTTTTAAATTTTCTAAATTTCAGATTCCTTTTTGTAGTCACAAATCTGACAAGAAGAAGGGTATGCTTTTCCTTTGTTTATATTTTTCCAGTTCAAGATGGTAAGGCTTGACCTGGAAAAACGGAAGGGCTGGCAGGCACTGTTGGGTTTATCTGGTTTGGCATTTCTCCTGGGATCTTCCAATACATCCTTGACCAAGCACAAGACGAGCATCTGAAACCCCCAAGTCCAAGACTGACAGATTCAGAACCTTGATGGCTTTGTTGGTAAGTGTTTCAGTTAATGAATCACTCTGCACCAAGAAACACTTTTTGAACAAGAGCTTCTTCAGATGCAAGAATGCAGATCAGAGCAAGCTAGCTTTCATTTCACAGATTCAAGGGGTTTTCTCCAACAGTACATATTTTTTATTTCCAAATTAATATGGACTTTCTGAAGAACAGGATGACAGTCAAGGATAAAAACTTTAAATAATAAAAAAAAAAAAAGAAAAGGTAAGAAAAATATTTCAGGTTTCTTCCCCATCATAGCCCTGCTCAATCCAAGCCTTGCCTGTAGGGATTTTAAGATAGAAATCACATGGCTAACATTAAAATCTTGTTAAAGGATTAGGGGCCGCGTCCTGAGCCAGGATAAATTGAATACAGCTCCATTGGCTTCAGCACAGCTTTACCCTTTCACAGCACTTGAGGATCTGACCATAAAAATGTCTTGGCCTGGTTTATTACAAGAATGGATAGGTATGTTCACATTTGATTTCTGGCTCCAAGTTTTCTTGACCTGTTTTAGTTGTCCAGTTCTTGGTAAATGGAAATAAAAAATGTCATACAGAGTCTGATCTGTGAAAGTGCCTTGCAAGATAGGAAATGCAAGAAGGAAACTTGCCAAGGAAAGTTTTGTTGCCTCATTTTTATGTATTATGCCACACATTTTAATTGTGTGTGCATACACTTCTTTTATAAAACTATTGCCCCATTTTTGTGAATTGGTTGGAATGAGGATCCTGTTCTGTATTTCCTTTTATCTTTTCCATTCCATGTGTGGATCCCTGCCTAATTTATAATACTGCCATCCAAACCTTACATAAAATACACAAATTATTCATGTCTTCATGAGCTTTTCCATTGAGACTCTTTAATTATTTTTATGGCATCTTATGTGAAAAATATTATAATTCCCTTTCCACAGATGAGAGAATGGAGAGGAAAGGGGCACAGCCAGTTTTGGGCCACTGAGCAGATCAGTGGCAGGCCCAGAGCTCCTGGCTCCCAGCTTGTCTTTATTTGTTCCAAAAGGAGGGGGCTAGCCATATTCACAGCTTCCAGTACATACACTGACACTTATGAAAGCTGTTCCAGAACTCAAGATAAAAATACAGAAATGGGAGCATTAAACTCATGCCAAACATAGTGGTTACCTGTAAAAATACTATCTTAAGGCTACTTGCAGAATTTCTGCGACAGCAATAAATATAAACCTTTCAGACTCTGCGGCCTGATTGCATTCTTTCTTTATTAAATCTCCTCTTATTTTATCCAACTTTTTTTCTTTACACAACATGATGTTGGGCTTCCAGCAAAAGGACTTTTTTTAGCATGAGGAATCTTCAAAAGGTACCTGCGTTTGTCGTGTTCGAAGTCTGAAAATAATGTGAATTTGTGATTATTCCTGAATGTGTGTTTGAATTACTTTAAAATTTATTCTTAAATTTCTGAGTCTCTGGACTGTGCCACCACCTTGCAAAAGTATGAAGCAATATGTAAACAACTTTGTTTATGTACTGGAACCTAGGGTGCTTCTATATAAGCAAGTTCCATCCTACTTCATTAATGATATACAACGATAATATGCAGTGTAAGAGGAGAGACACAGACACACACATCTCAAAGAAATAGTTGGTCTGTTTTTATCCTGGAAACCCAGTTCAGGACTGATGTATTAAAAAGGGGTTTTTTTTATTTAAAATTGTTTACTTATAAAAACAAATTAAAGTATATGGAAATGTTATTTGTAAGCCTTTTAATCTCAACACTTTATTTTTGTTATGATAATAAAAAGTTATATAGTCACAGAACATATCAGTCTTCTGTTAAACTCATTTAATATTGTCCATTATATGGTATTGACACTTCTCTGAGGCGGAGATTGAAGTTCCCCTGTAAGAGTATCCAGAGGATCTGTGTACTCATTTCATCAATATTGTTGAATTCACAAGATCCTATTTAGTCTTAGCCTACTCCTCAGAGCTTTTGTAAGAAATTAAAAGAGACAGAGGTATGCTTAAATATAAGCCTGCGTCTTTTTTTCACCTGAGAATATGATCTCTCTTGTGTTAGGAATATGAGAGTGCTGAACATCATGAGAAAGGCTGTATTTACAGTACTCTTGTCTGGAACTAGAACTGAAAATGACACAAGATCTGAGAAGAAGTATGTGCTTGAGAAGCTTTAAGTCCAAAGGTGCAGATTAAAGAGCTTCAGGATTTTTTTCTAAAAAGCTTCAGGGCAAGCAGATGAACTTTGAATAGGTACATATATACCACAGCTTGCAAGGTTAAAGCTGGAGGACTGGAAAACTTTGGTCAAATTGATATCACCAGCACAAGATGAATCTCAAGTACATAAAAGATTTAGCTGTTATATGGCAATGGAGTTTCTCCAGATGTTGAATTTCAGCAGTAAACTTCCCTAGGTGCTGGATTTCCAAAGTGGATATTCAGAAGATTTCTAGAATGCTCTACTTAGACATCTGCCAATTCAGATTTTTTTAAAATCCTAAACCTTTTGAAAGGAAAGCTATGTGAGACAGAAAAGATGTTGTACCCCTCAGGTAGAGCAAAGGATGCACAGCAGCCTCCTTAGAAGCAGAGACACCAGACAGATGGATGGACATATATACTCTTACAAATACTTGCTAACACAACTCTGCTAATCCAAAGGTCAGAAAGCAAAGAGCAATCCAGAACATCAACTTGGTGGTGGATACTCATCCCCAGAAGACATGTTTTTCAAGACTCTGTGAAATCAGGTTGGCAGCTTATGAAAGGTGCAATCTTGCTCCCACATGTCTCATGCAAAACCACAGGAAATAATACTCATGTTCCTCACACCAGAAGTCAAGACACACATAATCAAGTGCCATACAGTCATTCACTATAAAGCGCAGTAGGCTTTGGCTTATTTTCTGTGGTCAAGCAATATGTATGAGCAAGCCTACAGATTTTTTTTTCAACTGTAAAAATTATTTTTGATTGTCACCATCATGGAGATGTTTTCATGATTCACCTCTCAAATCACTGTTTTTCCGAGCACATTCTCCTTTCTAATGACTAGCAATTTTACATTGCAATCCTTCTGCATAGGTGCTCAATGTCAAAATGGGATTGTACTGTACTGAATTGTACTGAACAGTACATAAGGCTTTTTCCCCTCTTATAATCGACTTCTCGGTTTTTTTCTTGACCATTTTACACTTCCCTTAGACTAATATAAATGCATCAAAATGTAAAAGTAGAGTCTGGTCAGAAATAATTCTCCAATGGGCAATTTACATTCTCACTTTTGCAACTGTTATATTTAGCAATTGTTAGAGAAAATAAGAAAAGTGAAATTGCTGAACAAAAATGATTGAAGCCTGATTAGAGCAAAAAGTTAGATTATTGTGTAGGGCTGACTTTTTAGAATACGTACCCCTTACAAATTCTAAAAATGTATGTCTATTTTAGATATTTGTAAGGCACTTGGCAAGCACTGCTTGGAAGATGATATTGAAATTTAATTTTAAATGTTTGAAAAGCTCAGTTTAGGTCAAAAATGGAAATCTATCCAAAGAGATCAGTCTCTGTTTGTTGGGACGAATCTCAAAACATGCAGACAACAGAAATTAATTTCTGGCAATTTCTACTAATGTGAACTTAGATAAGACAGGTTTTTGTAAAGTATTAATTATACAACACTAGCAAAACCTAAGGTCCAGTTTAGTTGACTAAGTCCATTGCATGGCAATTTCGTATACTGTCCACCCAGAGAACACCAGCTCTTACAGGCAATACTAATGCTTAAAATCATGTTATTTTGGGTGTTGTCTTAGTCTCAGTTCTGTATCCACAAATCTAAAAGACTTAATATATACTTCCAAGAATAAAGGTGAAAGGTTCTACTCATTCAGGTCATGATTTTTTTCACATCAGTTACTTTTTTATGTTATCCTTCTTCCTCAGGATTCAATGTAAGCACTCTGGAAATCTTGATGGCTCCTATAGAGAGAATGTAGAGAGAATGTAGAGAACGTAGTTTCCTTTGATTCATCCATATCTATTGTGGAAAACATGAATCCCAGTAGCTAGCCAGGGGCTAGGGAAGCTCGAGAATGAATATGGATGTAGCATCATTGCCAAAGGATGGAGTAAGGTGCCAAGAACTTAGAGCACAGGTGAACACATGCGATCTATTTCCTGGTTTTGCACCCTGGAATCCAGCACATCTGAGACATTTCTCCAACCTATTCTGCCAGAGAGCAAGGAAAGGGTAAGACTCACCTGTGCTGGAACAGTTCAGGAGCCTTTTCTACATGGAAATCCTGTGGGAAATATTGTCCCTTTAGCCTCTTCTGTGGGGCTTTTACTGCCAGAGGGGACAATCAGGCCCTGACATATTACATACAGATTATCCACTTAATCTCATTTCAACAATTATTGGTATCTGTCCTCCTGCACTTATTCCAAACAGACAAATCTGTCTTCCTTTGACTGCTGTGTAAAAGGATGTCCCTTTTCACTGCATTAATGTCTAACCATCAAGTTTTCCTTATAAAATAAAAAGCAAGTATATTTGTTGAAGGAAATTGCAAATAAATTAAGCCCTGCATTAGATAAACAAATTTTTAAATGGCTTCTAACTATTGATTTACTTTCTGACCTGATTTTTCTGGCTCAAAAACTCATTTCTATGCTTGGTTGGGAATATTCGTTTAAACCCTAGGGTTTGATCTACACAAGGGAAATTTCTCCCAAAATTTTAGTGGTTTTAGAAGTGATTTGCTATTTCAATTTTAAAAGTGTTTGGAATTGTTGTTTAGGCTTCACTCTGTCGGTAACAACTAAGAACAGTCTGGATTTTTTGGTGCTTCATTTAAACAAGAACTTGAACTGGCTTTTAAGCAAGAATTCAAGATCCGATATTAGGGAGTAATGACACTCCTGGGAGCTTTGAGTGGCACTGAACCTCTGAGTTCACAGCTTTCCACATTGCTCCCAATGTTCCTGGGAATTTAATCACATTTCAGTGAAAGAAGAGGTGTTTCCTAAAGATGCTGCTCTTTGGCCCTAAACTCATGCAACTTTTGATAGGAATAAACTGCAAGCATTTTAACACGGTGCAGGTATTTATGAGTTTGTGTCCAATAGACAGCTTCAATCACTAAGTAATGCCATGCACAGCCTTTCAGACTTTCTAGGTAATAATGCCAAAACTATTGACAGTACTATGGCTCTGCATTAGGTCTTCAAGTAGATTTCTGTTAAATAATAACATCTGTTAACACGCAAGTTTCAAATTTCAGCCTGTAGCCACATTTCTTTTGGTGAATATTTTTATAATATATTCAGAATAATTTTATAGCACTACAGATTACAGTGATAAAACAGCTGTTGCTCACAAAAATCTTCTATTCTGAAATCAGTAAATTATTGGTATTAATGGCTTTTCTATTGAAAAAAAAAATTAAATAAAAGAAAAAGCCTTGTCTACCTTCTGTATCAAGAAAAGGACAGTTTTGCTTTAACTACCCTGAATGCACTTCAGCTGCATTTCAATGGGCATATATGCAAGGTTTCTACTGAATAACAGCTGTATTTCCTGGAGGGGAGGTCCTTTTAATGGCAAAAGAAAAGTTTTTAGAGTAGGCATTTAGCTCTGCTTTCTCCAGTAGATGTCACTTGCAGTACATAATAATTCATGTAAAGAAGTCAGAGTATATAGAAATGCATTGCTTTCCCTGAAATATGCAAGCTAAATTAAAAAGCCATTTAATGCCCTGTGTATGTAGTAAGTTTGGCATTTGGTTTATTTTAACAGATGGCACTGAAATAACAAAAGGTAAAGCTTTTTTTCCCCAATTGATCAGTGAGGATTATGTCTCTTTCTCCTGTAATTTGAAATAACAGAAGGAGACAAATATACTTGTTGACACATGAGAGGTCTGGGTCACACATGATCTAATATTGTATTGACAAGTAGTTTTTGGCAATTGCTAGACTTTCTCTAAAGAGAAAATGTATTATGTAATTTTTTTTTCATTTCAGAAGCATTAGCAATTTGGATTAAATATAGGAGGGAAAACCTATAGAACACATATGCCCCAAAAGCAGAGCTGTTTTCTTGCATCAACAAAGGAGAACTTATGGATATATTATGTATTTAAGGGAAACTGTCTTGTGGTACAGTTGATTAGAAATGTAAATAATGTTCTAGGAACATTTTATCTGATTTCTAATAATTTTTAATCTATTTCTTTTATTGTAACTCTAGTGTAACAACATTGTCCTCAGTCAGATCACTATGGCCTTATTTACATGCAAAACTCACATTTTCAGGCCCATGGGGCCT
>JAHLSL010000007.1:27253083-27307891 GCA_025920805.1 Petroica traversi | reverse complement strand
AAAAAGAAATGAAACCACTCGTTCTCCTCTCCGGCTCTGGCAGGCACATTAACCCCAAGCAAGCACTTATGTTTGGAAGAGGCAGGGGCCCCTGCGAGGCGTGGGCAGGGGCTGTGCCCTGGGACGAGAATGGCTCTTCCCACAACCTCAGCAAGTAGCTTCATTTTACTGCTCCCGGCCATTTAGACCTTTTTTTAGCCCCGGTTTAAACTGATCCTGTCCCGAGTGACTAGTTGTACCTGTCCGGGTTGTGTATGCTCCGGAGATACCACCTGGGTCCAGCTCCCAGTGTTCCGATGTTATCACCAAATCCGATTTTCTTCAGCACACAAGTCCGAGCCCACTATCTCTCTCTCTCTCTCTCTCTAACTTGTTGCTGCAGCAAGTCTCTAGAGAATAATATGTGCTGCAACAATTTCTCTATTGTTTCCTTGCCTTCAACTATTGTCCCCCTTAATTAGAGTTACTTGTGGAGTAGATCAGAGGGTTGTTCTTGGAAAAAAAAAAGTTGAAATATGATATTTCACCATTATTGATTCTATTATTCTTGTTATTCTTTTCAGGTTCATGAATTGTGTGATAATTTCTGCCATCGGTACATTAGTTGTTTGAAAGGAAAAATGCCAATAGACCTAGTTATTGATGAAAGGGATGGCAGCTCCAAATCAGACCATGAAGAACTCTCAGGATCTTCCACAAATTTAGCCGATCATGTAAGTCCTTCTGTTTTCTTTATGACATCTTTTAAGTCTTTAACCTGCTTAAAGGACCTGTTCCCGATTCCCTTGCTTTGCTGCTGTTGTCTATTAGTATTTTTACTGCTTTAACCTCTTACAAGCTCAAATCCCATCTTCAAACTTTCTTTCCTTTCACTTTGCAAAGTTGTAGAAATACAAAATGTTCCTTCAGTTTTCATCTGTAAAGCCTGGAGTTTGCAATAGTTTGTAAAGTTTCCTGGTCTGGGTGGCTTGGAGAGCTGTTGGTTTGATGTGGGGATCGGTGCTTACTCGTGTTCTTTGCCAACTTTGTAATCTATGCATCAATGTAAGGAAACACAGACAAGAAAGTTAGGAAGAAAGTTTGCTGATTTGCTCCCCCCTCCCCTCTTGTGGGGATGACAAGTGATGAGAATTATTGGCAATACTACACTGCATTAAAAAAAAGGGGTTAGCACGTTAGAGTTTCCAATGCTTTTGCTTTATAGCAACTTATTGTCAGAATATGGACTTATTGCCAAATGCCTGAAGCATCTTCATAATAAAAGACAGTAACCTTGATGAAGCAATTATTAACAATGTATTACAGAAAGTTGGAGAGAATGATGATTGAGTAACCATAGGTTAGCTGTTGATTTTAACACTTTAGGAGTTGGTGAGTTAGTGTAATGTGAGTAGGACTGAACATTGGTGTGCATGGTGAGGAGAGTGCCTTTGTTTTTCCGGGTTTTGGAGCGGCTCCTCTGATCCTTCAAAAGATGTAGATGCAGAAAGACTTCGGGTTGTGGAGGGAAGGATTGCAGCTGGTACTGCAGAAAAGGGAAGGAATAGCTCTGGTTAAAAAGGGTGGGTGTGAACTCCACTTTATTTATAGGAACGCATCCCTGGGGGGCAAAGGGGTTTATACAGTTTTTGATTCAATTGAACTAATAATCTAAATGATAGAGTCTAATATTTTAGTGGCTGAAATATTAATTTAACACCCGGTGTGAAGTTAACCGTGCTTTCTGCACAGGCGCCTGCCTTTATTTCCCAGTGCGTTAAGAAGAGTAGCTGGAAGCCCAGTGAGAATGAGCTTTCTAGGAGCTTTTGTTTCCTTTGAAAACATGTTGGTTTTGTATGTATTTGGTAATTACATTAGACCTGGACTGAAGCTGAATTGGGAGATAAAATAATAATAAATTCTTCTAAATGTCCCCCTTCTGGCATGGCTTAGTTACGGGAAATATTTTTGGACCCAAGCCTTAGCTTTCATTTTCTCATTTGTATTCAGTAAACATTGCATGACAAGGTTTGTGCTATGTTTTACATTTTAAATCTATTATTTTGAGAGAAAAAAAATGTACGCAGAGCTTCCTTAAAGTTTCTCTGCTTATCAGCTAACTCACATGTAGGTAATAAATTCCATGAGGCATGACACAATTTCAAAAATATTTGTTTCATGGCATTTTACAGCACTAAATTCGTGGGCATAAGTATTCTGGGAGAGTACTAGAAAAGAAATTGAAATGAGTGGCAACCTGAAAGATAGTGAGTCACTGTGTAAAATTTAGAGAAACAGAAAAAAAAAAAAGTATGTTTCTCCAGTACAGTTTCTTTACAAGAGTGTGTTTCAAGTGGAAGTGTAGAAATGGAGCATGCTTATGTTTATATTGAAGAGATTAGATAAACTAGCCTGTTTAGGGTTCTGGCAGATGGCAAATGCTCAAGCCAATTTGCAGTGCTCCATTATAATATTTAAATTCACACACAATGATAGGACAGGAGTGGAGGGGGTTAGCATTTTGATAATTTGGTAACTATTATCTTCCCTAAGAAGAATCTCCTCTTGCTTTTATGGCCCCAAAAACAAACTCAAATAAATATGACAACCCATTTATCTTGCACCCGTTAGGGTTTACCACTTCATTGGGTATTATAATTTAAAGCCTTTTATTTCCTGGAGATTTGAGCTATAACATTTTTACTTTAGCCCCCTGCTATTTGTTTTGAAAGGAAGCAATAATTTGTGCAACCAGAACACCAACTGGGAAATGAAGAGTTGTATCACATAGTTACATTTTATTCATGCGTTTTGGGAAATGTGTCTCCTTATTGGATTTTTTTTTTGTATATTAGCTTGTTTTCCTGACAAAACTTTAACACCTTTTTATAGCATAGTCAAACTACCATGTTTTATATTTGCATTGTACAATGTTCCAGCAGAAAGAAATTCATCTTTATTCATAGAAAAGGAAACGCTTTTAAAAAATGGCTAATATAAACATGTAAGTCTATTAAAAACGAGCTATCATTTCAGAGCATCTACCTGAAAATATAGTAGTTCAAGCATGCAAATTTGACCAATTTGGCTCTCCAGGTTTATTTTTTTTCATTTGCCTTGATATGCATATTTAATATATAGCCTTAGGCTAGATCTCATTTGGTGAAAGTTGGTGTAGGGGTGATGATGAGCCACTTCAGAAGGACAGAGACAGCATGTTGTTTCCTCTGTTTTATATATTGGCCCACTATTCTGATCCACGGGTCTTCCCCTCATGGTTTTATTTGCACATGAAATACTAGGAGCATTTCAACTGATTGGCTATGAATAATGATAGGCCAAAAGAAGTGTAGGTTAATTTGTTGTGTTGCCAAGGTTTCTCTTGTGGAGGAGACAGTTTGTGACAGCTGTTTGACACCCCAAAAATCCATACCCCTCTATTGTTATTAAGTGGTGTAAAGCTACCGTGTGTGTTTAATGTGAATGTGAGGGGTGGTAGTAGTGACAGTGGCAGTGCTGAATTAGGAACTAAGGCAGCTCTCAGCTTTATTGTTTTTCTAGACCTTAAAACAGGCATGAAGGAAAGTAGCAGAAAGAATTGTAGGATTAGCCAATATTTACCATAAGACTTTAAATGGGGTACTCAAATATTGCATGCTTCCCCTTTCAAAGTCTACTGCTCTCCTATTTATATAACTTAATTGGAAACCAAACCCAAAAACAACAAAGCAATGAACTCTTCAGAGATACACCTGTGCTGAAAAAAAGGAGACAGCTGAAAGCAGTTGTGCTGTACGTGTTTGGTAATAAATGTGTTTATTGAATTTTATTTTAGTGCGCTATTAACTGTTATGTAATATAGTTGGTGTAAAGGGTCCAGGGACTTGGTAGATCAAATAGTGCAGGCCTGGCCCCAAGAAGCTGGAACTTTTGTTATTGCTCTGCTGTGTTTAGTAAATATAACAGCCCATAATTAGTGCTTGAATTTTTAACACCCTCGGTTTTTTTATTGCTCTGAGGTATTAGCTGTAGATGGGAAGAAAGTAATTACAGCTATGCCCTGGCTGAATCAGATTAGTTAGGGGGGGAAAAAGATAAGAAAAGAGGGAAAAAACCCCTTTGCAGCTGCAGTTCAAATTCTGTTTCCCAGCACAGAAAATTTATTATTGTTCAACTAAACATACCGGACCCTATCCTGAATTCTGTGTTCAGCCTAAAATGCCTGTTGAGATTGTTTGCAGATCTTCTTTTTTTCTTATTTCAAGCTATTCAAACTTGAAAAACATGATGCTTATAAAATTTGGTGATTTTTAAACTCTTTTTGAACATTTGATAACATTTTGTACTTGAATTACATTTCTTTTGTAGCTGGCCTCACCTGGTGTCATACAATTCTTCCTTTAGCACAAACCTGTTTTGAAGCCTAGTAATTCTCCCATAGAAATTTATGGGTGTCCTTCCACAGGCTTTCATGGGAACAGGATCGAGGCCTCACTCTTTTTGATATTTGTTCACAGGTTTTAGTAGCTCAGAGTTAATAATATACAGAGCAAAATTCCTAAAATATCACTCAAATAGATAGAAATATACATACATTTCTTTTATAAAAAACCACTCCTGACAGATTAGAAATCCAGCATTTTAGCTGTAGAAAAGAAAGATTAGTCTGAATATTAAAATTTTCAGCTCTCACATGAGGAGACACTCCATTTTCTACTTTCGGATATCCAGACATCATTTCTTCAATATTTCTCCTCAAAGAATGTGCAAATCCCTGACATTTTGCAGATAAGAAAAATTAAAAATAGTGCAGCACATACCTGTTCCAGTAATATAATTTTATCTTTAGGTAAGATTTCAATGAGTAATGAAGAAGTAATTGGGGGCCTGATGCTAGTCTGCAGGTATGCCACGCTTTGGTGGATTTCAGTGGGAGTTTCCAGAAACACCAGATTAGACCCCAAAGGTGCCCTTTCTGTCAGAAGGAAAACTAAGTAGCAACTGCAATAATAAGGCAAACTAAGAATGTGGCTTAAGACAGGGCATTGTGGTAGGGCCTGTGCTTTCTGAAGGGGCAAAGAGCATCAGGAGCTTTCCAAGACTGTAGATAGTGTTGTGAATTCCTGCTTTTTGATGGGCCAAGGTACACTTCTGTCAACAGCTGAAGTCTCAAATTTGAGTGTTTTAACTTTAAGCTCTGTACTCTCAAACTGAACCAATAATGCTTCTCAGTGTCTTTTTGATGACTGTGCTCCCTTTTTGGTTTGAGTTGTCTATCAGTCTAGATGAAGTGTAGCCACACAGAATGACATAGGACAATTAAAAAAAACCCAACACCCCCCTGATTTTTTCAAGTCTCAGTTCCTTGGTGACAGGTGGATTACATGTCTGATTTCAATCTTAATTAGAAAATACAAAGCACACAGCTTTTCAGAACACTACCATGTTCTAGGAGGCTCAAAAATTGCTCCTGATGCTTTCCTCAAATGCAAAATCAAGGGACAAGAATTAAACTCTGCACATATATACAAAATATCTGATAGATTGCTGTGCCATGTTTTTTCTTTCAGTCCTGTAACTCTAGTACAAAAAAGTAATCATAGGAAGTATGCATCTTTTTGAAAATTAACCTCAGCAATACCAGGAGTAGTCTTTTTAAGAAAACATACGCATGTCAAATTAGAGTTTTTCATGTCTTATTGAAAGTTTCTTTAAATATAAAGTTTGGTATTAAATGCACTTGACAGGATCTCTAGGATATCATCCTGAACTTTACACACACAAAACACAGACACAGATACGCACACAGAAACACATGTGCATGCACGTGATAGACTTCCGTGTCCTGCGTAGTCTATCATATGTTTATATATGGCTGCACCTAGATACAGATCTTTGGGGTATCAGTCATATCAGTCATTCCACTGTGTTTACACGTGCTACTTGCAAGAAAAAGGTGAGCAGGATTTGGATTGTGTTTTCGGGTGATAAAGTCCCCCTGTATCAAGTAGTTCAGTTCAGTTTTGTGTTTGTAAAATTAATTTACCAGGCCTTTGAGTCCAACCACTTTTAGAAACAATAAGCGTTGTAGCCACTGTAGTTTCTTTCGTAAAGACAAATTGTGTTTTGTTTGTTCTTTCAAGATCAATGATTTTTTAAAATTTTATCTGATAAAATTTTGGTAGGGCCTGATCCTGTCAGAGTTGAATACTTGAAACTTCAGTTAAAATATATGAGTGAAATCCTGCTCAGCTTACTCACATGGGTATCAGCTGGCCTGATTGATTTTACTTCCCAATTATAAATAAGAAGCAGATTCCTTATGGTTAATTGAGTCTTTAATATCACCATAAAAAGCAGTAGGGGATCAGAATCAGCCCTAGCAGGACTACACACACTCACAAAAAGCTAGCCAGACTTTGCCCAGCAGATATTTTGGACATACAAAGTAAGAATTGCAATTTATTTATTTGATATTATCCATATCAAATTCCTCTGTTACAACATCTCTGTTCAAGAAATCCTGTAGTAGTTAAAAACTCTTATGGTTTCCTGTGGATTTTCAGCATCAACAAAAGACTAATGCGTCAGATTGGATTTTTATGCCTTTTGTCCTTTCTGTTACTCTTTTCTAGATTTAGCAAAATTCAATGGTGGTGCTAAATCAATTTTTGTTTTACTTTCAAGGGAAAAAACAGTGGTAAAATTGTGTTTTCTAGGGAAGGCCATGTGTGTAAATGAGAAACAGTGGATAGCAGTGGAGTGATCTCCTGTGGCCCTGCTAGTACAAGCTTTCCCCATATTGTCTCCTGCTTTTATATTAATTACAACTTGCATTATCAGCTGTGAGTCTGTAGCCCAGCAAATAGAAAATACTGCCCCTGGAGACATAGCTTCTTGTATCTATTTTCCATCTCCTTCTATTGTGTTCTACTCAGTATTCACTGCTTTTCTCCTAGTAACACTGCTCTTTAACACAATTAGGTAAGAGCAAGAGGAGTACCATATTTGGCTCCCAATTATTAAAACTACTGGGAATAGATACATGTGTGCTGTTCACTTTCTATGGTATCTGGCATTAGTTTAGGTCATACATGTGTGAAATTTTTATAGTATGCATACGTACACAAAATAGACAATCGCATTTTGGCAGATATCATCCACAGTCTTCAATGTGTTCCTGCAGAGTATATTACTAAACTTGCAAAAAGAAACAAAAAGCCATGCTAGCAGTTTGTGTAATTCATCTAAAGCTGTATATTTGGTTTCTTCTTTTCCTTCTTTTTAATTTTTTTTTTCAGTGGGATAACTCAATACAAATTTCCTTGAAGCTAACAGAAAAATTGCAATTCATATCAATGGGCTTTAGAGCAGAATCTCTTCCCGTACCTCAACTATACTGATGAAGTTTTCCAATAAAGCACACTTTAGAGGTGCCATCTGGTCTTTTTTTTTTATTATTTTGTTTTTTGTGGAAGTGCATAAAATAAATACTTATGATTAGTCATTTGGCCAAGAATTTTTTTTAAAGGTTGTGAGGTTGGAAATGGTCTAGGGGAGAAAAAGATCAGTTCACGGACTTGTACAATGGTCTTAGTCCAAAGCAAAAGAATGCTGCCTTTTTATGAGTCTGTAAACTCCACCCCTAAAATTATTTGTCATTTTTTATAAAATTAAAGTCTCGCTATTTCTTTCCCTTTCAAATTCCTTTAACATTCTACTGTTGCATTCAGTAAATACTTTATCTTATATTTTCCGTCCTTCAATAAAACTCTGCCAAATTGCTTCCTCAAGAAAACTGTGTCACAAGAAATACATTGAATTCTCAATCAATACAGTTTGTCTTTCTCAAACTGGATCTACAAACTGAGGTCAAGAACAACTCGGTCTGGTAGAGACAGCGAGTGTTTTCAGCTGTGGGAAGTCTCATTCAGTGATTCTTTCCAAATTTTTATGGGTTTGAAACAGAAAGACTGGTCTAGATTTTGAAATATCGTATGATAGGTTATGTATGACATTCACCTTAAAACATAGCTGAGCTGTTAGCAGTTAATTAGTGTAACTTTCATATATGTAATAAGGAGCTCCAACAGCAGCCAGCAGAAGAAAGCCCGCAGTACACAAAATTAGCATAACTTACTGTGTTCCCTGAAAAGTTTAGCCTAGGTGAACGTGTTGCAATTACTACCTTTTCTGAAAGAGGGTTCCAGCATGATGTTGTTGGAGGGCTAAACTCATGCTATGCTATTGTTTCTTTTCCTTTTCATGTATTTCTTCTAACCCTTTATCTGATTACCATCCGGCAAACAGCTGACGCTAAGAGGCTGCAGAGGGCTGAAGAGCTCCTGTCTGCTGTTTGCCTTCAGCTTGAAGCTATTTGAGTGGCTTCCTAAGTCAGAGATAAAAAGAGAAGCTCATAGGCACAACTGTGTTTTAATCCAGGCTGTAAAGAAACTTGCACAGTTTTTGCCTTTTATTTCCATCTGAACTTTTTACTAACCTTATTTTCAACTTTTTTGTTCTTTTCAATAACATCTGGGCTGCTTCAGCTTTCAAGACTTCTCATCTTTCTTTTTGTGTTTCTCTCCACCTTACTCTGAAAAATGATGGTAAAATGTGGGGGGGTTTATTTGTTTTTTCTTTAATTTTTTAAAAAATGAAACTGTGGGGAATAACAGTATTAATTACAGAAAATTAACACAATAACCTCAATGAATATAAAGTACTATTGTTTGGTAGCAGTTTTTTACCATTGTAGTTCTGTGTGAGGAAAACTAGATCAGTCTTCTAGGTTTTGGAGGGGCTGGTGATTTTGTACCAAAAGTGGTGCTGTCCTGCGTGCTGTGCTGACAGGTTAGGCAAATTTTAGATCCTGACCTGTCTTCTGATTTTACTCATGTCTTCCTGCCATAGAACCACATACATGGGTGTGTGTGTGTGTCTGTCTTTGTAAGGTGAAGGGGATTTGGATCCTTTTTACCCTTTGGTCACCTGAGACTTTACTGGGAACCTTTTGAAGTCATGGGCTCTTTCCTTTGTCTCTGCTACGATCCAGGTCAGGCCCGTCAGATTTATGTTCCTGGGTATCGTAGCAAGCCCTTACTTGGCAGTTCTATTCTGTGTTGCTGTACAGCATGTGGTACTAATCAGTGCTAGAAGATTACTTTGAGATGTTTCAATATAGAGTTTGGGACTTGGTCCCAATCACACTTACACTGTATTTTAAAAAGGGTAAATCAGTTGATTATATTGAACTTATTCCTACTGCACATTGATGAAGATGAGGTCAGAATCAGTCCTGCTTAAAGAATTTATCCAACTTGCCACTTGCTGCTTTCAGCTTCTCCTCATGCTTTAATAGTGTAGTGTTATTTCACAATGCAGATTTAAGCCACAATCAAACCTAAGAAACCTAAGAAGCAATTTTTTTTGAGGGGAGATTTGTTGTTTGTTTTGTTGTTAAATTATAATAATGCGCTCCATTTAAGTTGTCACACGCAGGTGACAAGTAATGCAGGTCCAACCTCTACTCTGATCTGTTTCATGTGTTCTTGCTCTCCTTTTCTGCCAGAGGAAATTCCATCTCTTGCCTGCCTTCATGTGGTGCTGATAAAGCTCTTCCTGTACAGTAGAATTCCTGTTTTCCTTTAAGCAACAGCAGGGTATTGGGAATGATCAGGAAAGGGGAGGAGGACAGGAGGAGAATACACTCAACAAAGTAGCGCTAAACTGTAACATTAAGTTTTCCACACTTATCCAGCTTGTCTCTCCGGGAAATCCAATACCCAATAAATTAGAAAGTGTACATGAATTATGTGGCTTCACTACAGTAGTTCAGCTCTTACTTAGCCAAGTTTTGCAAACTTTGTAAGTCTGCTGCATTCCCTTTTGTAGTGTTTCATGCATAGTAATGTAGAAAGAATTACATAAAAATCACTGTACATGTTATTTTATATAATCACCTGGTGGTTATTCTTGACAACTCTTGAAAGTGAACTGTTAGAGTGATAAATCTAGAAAGTCTCTTGAAATGTGTCATATCAAGGTAGTGGCTGGGGGTGAGGAAGCCTCTTGCCTGGTACATAATGTTTTTCAGAGAAAGCTTGCTTTTTCCCCCCACAACTTTGACTTTGTTGGAAGTTTTTCTAACATTTAAATGGGTGGCAGAGAGGTTAGGAAATGAAGACACACTCCTCTCCCATCGTGCTCTCCTGTGCTTCTTGAAAAAGTTTCCCTTCCCTTCTCCCCTTGCTACTGTAGTCAGAAAAACAAAGTGTGGGGAGATAGTTTGCATACCAACTACCGATCCTAATGAGAACACTTAGTGCTCTCATAGCCTGTGTAGGTAGGTGCCCTTCCCTCCCTTGCCCTCCCACTATCCTGTAGAGCCCCTTAAGAAACCACATTTATGGTTTTTTTTGTCTCCTGAAATATTGTTTCCCAGTACTATTCAAACAATTAAATCCAGACAACTCTGTGGAAAGTTCGAAAAAGAAAAAAAAAATCTGTCCTGTGTTTTAACAAGTAAATCTTTGTAACTTCTCTGCTTGCCTTTGCTGAAGAATTATTACACTGTGCAAACAGTATAGGTGTTTGGTGCATTTCACAAATGCTAATGTGTATGCTTTCCTCCCCTTCCTCCCCTCTTCTCCCGGTTTGCTTTCTGTTCTTCATTTGCAATTGGAATGGGAACCGTGGAAAAAATTCCTTGGCACTCTGACACCAGAATCCTTCATCTTGGAGAGACCACGATGATGCAACCTCAACACACTCGGCAGGCACACCAGGGCCCTCCAGCGGGGGCCACGCTTCCCAGAGTGGAGACAACAGCAGCGAGCAAGGTAAAAGGTCAAACTTTTTCCCTCCACAAAGTAGGCATGACTAAAATAACTCCAGCTTTTTTTCATTATATCAGTACATCTGCCTTAGAGTAAACACGGAGTGGCAGACTTGCAGTATAATCAGCTGTAAGTTAGGGAGACGGTATTTCCTTTTCCTAACCCACTTAGCTGCATTTTATTATTATTTCAAAGCGAAATATCTAATCTTCAAACAAGCTTTGTAATAACAATTGATTAGTTCTGCCAATTCCTTTACAAATTTGGTTATCTACAGTTTATTTTTGTGTGGTGTAAGTAAATATAATGACAGACATACTCTCCAGCTGCGGTGCAGTTGTTTGAGTTGGGCTAAAGATGAAGAGCTTAACCTGTAGTTTTATCTGAGAAAGAGACTTCTATGGGAAGTTATGAAGCTGCTAAATTATATAAAGTAGAAGCGAACCCTGAATTGGACAGAAAAGTGTTTCTTGATGTGTTTGCTTGTACAGATTTGTTTCTGCTTCTGAAAATCTGAATTCTGAATGGTAAACAGAGATATACCTGAACTGCAAAACCTCTTGTGTATCTATATACAGTGAAACTTTCTCAGGGTTCAGGAGGTTTGATTATTATTTCAGGGTTTCTTGTTTTATTTCCTACTGCATTGCACCTTATGTGTGGTCATCTGCATCCATGCTGAGTGAGTGTCAAAGGCTGTCATTCTGTTATGATAGTGTTTTACATGTGCTCATTAGAAAAATAAGTGACTCCAGAAGGTGTAAGAGTCAAGCCTCCAGTGCTAAACGTTGAGTAAAGATGGTCTGCTGTCACTCTTGGATCTTGACTCAAGAGTTGATTTTTTTCTTTTTTTTCCCTTTTTTCTGTTTGGTTTTTTTTTTTTTTCAGTCCGGAGTTTAAGGTGGACTCCATTCTTATTTTTCTTTGTAAACATGGTAAGCTTCTGCCAGTGAGAGAGACATTACCTCTACAAGGTCTGATGGTATGGTCTCACCATGAGATGTTTCTCCTACATCTCCAGTATTTTGCCTGTCTTTTCCCCCTCACACCCAGCAGAGGCAACTGACAGGGCTGACATCCAAGTAGCCTTGCAGGATCCCAAAACTGGAGAAGGCAGAAGCCTTCAGGGCTAGAGTTGCTTTCGCTATTCTCATGTGGCAGACTGCTTCCCACCATGATATTTGCCATACTTAGACAGCAGAACAGATATGTGATTTCATGTCTCTCACATGGCCCACTGCTTGGCACAGAGCTAGTTCTCCTCATCTGTCTGATGATCTGGTGTTGTACCCGTTGCAAATCTAGGAACTTGCAAAGTTTGTTCCTGGTAGAGTGGCTTGGTTTTGTCTCCTATTTGTAAGAATTGTTTATACATTTGTAATCTTATTGCTGATAGAAAGCAGCCATGGCATAGGGTGTGATCCAACTCCAAAATGAGTCACAAGGGCTTTTTGCTATGGGATTAAATTGGAGCTGTACAAGACCCAGCATGACCCATTGCAGGTTCAACAGCGAGTGATAGGGAGAGCTTGACTACTAAACAGCATATTGGTGTTATGTCTATTGGCTGGCCAAACTGTTGATCAAAAGTTTAAATGGTATGTTGTAGCCGAAGTGCTTGGTATAGCAGATGATTTGCCTGCTTAAAAATGATTCCTTTGACTGGTCTGCCATTTTCATTCCAACCCTATGGAGGAAGTTTCCTCACACCTGTATCACCACTCTGCCCCAGGAACCCCTTAGAAATTAGAAAAGTTTAGCCATGCTTCATATAAAGAAATCCCTTGTTCCATATCCAGGGATCTTGCATTTCATAGTCTCTGATCCCTTGTCATGGTGCTTGGGAAGTATTGCTAAGCATTAGAAAAAGCAGTTGATGATTGCTACACCAACTTTCCTTTGGAAATAGGTTTCTGCCAATATAAATGATTTCAACAAACCTGTTATTTGTTTCTGCAGAAGAGGAAAATCCTCTGAGGGGCCAAATCGGTCACTAATGCTGTCCAGTCTAGCAGGGTAAAACATTGCTAGTATGTTTCCCTTTGTGCTCAGCTGGACCTTCTAAAGTGAAGCAGAAGTCCAGTGGCAAATCACCATTCCATTCAGCTGCTGGCAGCTGAAAGATTATTCTGCAGCACCAGCAGAATTCCCATTGGAGATGGCTCTGGATTGCTCTCCCCCTCTCAGTTGTGGGAAAGAGTAAAGAGAGTGAGGCCTGTCTTGAATTTTCCTTAGGCTTTCTTGAGGGGGGCAGAATTTACTTTATAATTCCCGAGCTGGCAGTGAGCTGGTCCTAGACAATGCCAAGAAGGATAGATGCCCTCTTGAGCTATTCCAGTGCAGTTACTTACTTGGGTCAACTTGGTTTCCCTGCAGTTTTGCCAAGAGCTTCCTCAAATGCTGCTTCAAGTATTCCACTTGCCCCAAAGGATTTCTTGGAAATGGGAGCTCATTAGAGAGTCTTGAGTTACATTAGCAACTTACAGTCTTCTCCACTAATGCCTGGTGGCAGCAGAGATTGATTCATCCTAGAGTCAGCCTCTTCTAGCTTTTGAGAGCACTCTTTCCAGGGGTCTCTGCTTTTGCCTTGAGTGTTTGATTTGCATTCTGTGGATTTTTAAAAAAATATTTTAATTTTATTTTATTTTGGGGAGGGAGGAGATGGAAAGGATTTGGGTGAGTGATGACTGTTTTTTCCAGACTTTCTCTGCATGAAGTAGATCTGTGTATTACTTGGAAGAATCCATCCATAATTCCTACAGTTTGAACCAAATTAAAAAGGTCTAAATGTTTTGTCCTTTTATGGAGGATAGTCTCTCTGCTACTGTGTATGGCTGCCCTTTGGCATCAAAAGGGTTAATCTAGTCTGTGTTTGGTATTATTAGAAACATGCTGGCATCAGAAGAGTTAAGTAAAGGGCCTTCAGGCAGTAAATGTTGAAAGATTATCCTAATTTTATTAGTGGTGAGTGTCTATGTTGTTCTTAGCATGTCACCTCACTTGTTCAACAGAAAACTAAGCTATACAACATATTGATCATCTGGCAAACCAAAGTAGTAGTGATCTGTAATCCACCAAGCATTTATTGACTTTATCCCAGTTCAGATCCACAAATGCAAATCAATGCTATAGTATAAATAGTATAATACTATTTTAAAGATTAGTAATTATGTAGTAGGTCCCATCAACTTTCCCCCTGCCCTGGAAAGAGTTAAATGTATCCAATAATAAAAATAAAACACTCTAAACGTCTTACAAAGGAGAAAAAGGAGAAGCTGATTTAATGGTCTAATGAGGCCATCTTCCAGAGACTTGTTTTGTGTAGGGCTTGCTTTGACCTTTCGCTTTGCTCAGGAGCCCAACGCTTCATTTTTCACATTCTTGCAATTACGTTAACGCTTCAAGCATTTCTGACTCCAAGTCAGCTAGCAACACCAGGCATAACTCAACACTGTGAGTTTTTCTCCTCTCTGTAGATTCATTAACAGGTCACCGGGGTCCCAACTGAAATTTAAAACTGACTGGTTCTGTTGGGTTAGCTGAGTTATAGCAAGGGAGATGGCAGGAAAGGGGGTGAGAGAAGGGGAGGGGAAAGAGAAGACCCTGGGGTTTTTGCCAAGGAATATATGTGTAAAAACTCTAAGTGGAAGATTAAAAGGTGTGTGTAGCTTTATCATCCACCCTTTTCTTTGGAGAGGAAAAAACACATCTGAAAGTCTTCTGGGGTATTGTGTTTTCTTTATTCTTTGTGAAACAAAGTGAAAACAGCCACTGCCTTTACATAAAAGGCTAAATGACTCCTAGATTTTGGCATCAGTTTGTACCACAGTGATAGATATGACGCTCCCAGACTTTAATTCTTATTTAATTTCTTTATGGGATATTGCAAATAATGAATATGGCAGATTATGCATGAAAAATGGAAAATAAATCTTTTTAAAGTTTAAAAACATGTGGTCTACAGGAAAACACCAGGGAATAATTTCAGTTTCATATTTTATGATACCAGGATTGTATACCTGATCTGTCGTATTCACAGTTCACTCACTCAAAGGGCCTGATCCATCCAAGTCAGTTGGAGGCTGTCTTCCTTCAGGACCCTTCAGGAAGTTCAGTATCTTTTTAGGATTAGACCTGGGGTTAAAAACTTGATCATAAGTAAGAAGCCAGAAATATGAAAATTCTTATAGGCTATAGAGTAGTAAAAATAAAAATGAGTATCACATCTACTTTGCTTTATACATGCGAGTGAGTAGTTCATTGTTGTGTGGCTTTTTTGGCTTGATTTCTTTTTTTAATGTAACTACTTGTGCTGAATGATCTGCCCCTTTATAAATAATATCTGAGGCTACTCTCCAGGGCAAATCTCAAAGTAGTTTAGAAGCACTTCTGTGCCAGCTTGATGTCTGTCCATGATAGCTTTCTTTGGCAAAGGCTCCATAATCTGGTTCAGGACAAAATCAACCAAGATATTAACTGAAATGAAGCATCCATCATAGGTTAACTCTCTGGACTGATGCTTGTTGGAAAAATTAAGTAGTATTATTTCTTATTCAATATATACCATGCTGTAATAACGATAGTACATAAATCAAATTTGTTTACAAGACTAGGTGATAAAGCCCAAAAGTCTATTTTAGTATTAGAAACTCTTCTGGCACGACACAAACCTTAGAACCAAACTCCAGTACTTAGAAAATGGAGAGGAATATGTTCATGTGAGCAACAATTAAAAAATAAAGTATTCATGCAAAGTCTTTGGAAGCTAATCCAAAAGCTAATGTTACTTCTTTTTCCTAGTTCTGTTCCTACTTCAGTATGGCAAGCCTGCTGAAGCTAGTATGCATATTCATCATAAAGATTCGGAACACATTTTTATTCCTTTGTATTTTTACCTATAAAGCCATAGGGTATGGTTTTATTGGAAGAGAGCTGCCTTCTGTAAGAAAGGAAATTCCTGATAGAAAGGCTCAAACATCCAGACTGTGAAAAATCAAACTTGCTAATAAATAATGCTTCACTGGAGATGCATTATTTCAGAAGGCACAGCTCTCATAAAGGTGAACTGTATGAAGTATGAAAAACTCTTAAAGAACAATGACTTTTTTCAACTGAGGAAGATACAGGAAGCGAGTAGCCCTTATTAATTCATCTTTTCCTTTCAAGTTTGAGGGGCCCGTCCTTGTGTTGATATGTATGAGTAATTCCCATTAATGGTGATGGGAGTTACGCATGTGCACTGACAGAAGAATAGACCCCTTAGTGTTCAAAGCACATGAAATTTACATTTTTTCCATTGCTGTAATTGAGATGTTGACAAATTGGAGAATATTGATGAGCCTTTGTTTTAAGTATTTCTTGCCAAGTTTGCTTTATTTTTTCATGGTTTGAACAATGGTGTGGGTTCAGCAGCAATGAGTAATAAGGGTAGAGTAAAGATAACTTTGATTTCAATATTTTGATGTGCCAATAAGAAATAAATTCTTAGGCAAATGGAATATGTTGTTTTAATCATTAGCTATGCATGAAAGAAAAATTGATGTTGACATCTTTGCTGTAAAATCGTTGTAATGGGGCCTTCCTTACAATTCATTTTTGTAAAATTCATTTTGTACATTTTGCAGCAATTGAACAATCCCTGCACTGTGAATAGGCAGAATTCCCAGAAATACAGAGACAGTTGGCCCAGTAACTGCTGAGCTCACACTGCACACCACATGCACATTAACCATGATCATGCCAGAACCAGCTTAGCTAAATATAGTCAAATTTTGATATCCTCTCATCCTTTCTTTTATTTCTGTCTATTGCGTGAAAAAAATGTTTTCTGACTCCAGCAATTAAACAATAACTGCAAAAATATGTGGGTTCCTACTCACTGTTCAATAAGTAGCATTAAAATTTCATAGTGAATTTTCACTTCACTGTACAGTTTTCTAATAATCAGACTGATAGCAACTGCAGATTCCTCACCTTTTATTAAATTACAGCTTAGAGAGTGTGTGTGTGTGTGATGTTTAAAATATTATACTTGTATTCAAGTTACTCACCTCACTCTTACCTTTTAATCCATGTAGGTTTGTATATTTAGATGTAGATAAAAATCTACATACACATTTACTTCCATATTTGTAGTATGTTTTGCTGGGGTTTCAAATGCAGCCTAGTAAAACTCTGTCAATGGAATGTTTTCATAGTGGCAGTAATCTCTTTAAAATAACCCTAAATACAATATGACAGATGCCATCTGGAATAATCTTTTGCTAGTTGCTTTCAACTTTTATTTTTTCCTACAGCTAAGTTCATCTAAAACTGGTCACTTACTGTTACAGTAAACATAGTGAACTCTTTCTTCCACTTTTGTATGTGAATGTTCAGAGAAAAAGAATTACATGATTTTACTGAAGAGATTGTTACTGGGGAGAGGACTGTCTCCGATTTTATGTTTCTGGGCATTTTTAAATATATGTATGTGTATATGTGAGTATATATATTTATTTATGTATTTGTATTTCAAAATACAAAGGTAGGATTTTCCCTTAGGCCATTCCTTCCATCTCAGATCCTATTCAGCCTAACCCAATTTGCGTCCAAATGCTAGATAACATTCCATTCACTAAATTATAATTGTATGTTACAATATTAATGCCTTCAAAATGCAACACATTTAAATATACGGTATTAAGTGCTTAAATATCTTCCTGTGTTGTTACAGACTAATTTCTTCCTATATATACCAATTTATTTGAAAGATCTCATATTGGAATCTCTGAAATTTTTTTTTAACATAGTTGTGTAAAGGGATGTCTCTTGATGCCTGTTAGAGTTTAATTTAGAGTAGTAATTAAACTTGAATACTGCCTCATAAACAAAAGATAAACAATAAACCAGCCACGTTCCCTGCTGTTTCATAGCTTTCTTTCCCAGATGTTTTAGCCTGATAATTTTTACATAGTGAACTACCTAACATGGAGTGCTATGGACAGAGGTCAAAGCCTAGTTCTTTGTAATGGTTTTATAAAAACTTTTCGTTAATGAAATACTATGGGGTTTCCTTTGTGTTGCAGTTAAAATTGTCAGATACGGAAGGACACTCATTAATTGACTTTTTAATTCTCTCCCTCTTGTTTATCAAGACAGCTGTTATTCAAGAAAACCCCAACCCATAAGCTTTGTTCTAACTGTTGATGACCAAGAAATGTTTCTATTTCTTAATATGAGGAAACCTGAACAGTACATCGGAATACTCTGTGTTATCCTCAAAAAATAAAAAAGCCCTTGCAGGAGCTGCTCTCTCCATGTTGATCCTAAGCAACTACGGAAACGTTCACAGTGGAAGGCTTTTAATTTTTCAAACTGCTCCTCGGGCTGCCGAGGCTTGTGTGTCCATCTCTGGACCGCTCCTCTGTCAGCCATGATCTTTCTAATTGCCAGGTACTGGTAGGCCGTTCAGCTGCAGGAGCCATGTTATTTTCACTGGGTGGGGTAATTACTGAAAGCTGAGAATAGCTGCACTAAAGACACAGGGATACTTTCATGATCCCATTAGCATAAGAGAGGGTAAATTATTCATGCCAAGTGAGGATTCTATGGGGAAAAGTATAGTTAATGCACATAGTTTTTAAATGTATCCCTTTCTGCTCTGAGACTAAATTCTTGTTGGATTCAGTTCTCAGACATTTACGGGAAAGCTCTAGTGGCATGTTAGACGCAGTTCATCTCTCTCTGTTTGCAGCGCTCTCAATAGAGACCATCTGGCACAGATCCAAAAGGTGATTAAACAAAATGATCAGCTCTTGTTGCTGTGTTACATGTCCAATACTCTGGATTAAAAAACATGACCCACAACAGTCAGCTAACAAAAATTTTTTTTTTCCTCTTTCCCGTTTCTCTGTAAGAATTCAGATGGTCCACAAATGTCTATGCCATCTTTGTGTCCTTATGGCCCATAATCATGAACAGGTTGTGCAAATGGCTCTTTCTGTAACACGGTCTGTTCCAGCAGCATAGAAACATTTCATATTAATTGGGTCAGTCTAATGTTCATAATGACATGGGGAAAAATTACCCAAATGTGTTCTTATAGTAAACACTTAAAATGTGCCTTTCTCCGATTAGAAAGTGAAATTTGACATCAGGCTCATGCAGCTGATTTATTTTTTAAGATGGACAAAAATCAAAGCACGACACTATCATCTGCTTAAAATAGTTTAAAGCCCCTTCTAACCAAATAAAAAAAAAAGGGGGGGGGAGGGGTGAGCTGTGGTTTAACACCACAATCAGGGAATGAATTTACAGTGCTATTCAGAAGAGTACTCCCTTATCATAAACAAGCTGATAATCACACTGAATCTAACTCCCAATTAGCTCTTTCTTTGCTCACAGAGATCAGTGTACATGTCCTCCTTAAGCTATGATATGTTGCTGTTGAGTCAGACATAATGTTTGTATACCTTATGTCATATTCAGAATCTAAGGATTAATGCAATATATTTACCAGAAAACCCATCTAATCGGCAAGGTAATTTTTTAAACCAATCCCTCCAATGCCTGAGTTAAGGTAAAAATGCCAAGACTGAAGAGGGGACATATGTATCTTATCTTTTTGGGGTTGCATCAAATGCCAAGTACTAGCGTAAATTCAACAGAAACCAGACATTGTTGGAAAGTAATTAAAGAAATATTGAAATTAAACCTACCATATGAGTGAAATATTTGTAGGCCCGTTTTGTTGCATGCATAACAATTTGCATGGAATTGAACAGAATTTCTTTCTCTAGTACATCTAGAGTTATACTTTGTTAAACATGACAGAGGAATCCCCTCTTATCTTCAGCCATAGGATTGCAGGGATCTATTTAATGCTGTCCAAAAATCAGTAGGTTTACTTAGAGGAGATATTTATTTTAGAAAAAAAAAAAGGAGAGAGAGAGACAACTGAAAGCCTTCAAATCTATGCCAAGAAAAATAAATTTCCACTTTCAAAAGTTTAAAAGAACCACTGTCAGCTTCCCTTACTGTACAAGGTGGTTGTGGTTTAGCCCCAGCTCGCAGCTCAGCTCCAAATAATCACTTGCCCATTCCCCCTCTCTGTCAGTTAGATGGGGGAGAGAATCTGAAGCATAAAAGTGAAAAAATTCATGGGTTGAGATGAAGACAATATAATAGGTAAAGCAAAACTTGGAATTAATTCAATACATCCCCTCAGCAGACAGGTGTTCAGCCATTTCAAGGAAAGCAGGGCTCCAATCTGCATAAGTGTGATTTGGGACAACAGCTACATCACTCTGGGCATCTTCCCCTTCTCTTTTCCACAGCTTTATATGCTGAGCAATACACCATACGGTGTGGGATATCCCTTTGGTCAGCTGGGCTCACCTATCCCAGGGGTGAGTCCTCCCAAGTTCTTGTGCTCTCCAGCCTCCTCACTGGTGATACTGTGCAAGTGTTACTCAGCAACAAAAAGAAAAACCTCACCCCTGTGTTATGAACACTGTTTCCAGCACAAATTGAAAGCATGGCCTCTCAATAGCCACTGTAAAGAGAATTAGCTCTACCCCTACCAGAAGCAGGATGAAGGTGAAAGGCATGGGAGTGCTCAAGGCAGGTTCGCCCAGCTCAGGGCGGCCTGTTGAATGAAAGGGACCCAGGTAGCCTTGTGGGCTTAAGGCTATTACAGGGCAACTCATGCTCTGTTATCATGCTGATTTTCCATTGATTTTTTTTGCTGAAGGCCCTCTAGAGCATCAAACACTGCATTATGGCACCGCACATTGTAGTATGCTGGCCTTTTGTCTTAATGCCTTATCTTTCTGCCTGAGAAGAGGAGTGCTAACCACTCTGTGGTTCTCAGAGCTTCTGAGCAGCTTCTATATCTATGTAGCGGGGGAAGTAGGACAGGTGAAGAAGATTTGACAGCTGTGTTTATCTGCATCTTAATGTGATTTGATGCATTTGTTTACAGTTCTGAATTTTCAAACTATTCTGATTTTGAATTACTGTAAAATGTTGGTTTTAATTTATAAAATCACCTCACATTTAAGTAACTGATTGCAGGGCATGAATAAACCTAAATCTGGTATCTAAATATACTTTCTTAGTGTAATGTCTAGTAACAGGTACTACAGGCTGTTAAGCTGGAGCTGAGGTTGCAGGAAGATTTATATAGGCTGAAGTGAGTAATTTCTCCTATTTTCTACCTTCCTATTCACTTAAGTTATTGTATAATTCAGATAGGTTTTTCATTCCCTAAATATCAAGCCATCTACATGTAAGTCTTGATGAGATAAGGATTTTAAAATCATATGAGTGTCTATACATTTAGGATATCATCTTCAAATAAATGATTGCCATTTTAACTAGTGATTTCTACTGGTTTGTGAAAGTCTTTAAATATAAAAGAGTATTTTAAAATGTTTACAAGAATAACAAAATACATACATGTAGAAATTTTAACTTGCAACTTTCTGGTGTTATGTGAGCTATAAAAAAAAGCAGTGTAGTCATAAACACAAGGGCAACAGTGACAGACACCTTAATTGTCTCACTACCTGCAGGCATTATCCAAATAACAGGTATGGTCACTGGGAAGACATCTGTTATTTTGGTGGGCTCCCCTATAGCTTCTCAGTTTTTCAGGAGGTAAAGGTATGGCTGTCTACCCCGGAGCAGCTAACTGCAGAACTGAATCTGAGGGGACCTTGTGTAAGTTACGTGCCCTCTCTGGCATGTGTTCTTCCACATCTGTACAATGGGCACTAGAGCTCCATTAATTCTATGAAATGGTCATCTGTTGTTGTGGACTGCCCTGATATTCCAGGAATACATATTTATGTAGAAAATTCAAGTGTGTTCTTCTCTTGGCCTCCTTGAATTTCATAAATTAGACTCTGGATATACTGCATTTGTAAATTATCATATTGTTTATTTTAAAGCACTTCCTCTTTTTTCCACAAAGGTGAAAACGTGAGAATGAAATAGCCTTGATCTTTCAACTTTGCATTATAACTTTGTGTTTAATAAACAGACTTATGAAGTAGCAAAAAAAGGATGGCACAGATCACATCGCCACTTCTTTAGTGACATTTCCATAAAGATTAAAAGTCTAAAGTGGTGTTTCCCGTGCTTGAAAAATCATTGTATCCTTGTTTAGTGGTTTTGTTTCTCTCCCTCTGAACATCATGGTAACTGTAGACCAAGGAAAACTTGGATGCTGTGTTCATATTTAGTTCCTAGGGACTCAAGGGTAATGTTGGTTTTAAACATGATTATAAAATGCACTGTTGATTTTTTTTCTTCTTTAGGAATTCTTTAGTACTCTAGAGCTATAAGAACAGGTTGTGATGCTTAGTGACCTTGCACATCAATAGCTCTGTCTTTTAAACACGGACATTGATTTTCCTCATCCTGGCATGAGAAGATGTAGCATACCCCCTGCTTTGTTGCATGTGAGTTTTCAGCATATGCAGAGGCAGGGATGGCTAAGAATGAGGGCTCAGGGCATCAGAGATGGCAGCACTGTCATGAATAGTCTGCTTCTTATTTAGGTGATTTTTTTAAATTATGAAATACATCTTATCCATTTAAGGGAGAATTGATAATATTTTGTGTTACTGTTTTACAGTTGTTCATTACTGTCTTTAGTCTTAAGCACACAAATCTAGATTTAGTAGCTTGGCTTTCTACAGAACCTAACAATAATTAATAATTATTAAAGTGCACCAACTAGTACTCATGAAAGATCTGACTTCTGTTCGTGAATCAGTGGAGGACTGTCCTGAGAAGGTTTGAAGGAAGGCAGTGTGAGTCAGTTAAAAGCAGTTCTCCCTTCTCAGAGAAGAAAAAGACAGTATTCCCATAAGATCTTGATCTCTCTTGCATGGAATAGTAGCAAGAGCAGGGGTGCTACTCTTTTCAGATATGCAAAGTTTGGGTCAAATGTATCCAAATAAATGAAGGCAGAGCTTCTCCTATCTTCAAAAACAAATACGCACACACAAAAAAAAAACTCTATTAGTTTTTTCATAGTTTCCATAGGAACTACTGCCATTAAGACATATATGATCTACAAAAATATAGCTATAAAGTTCTAATATTTCCTTATATTTTTTGGAACAAAATTTAATCATACCCTGCATTCTAGAGGACAAATGTTAATAAACACTGGCTTTTTTATATTTGCACGACAAAGTTTTGAATCATTCTTTTTCCTCTGGTGGTTTTTATATGTTAAATTGAGCTTCAGAGAAAAAATAATTCATGCTTTCAGTTCAGTTAATTTCTTGAAATGCCAACAGTTTTGAAAATTTCTCTGTTGGAGAGAATAAAGCTATGCAGTAAACTCAAACTTAGAGGAATTTGACTGCATCTGTTTGATCGTACTCAATATATTACTTCAGGTGGGTGTGGAGTTGGAGAAAGTTCATGATTCTTTGTTTTCTACTGTTACATATGGGTGGTTTATAAGTGACAGCCCCAAAGCCTGTCTGTTTTTAGGTTATTTGTGAAGCTGTTTTTATCCCGGCATAAGGAGCTAATGCGGGGAAATTGTCTGGTGGCAGAGTTGGCACAGTGGCCCTGGTGACCCTATTCCTACCTACAGCTGGGGCACTGAGCCCAGGAAAGAGCAAGACAAAGTGGTTTCCCCCTGCTTCACTGACTTCCCAGCTGCTCTGAGGCTGAAGTCCATTGCTAACTCCAGATGCTCAAACTTGCACTGAGTGCTGTCCTAAACTGCTGGCCTCATAACTCATGGACTGAGCTCAAATTATTTTATGGATGGTTACCTTTGTACACCCTTGGCACTCTACATTCCTCATGCACAGGCTAGGATTGGGGTCTTCTATTTTCTTGTATAAACAAAGCATTTGCTATAACTGACAAGGATTGGGGAAGCAGCCATGAAAGCGAGACAGGGGAATTCAGCAAATTCTCTATTAATATGTGATTTGTACCATGAAATTTTTTGACAACCCTGGCATTTAATTCTTAAATAAGTAAAGAGTGCACTTTTCCTTATAATCTTGCGTTATGCCCACCAGCTTACTATGGTGACACTTGTTTAAGCAATTACATATGTTTAAATTTTCCTTGGGCCTCTCCATGTACAGCTGCAAGTTGGTCATACCTTGACTAAAGGCAGCCCTCATTCACAGGGAGTTCAGCAGTGGGAATATGGCAAATAACATATATATAATATATATATACATATATATACATATATATATAATTTTATTGTGGGATTTGGTGCTAAGGTTTTAAATAATTTACGAGCGTAAAATTGGGAAACTCACATGAACTCCCTCTCTAATTTTACACTACTGCCTAAAAGAGGATGGAACATCATGCAAATAGCACAAATCAAAATTTTTCAGCTTGAAGCTTCCTTCCTAATTCCTCGCACCTCAGATTTACCACTTACTGACGGTTCTCCATTTCGTGGGATTCCTGACCCTGTGCATCTGTTAAAGGGGATAGTTTGGAATGAACACAGCCTCCTACTCAGAAGGACCGCAGTGTTCTCTTAGCTCCTACTAGATGCTTGAACAAGCAGAGGGCTTAAGTGAAATCCTTTAGCTGAGCCAAAATCTGTTCTTATTTAGGGACTAATCCAAAGCCTGTTAAATCAACAGAAAGAGACTTTGGTTGACTTCAGTGAGCTTTGGATCAGGCCCTTCCTTCCTAATACATCTGAAATCAATGGAGGTACATTGGGCTTCTGGCAGTAAAAAAAAAAAAAAAAAGGGAGAGGGGCTGTCCTTGTGCTTTATTTGTACAGTACGTAACATATTGAAGGTCCTGGTGCTCAAACAGTATCCCAAGTGCTTCATTGAGACAACAATAATTTTGACTTGATTATATTGCTTGGTGTTCATGGATTTCCATTCAGCTGGGTACATAATTCCCTTGTTTAAAGCAACTGTGTATGCTGTGCATCCACCTCATGCCCAAACATTACTTTTCTTTGCTCGTGTTTTATATAAAGAAAATTATTGCAAAAAGTAAAAAGGAGCACTGTCAGTTTTTATAGCAGGATTATTTTTCTTGTGTTTTGGTGCTCTCAGATTATTAATAAAGCTGTTTTGAATGAAAAATACTCAGGCCATAGAACATGTAAAACCCAATGAGTGTAACTGTCAGCTCTCTGCCTTTAGAAAATTATTAGAACACCATGTGTTCTCTACAGCCAAAGGCTGTCACCTTTATATTATTTCTACATTAATGCCTTTTACTTTTATTTCTCAGTATTAAGATGAGGTCCAATATATAGCCTGCCACTTGTTAAAGATTTTAATGTAATAATAAATATTATGGAGATGGCAAATAGTTTTTAGGCAAGAAATGGCAAAAGACAAGAACTCCTATGAACATTTCAGCTTAGACTTTCCATTTGCTCAAGTGTCTAGAGCAGATGAAGTAGGACCTCAGTCTGGCAAAGGCTATTACCTTGAGTTACTCTGTATTGCAAGTCCTGGTACTGAAATCAAAAGGCCCACAGTGGGGTTAATATTGACCACCTCAGCCTTTGTAGGATTTGTTTTCAATTGATGCTTTTGCTCTAGTCATAAGCTACAAGTATTTTCCTTAAAGTTGGTAAGTTTTGTCTACTTTAGCTTATGAGACTTTTGATTAGATTTCATGTGCTTCTGAGTTCATGCACTTAAGATTCATTTTGTGCATTCAGACACTTAGCATATTTTGTGCAAAACATCTGTCACAATGTGAAAATGTATTTGAGTAAGAAAATATTTCTGGTTCATGTCTTATTTTCCAGTGGTAAATTTAGACATATATTTCCAGATGCAAAGTGTTAAATGTAATTAATCCTTTATTTTAATAGACATATTTAGTCAGCAGTCTTTTATCCCTTTTGTGCAAAAAGATAAATTCCGTAAGTTTATAGTATTACGAAATTAAATTTTGATTTAGAGGTTTCGAAAATGCTTAATGCATACAGATATCTTTCATTTTAGGGTAATGGGGATAGGCTGATCTGTGCTAACATCCTGCATGACTTACAATTTCATATGTTCTGTTCCTTGCTTGTAAAAATAACTTAAATAGAAAAAAATTATTGCAGTACTCATACTTCATCCAAGAGAAAAGTAACAATGCAGTTTCCCAGTTAAAAAAAAACATTTAAAAGACTAAAATATTAGTGTGGAATATTTCTTAGATTTTAATTACTTACAGATTTTACTGTTTTCTTTCAGTTTTAAGGGAAAATCTTTCCATTTTATGGGAAAATCTTTCAGTTTAAGGGAAATTTTCAAGTTCAGAAACTTTCTTTAGACACACTGATACTGTGTATCTTATGCTTTATATGCTCCTGTTTTCTCCCTCCTTCTCTCAGAGAAATTAAATTCATCCTACCTTATATGTTTCAAGAAAATCTTCTGTAGTGTATATCTGCAATGATAGATGAAACACTTTCATTTATTTGTGAATTGGCTATGCTAATTACTTCCCTGAGTTAGATGTTATTAGCAGTTCATATTCCCAGCTCTGAGCATAGTTTCAGATAAAGTTCTGTGTATGAGCAAGGTTTTATGAAAGAAGGGCTTTATTGATTTCTTTTTTTGTTTTCCAAGATCTTTCATTCATGTTATTAAGCTATAACTCAGCCTTAGCTACAAATTTGCCCCCTTTTTTGTTATTTTGTTTTCCCTTATGAATCTGAATTTGGGCAGGCCTTTCTAATCTGGTAATTCATCACTGACATTCAGGGTTTGGTTTCAAACCCCTCTCTACTTTCTTGTAAACTAATCCTACAGTCCTAAGACCACCAAAGAGAACGTCATTTTAGCTAGAAGTCCACACTGTCAGAATTCAGGTTTACTGTATGCCAATTAACCCTCCTTTAAGCTCTTCCAAATGGCTATCAATCTGGTTTGTTTAAAAGGAATAAGCTGTCCTTTTATTTTAGAACTAGTAAAGAATTTTACATCTTTCTAAAGCAATTTTCTGCATTCTTACTGACTTCATTGATGTGAATGTAAAGTACACAATAGGTCAAATTCTGACTTCAGTGGGAGTTGGTGGGAGCACAGTCTGTACATCTGAAGGCAGAATTGATTCAATCTTAACGTGCCTGTACGGCAAAAAAAATATCTCAATATAATTTGTCTTCATGTAATCAGTGAGTACAGATTTGAGTTTGTTTCTCATGCGACTTTCATGGCTGCCTTACTCGAGCTCAGAGGGGCTGCTCATGTTATTAGTAGGTGTGTGGGTATTTTTTTCCCCCTTGTTTATTCACATATAAACATTTTACATGCTTCCTTAGAGAATTTCCTTGTAAGGTTCAGTTATTCTTAAGAGACTGAGCACGTAATTTGTAAACCATGCAAAGAGCACCCTGCAGCTGAGGCAAACCCTCGAACCATCCACTCGGACCTGCTTTGCTTGCCACTGTTTCTCTTGGATGCAAAGGGTCCTGTCCTGTGGCTCTGATGAGCAGGATATACTCACACTTGACCGGATGTCCAGTGGAGGATCCATGTGTTGGTCCTATGCTCCAGTCTTCCACCAAACAGCTGCTTGATATAGCACGATTAATTTTATTTTAGATTATTTGAGAAGGATATTGGGTTTGAATGTAAAAAATCCCTTCTGCTCTTATGCCTTCTCCATGTTTTTTAGCTCTCCTAGAGTTCTGTCTTATTTCAACGGAGCAAGGTGTAGCTTCTGTGAGCAAAATGAGATAATTACATCTGAAAGAGAAGGCAGAAGGTCTTTTGGCAGGAATTTTGTTGTTGAATTCAGGTGAAACTATGGATTTTTTACTTGTGTGCTTTACCTTAAAAAGGAGTAAAAGCTGTATCTTGCACTTCCAGCAGAAAGATTTCATTTACACCAGGCTTCTTATGCTTTAAATAACTGAATTGGCAGACTTGATCAACTGAAATTTTACTTTCTAGATGCCTTTTTATAACGGTCCCTTAAACAACTTGTTAGAAACTCCTTTTTTTTTTTTCCTTTTTTTTTTTTAGAATGTCATAGATAGAAAACATTGGCTTCTAAAAATAAAAAGTTTTTTCAAAGTAGTTTAGGCCTTTAACATAGCATTAGAATATTTCCTTCTCTAAATCATCTCCCATATGATATGATGTTTCTGCCCAAAGCAACAGTCAGTTTGTTCTCTTCCTGTCCTAGAAGTATTTAAGGTTATAACATTAGAAATTCTAAGCTTAGCTTCCTCTCCTCCTCTATTTCTTTTTTGCCATTTAAGTTAATGGCTTTGTGAGGTGGTCTCATAGTTGCATTAAGTATCCATGAAGGTAGGAGTTTTTTCATAGGTGTATTTCTTGGTAGTGTTGTATTCTTTGTTTAGTAGGTTTGCCAGGGGAGGGTTGTTGCTTTTTGGAGGGTTTTTAGTAGCATTGCAAAGAATAGTGGGACATAAACCTTTTAAAAGTTGATTTTGTAAAATGTAAAGCATGAACAAAGGTTTATCATGTTTTGCTTGAATCAGCCCACATCTGTTACAAGAAACTGTAGAACTGCAGGCAGGCTACGGTTTTTCTCATGTCCAGGGGAATCCACTGAATCTTGGCCTTCATTTAGGATTCCCTCCTGATGAGCAAATTCCCATGACCGCTTTTGAAGCTTTAAAAGCCTTGGTTTTGTTTTAAAAGGCCTCTGAGCATAGGCAATGTTTTCATAGGCATTTAGAAACAAAAACTTGAGCTTTTAAACCTTCAAATGTCGCTGTGGGGATTCACTTGGCTTCTCAGCAGACCAAGTCTGAGATAACACCTGCAAGAAGTGTGTATCTGTGTGTGTGTATTTTGTGAAATTGTGATGCACCATCTCAACTGACCCACAAATGTGACAGCGGTGTGTGTGTAAAGCTTATTGTTATGTTTTGCTGTTACTCAGTTTTAAGAGCAAGCTATTATTTTGGTTCTGTGGCACGACTGATGTGAATAAGCCAATCTTGGTTTTAGACTGTTTTAATTTCTTCTGCCTCTTTGTGCTGTGATGCAAACTCTCACAAATGATCTTCAGAGGAACAGACTGACTTAAAGTCCATGGCTTTGTTTCATTATCTAAAGGGTACTGGATTTTTTAGCTTCATTCTTACTTTTTCCTTCTACAGCTGAAATCAGTTGCACAATAAAAGGTAGTTTTCATAAATATATGGGTTATACCATATGTAAACCCAGGTCTGTGATTACTAGAATGGAAAAAATGCTCAATAGAAATGAGTGCACAAATCATCAGGCTGGTGAAGTAACAGAAGTACTTATTTGCACTCCTTTTCAGCTCCATCTCTATGTGTCTTAAACACCTGAGGTGAAATTTTGTCATGTTTCAGAGGGAAGGGGAGTTTCAGAATTAAAGATAAATAGTAAATGAATATATTAACACTGCTTTTCTCCTGTCCTGTGCTGTTCTCAAAACACCTGTTAAAAACAAACAAGCACATATTTCGAATTGACGATACTGACTGGCAAACTTGGCACCAAATAACCTGCTGAAACTAAAATGTTGATGCAGAACATGTGCTTAACTTAACAGTCCATAACCCTGTTTTTTGAACACTAAAATACCTACCCTGAGGAAAGCTCATAAAACGAAGGTCTTTAAAGTTCATAGATTAGACCAATGGGGTTGCGGCCATTTTTAAGAATGTCCATCTTCACTCACTCCTATTAATTCAAGATGGCCAAGTGTATAAAATATGAGACATGAAAGCACCGAAGATTTTTTTTTTGCTGAAAGTGTGCTTTCCATAGGTTCAGTATCTAAAGGAATGAGAAGAGAAGGGATGCTCGGAGAGGCAAACATTCTGCAGCTGAGAGGACTACATATTGCAGGCAGGTCTGAAAGAATCTCTGCTTGGTTTCTAAGGGTTTTTAATTGAGCTTTTTACAACATATAATGATTAATTCTTCTAGAAATTCCCAGTGCCCTTAAGATTCTATTGCTTGGGATTAGGTTGAGCAATTTGGCATATCTCTAATCATGTTTCCCCATGTGTAACATTCCAGCCATGTCTGTCTTACTTTACTGTTAAATTTATAATTTATAAACAGATAACAATGCTGATAAGCTTGTTTCGATTCATTCTAGAATGAAATCACTTGTGTTGTATTACATGTGATAGCTTCAAACTGCTTCAGAGTAACTGTACTCAACAAAGAAGAGATCTTTGTTATACTATTTATCTGGAGGCACTGGAAATTAAAAATCTGAGCTACTGTAGCAACCAGGACCTATTATTCCTGAAGTGTTTCCTGAGAAATAAACTTTCTGCACCAGGCAAGCGTGAATTTGTAACAAGTATGGGAATACAGAATTTTCCTTTTTGCACTTGTCCACACAGGGTATATATTTGTTTCTTTTAAATGAAAGAAATTGAAATAGGCTATATTAAACTGAAACAAATTTTCTTCATTGAATTTTTCTAGCTGTGTAAGTTTTCTGACAAAAAGCTTAACAATCTTCCATTTCACCAAATATGTGCTTTTTTTTTTTTTACCTCTAAACTATATGCTTTATTGTTAGACATTTTGGGATATGGTGGTTTTATTTCTCTTTTGTGGGAATAAACCAGACACATCTTTTTGTGCTGAATAGCCTGATAGAAAGTGAAAATAGAATTTTTAAGATGCGAATTGGCAAAGGGGAGTCAGACTGGGTTTTTTTTCTCAGTGTTCCTTACTTTTTTTGATAGCTGAACAAAACTCAGAGGAAAAAACAAGTAGTCCTTAACAAGGAAATTATTTAGAAGTGCAACGTGTTTACGTATCTGGATAAGAACAGTGCATTGTTGGGGGCAACTGCATGAATTGCATGATGCAACCTTTTGACAACAGAGTGTCTGCTGGAGACATCTGTGAGGGGTGACCTTTCACCCTGAGGAAGAATGCTCTGAAGGTGGGGAATGCCGTTATCTGTCCTGGCCCACCATGCTCAGGGGCTGTCCTGGCCCACTGTCGTCCTCGCACCCGCCGGGTTACACAGCTCTTCAAATGTAAACTGGATGAGCCCAAACTGAGCAGATTCTCCTGGAGAAATGCTCAAAGCCAGCTTGCTTTTGCCTTGGTTGGCAGGCAGAGGTTAAGTTAGGGCCTCAGACGGTATGAAATTAGGGTGAGACCCTTTAAATAGGCTCATTATCTAATAAGGCACCTGAAGAAGGATTGCTAATATCTGATATGCCTGCCACTCTCCCAGATCCTTTACTTTTGTAAATCACTCGGTACCGCTCTTGTGGAAACCTGTGTAAACAGCATGTTATCCTTCAGACACACAGGTCCAAATTACAAACTGTAGTGTCCAGACACAGAAGGGATCGGCTATTTCTTTTTCAGATGGTAGGAAAGGGAAGGGGAAGGGCTGGGGTAGGTTGGGGAAGAAATTATAATCGTAAAGTGTTGCAAATATTTTCGGGCCAATGTGTTTCTGGTATTTGTAAACAAGAAAGTCCTCTGTACTGGTTGTAGGCTAAGAAACTTTCTGTTGTTGAACTCTGTTGAATTCACCCTGGCATGGGTGGCTCTCTAAAAAGCTACATCGAGTTGGTCATTGCTGCTTCTTGTAATTCACTGCTGTGTTTGCAATGGTTATCCATGGACAGCCACAGCCTTACTGTTAGTCAACAAGACCTCACATCCCATTTGTTATAGGTGAAGTGGTGATTTCTTGTCTCAAGTGGCTGTAGTGTTTCAGGAGTGTGGTTTGGGCTTGTTTGTTTTTTGGATTTTAGGTTGTTGTTTTTTGGAGTGTTTTGGGGGGGGGTGTTTTCAGCAGATACTCAGATAATATAAAGATGTTTGACTGCTAAAAATGAAAGAGCAAATATTCTATCCCAAAAGGTGGAGTAGGCTTGAAGAAAACAGGTTACTTCCCCTCCTCCCCTCAACGCTCTTTAGTCCCACAGAACGACTGCATGCTTCAGCACAGATTTCTCTGCTAGTTGGATCCCAGGAGGCCTTATTGAGTGCAATGCTGCTCGGGGAGTTGCAGCTGTATAAAGTGGGGGGGAAAAAATGTAGTTTGTACGAATTGTTCTTTACCTTGGTTTGGGTTCAGCATGGCAGCTGCACTCCGACTTTGTGTGTGACAGCACAAAGGACAGCAAAAGTGAAAAGCAAGTCAGCAAGTAAAGAGACAAAAGCAACGATCAGCTAATACAGCTCCACATGGCCTAACTAATTTATGAGAAAAAAACTGTTCTGTTCATTGGATCAGCACTCTGAGGAGGCAGGTGGAATTGTAGGAAGTTTTCATTGAGTCTCTGGAGCAACTAAGGAAGTCACTAGAGATTCTTCTCAGTTTGAACTTTATCAGGGTCTACGCTTAATCAATATGGTATTGGAAAAAGAATTAATTACTAAAGCAGAATAAAACAGCTGCATTTTAAACTAAGGATCCATCAATTCAGTAATCTTCCAGTTACAGGCTAGGTGCCGTGAGGATCATTTTGACTTCATGTAATGAGGAACTGAGGGAGTTTCCTCATGAACAGGCTGGGAATTCACATTAGCCTATTTCAGCTATTTGTCATCAGTACAACTCATTTCTCCCCTTCTGAATTACAATTTGTATTTGATATACTGTCAAACCCACAAAATTCCCATATTCATGGAACTGAAAGCATTAATGTGGAAATCATTGTCACCATGAGAAAAAGTCTTAACCTTCCTGAGCCTCTTTATTCTATAGGCTGCGGCTCAAGTGGTTTCATGCCGGACATACCTCTATTGTGCTCATTGTGAGGGTCAGGGACCTGCCTGTTGAAGAAGCAGTAATTTGAACACAGCCTGTAAATGTTTCATCTGTAATTTCCATAATGGTGAATTTCAAGGAGGGCTGAGAAGGGTTATGGGAGATGAATTAGGTTTTTAGTGAGCTCATTAGGAAGCCAAACAGAGTTTAGACAGCAAGGCGGTGAGTGTGGCTGTAATCAGTTCTGCTCGCTTTGTTCCCTGCCTTCGGGACATTTTTTGAAAACTTCATGGCAGGGGCTGATGAGAATATACTGAGCAGAGGCTGCAATCTGATGGTTGACTTGTTGATTTGTAAACCTCTTAATTCATTTTTTGTTCAATTTAATCTTTTCTTTCTTAAGGAAAATTAGTTGAATGTTAGCCCTCTTTGGACTATTCACCTCTTAAATTATGCTCATTTTGAGGAGCTTGTTATGCCTGAATAAACATGAAATGACTTGGCATTTTCCCATAAGAGGCACACCCATTTTAATACCATGTATTTACCATTCCTGGAAATGTCTCATTAACTTCTGAAAATCTGTGAGCATGATATTTTTGGGCTACTGTAACACACCTCTTGGCAGTCACAGAAGGCAGTTTGGTTAATGCCTCATAATATCCATTTTTATTCTCAACATGAAGAAAGGCTCTCTATAGAAAATTGATGCAGTTTGCTCTGCTAATTTTCATGCTCATTCCAATTAATTTAACATGACCCAGATTTTCTTCCTCGGGCTCATCCTGACTAATTAGTAAGGCAACACCTAGAACAAGTTCTGTTTAATAACATTGAGGAACACTAGTTGTGAATGATTTTGATGCTAATAAAGATATTCACTGATGGGACAGATATTTGATGTCAATTATAGTATGTAATTTAGAAGTCCCTATGTGCTGGATAGAGTATAGGAAGGCTGGCAAATCACTATGGGAGATATTTTTTTTTTCTTTTTGTTAAAGAGACTTCCAAAGCACCTAGCTATCCTCAGGGACCAATTAGTTTATTTTTTTGGTGCAACTAGTAGTACTGTCAACTAATTCCACAGTATTAGATGGGGTGGTGCTGCTAAGGATGTACAATCTGTGAACCATCAACAACCAGGGCCCAGGCTTGCATAATTTACTGAACCTTTATCATATACAAGAAAAGCCACCATCGGTACCAGAAAGCAGCATGGTCAAGGAGAAAAAGATAGCTCTCTCATCTCCGTAATACAATTTTTATTTCCTTGCCATTGTCCAGGTGAATCTGTTTTGCCAGAAGTAAACATGGTTGAAAAGGAGGTTTCTTAGTGCTTCATAACTGAATTGTGAATGCTGGTGTTCATTTCAGAAAAATGGTCCCAGACTTGCACTCCATGTGATAACTTTTTCCTATTCTCTGATTACTCTCTATCCAAAACTGAGGGCTGGTGCTCATGTAGATGTCATCACTGCAGAGAGAGACCTGCAGCATGGGCAGGTCGTGGTCCCTCAGAGCACTTCTTCCTGGGAAAGCTGGCTTGCTCCATGTGTAATCCCCAAAAACAGAAACATGGCATATGTGGCAGGGGAAGGGAGGTCCAGAAAGTGTTTTGTCATTGAGTTCATCAGAGGTAGAAAGAGGAAATGACAAATCTTAGTTTTCCCCTGGTCTCTCAGAACAAATTCACACATATGTTGCAGGAAGATAGAGACTGGATAATAATACTGTTCATACTTAAGGATTTTGGTCAGCCCCAAATACCAAATACTGTCTGGTCTCTTTATTGAAATTACAGTGCAAAGACTTGCTTTTGCTTCTAGTAACAAAAATGCAAATCCTGCTATTTAGATGAAAGAGAAAAGAAATAAGATGTCCTTGTACATCTATTTTGATAACAAATACTTATGTCCAAGAACCTGCTTTCTAACAGAGAATTTCAGGATGTTCTCTTTATGCTATGCATTTAGAAATGAAGAATTAGTAAAACAATAGCCATGCTCAGACTTGAAAAAATGAAATGCTCAAATGAGCACAGGAGTATATTGGCATGTTTGTATTTAAAAGAAGTAATATATAATATTCGCTTATGTAAGAGCCACCACCAATAATAAGTATTACTTTCAAAGTAGTTTTAATTTAAAGTGGTGTGCCTTGCTTATTTGAGAAGTTTAAAAAAAATCTTTTGTTTAAAATTTACTGAAGGTAACTTTCTGAGCCAATAACAGAAAAAGGGAATAGAACATCTTGGTTAGATAATGCTCCAATGCTATTAGCATCTCAATTCTTATGTGCTGTATAAATCTCTGTTAAGTTTTAAAAGCTGACATAGTAAAACACAGGTAAAAATATCTTAACTATAAAATTGCAAAGGGGGTAATGTCTCTGAGGCAAATCTTAATTGCTGAGATCTTATTTGCTTTTTTTTTTTTTTTTGAGTACCAAGCCCTCTCATTGGCATCATTTCACCAAGTTTTTAAGAGGAGGGAGAGAGGAGAGAGAGATAGAGAGACTGTGTGAAGTTTCTTCTAATGCATAATGCATTTAAACACTGTACTTTCTGGATTGATGCCACTAACCAGCTGAGAAATGATTCCTGTTTCCTCCTTACAGACTGGCAGTAAGGAGTCAGAGATGACCATGTCTAGAGTCATTCCTAGCTGGTGTCAGAACATGACAATTCTGTTGTTCTGGGTCAGTGGTGAATAACTCACTCAAATGGTGCAAAGTCAGCCAGTTCTTAATTTTTTATCTCCTCAAGAGTGCATTCAGTGACTTTATCACTGAGAAGAATGACTCCCCTGCCTAGTGTGATCAAGATCTGGAAATTTGTTGCATCAGCACATTTAGCCTGGACTGCTGCTTGATTGGTGAGGCTTATATTCGATCTTATGGCAGACAGGTCAGCTTGCTGACTGGCTGGTTGAACCTAGGTCCAGAGGGAAACTCCATTTTACCCATCTGAACCTGAAGGAAGGGAAGTCTCATAACTTGCCACATTTTTCCTTTCGGGTCCCTACTTGTACGTAATGCTATCTCCTTTGAAGGAGGAGCCCAGTTTGTGAGGGTCTTACCCAGAAAGAGCTGAGGGACACAAACCAGTCTAGGAAGACTTTGTAGGCACTGCTTATTTGTATGTTATAATCTTTTCTGCAACAATGAAAGATCTGAAATGAAATTACAGGTTGTGAGCAAAAAGGCAAAGCATTAGATGTCAGGGTGGGTGTCTGTTTTGTGCTGTGAACTTTTAAGAAAATAGTGTTACAACTTAGTACCCTTCTTCTTATGCTTCCTTATTTTCTCAATCCACTCACTTGAAATTTTTGTCAAAAGCTGTTTCCCCTGTTTCTTCAGAATTTTGTGTATGTCAATTCTTTCAATCATTTAAAGCAGCCCAAAGCATCTTATGGAACAGTTTGGCTGCAGAGAGAGGTGGCCATAGCCATCCTTCTTTTTTGCTTGTTTTAAAATCATATTATCCTGAAACAAATCAGTTAAGTTATACAATGGGAAAAAATAAATTACTTGTCTGCCTTTCTGATATCATAAAGATAGTCAGGGGCTAGCTTTAGCTCTCTCATGCTTGCTCTTTTAGTCCATCTACTGAACTTCAAAGAAAAGAAACATTTCAAGCTTTTCCAGTAACCACTTTTAAGCATCCAATATGTATAGCATGTAAGTTATAGATGGTTTACACTTTACATTTACACAGCTTCTTGGAGGAAAAGACTTCTGTAAAACGGTAGCCCCCAAAATAAATGTGGGCAGGTCCAAAGCACGCAGTTGACACCTGGAGAATGATTCACTGGTGGGAGCAAGACTTGATTGAGTCCTGCATTTTAAGCACCAAGTAGCATATCACTTACAAAGAGTATTAGTTGTGTTCCCAAATACACATACTTAAAGTAGGGGCTTTAAGTTAAACCTACAAGAGCAGACTGTCAGTGTTCCCACGTAACCCTTTCACATTCTGGCATTTTCCAGACTGCCAGCCAAATGAACACTTTAGGAGGAGGTGCATATATATGTCTGCAGCACCCAGCGGGTTAATCCACCCTACTGTGCATAGGTGTTGGAGCTCTTATGGTATGTAAGACTTGCCAAGTTTGGAGTTGTTCTGTACTTTTAAATTTTTTCCTGAACTATGCATTCACTGCAAGCATCTCTTCTTATGCTTTCAGGTGTTTGTGAATGCATAACAAAACAGTACTTTTATTTGTTTTATGTAACACACACATTTGTGTACATTTTATTCACCAGAAGAAGTTTTTATGGTTCATTTTGAGACTGTCTACTAAAACATTTTTTTTCTTTAAAGCATTTAGCCATCCTCCATTTTTTCTTTAATACATCTTAAAATAGACTAATGTGCATTTTGGACTTGTGGCCTAACAAGTGTCCTTTTCAGTAATTGAAGCTTTTAACTTAGTATCTCTCAGGAATAACTGTCTGTTACATTTCTAGTCCTTTTTTTTTTTTTTTTTAAACAATGAAAAAATCTTACCCATGTGTACCTATATGCAATATTTCAACTAGTTCTTTCTTAGTAACTAAACAACCCTGAAAAAAGAGATTTCTAATGTGGACAGTACATGGACATTTGCTGTACTAGTGGGCATAACTTTAGGAGCTGTCTCCTGAGCAAGCAGTTATGTCAAACAGCATAGGGTCTAAGGGGAAATGCAAGACTTTACAATATCTCACAGCTCATTACTACTTTTAACAACTGTAAGGAAAATTGAGATGCTCTGACTGATATTTTCCTTTTAAAAAACCAGTCATTTTTGCTCTTAAAGAAACTACATTAATGATTTAATGAAGAAGAATGGTGCAGGATGTTAGTCATCATCTACTTTTAAGTTCTCACATTCTGCTATATATAAACAACTGCAAAATAGTAAAGGTTAAATATTGATGAGGTACTATTGAACTTAATTACTTCAACTGCAGGTAGAATTTTAATTGAACCTGGCTATTTTGCCCACTTTTGATATTATTCTAATAACAAAAGTATCAGGATAACAAATAAAAAAGGCTGCTCAGAACAAAATATAGCTCTTTAATGTATACTTACTTTCATAGAGTTGATTGAGAAAAACATTATCCCAGAACTAAAAAAGGAAAATAGTCTCTTAAAGGAGATGTGCTTTCATCAAAAGAAAAATATTTTTTTTTGTCTCCTGATTTCTTTAATGACTTGTTATTGTTGCCTCAGCTGTAGCCAGCCTGCAGCTGGTATTCTTAACAGAATTACTTTGAGAATGCCAAAAATACTTCTCTAAAAATATATAAAAAGAGATTTTAAAAGGATGCCAGTAAAACTGCAGCACAAGGACACTTTGTGTGACAGTGTTTAGTAGGATGAAAAATTTAAACAGAATAACAGCTATTTACATTCACACTGCAAAGTAATTACCGAAGCACATAGAATACTTAAATCTATTTTATTAATGCTTTCCTTCAGCCTAGATTCCAAAAACTGGGAGCACACTTACCAACTCGTACTAATGAGCGGAGGGTGAGAATTGAAGTTAAAACTACATAGAAAAAGTCAATTGAACACTTTCCTGGTGAGGTACAAAGTGAGTTTCACTTTTAAATAGAAGAGCATCATAAATCAGCATAAACCACATGTTTTAATGAGTGTATCTCCTCTGGAATTGTGCAGTGCTTGCAATTCTCTGTGAACAAGACAGGGATCTGGTCTTACACTTCTTACTCAGGCAAAACTGCCACTGACATTAATGATAATTTTGCTTGAATAGAACAAAGTGCTTGATGGGAGTTGTGCCAGCATGAGGGGTGCGAGATTAGGATAAACGTGCAAAAAAGTACAACTTCAAATGGCTGTACCTTTGACTTCTCCAGCTAGCGTTTCCTCCAACTACAAGGATCTTAATTATAACATTTTCTGGTTCAAAGATTAACATTTAGCATTCTGGGAAAGACTTTCTGGACTTTAGTAACCTGATCAGCACGGTCTCCTTTTGGTCTCTGCCTCTTTCTGGTTCTTTGTATTGCAGGGGAGATGATAGTATCTGGCACATTCCTCGGATGTCTTGAAGATAGCAGCCTTCTGTGGTTGGGGCTGAAAGATTGTGAACTCTGTGTTAGCAGAAATGCCACACAGGGGAGGTGAATAGAGCATTAAAAAAGCTTTAGCTTTAGGTACTGCAGCGCAAGCAGAGTTGAATTTGAGAGCTGGGACTTAAGTGGACATTTGTCCCTGCTTTCTTCCTTAATAAAATCTGAGTGTTAACTGTGGGTAAGGGCATTTGAGAGATCACTAAAAATGAATCATTGAGTGCCCAGAAGAGCTTTATTATGATATACTATGAAGAACTTTAGAATATACCTAGTACTTTTTAAGTGGTTATCAGATGCATGTAGGAGTTCCTATTACGAAAGTGAATTATTTTGTCCTTCGCTGCAGAAGCAAAATAATTTGCCAAATTAAAATGTCAAAATAAAACTCATCAAAACCTGGATCTGTGTGGTCCTTTCTGGCCCTGTGCTCCCATCCAATTTTCTTTTGCCCCGTGAAAAGCTATTGAGCAAAAAAATCACAAGCTCCAACCAGCAACATTTGTTGTGCTTGTGTATGTGTAATCCATTTTGAAAAAGCCTGACACAATACTAAATCTGGGGGAAAAAAATCTCAGTGCAGAAATCGTGACTGGCCAAATTGATTAAAAAAAATTTTTACCAAATTTTTAAAATCCCCAGACTGATATCAGGTTCCAGTACTGAGTCCTTGTAGGTAGAGACAAGAGAGGTCGCTTAGTTCAATTTGTTTGCCCCAGGAGCAATTAGATAGAAGGAATTATTCTGCTCCCAAAGTTCCGCATAGACGTTGCCACTGCCCAGTTAACCCGTGTGAAAATACCATGGAAAATAAATTATTAAACTATACTGTTATTACCAACTTGCCAGTTCCAGAGAAACAAATGCAGCCACATTTACATATGTGTCCATCTGTCTGTTTTTACACTTTATGTCTTCAACCAGTGGGTGAAATTGTTTTAATCCAAGCTGCAGTCTGATTTTTTTTTTTTAATTTGTTTTTTCCCCCTGCTGATATCTTTCTCTGTGTGTATATTATTTGTCGATGGACATGCATATTCTTGACAGTAGCTAGTTCTTAATTGCCCCTTTAAGTAACCTAATCTATCTGGCCATGGTAGTTTTAACTGGAGTATGCAGCAGAGTTCTCCATGGATAATTTTCGTTAGTTAGCAGATTGTTACCATCTCAATGTTGCTGAAATCCCTAATCTCAGGTCAGCGTGAAGCTGCAGTGGTTACAATCCTGTTGCCTGATGCAGTGTGAATGGAAGTGCTTTCTGTCAGAAACATGTGGTCTCTTCAGTGGAGAGCCTGCGTAAATCCTGTGTAAATAGAGGGAGGCTAACAAAGGATGAGCCCCTGCAGCTCAGAGCATTTGGAGCCATTTGGAGGCTGAATTTGCTAAATGCTGCTTATACCGCCTGAAAAGTTGAAGAGAAAGGAGCATAAAATCCCTTCTTTTTTCTCTTTCTGCTCCTACCCTGGGGGGAGGGTGTTAAGGGCCAGGGAAGCCTGAGGTAAGCCTATGAAGACTGTTTTTTCAGTGCTCTTTTGAGTGTGAAAAAGGTGGCATGGGTCACTGTCCCCTCTTTAATGTCGGAAAACCCACACAGTTAGTAAATGTTGCATGTAAACTAAAGCATTTCATCCCTTATCCTGCACTCCACTGCAGTGGGCCATGAACTAGTCACTTGAAAATCACAGAAAAATTTCACTTCAACATGTCCGGACAGTTTAGCACAGCAGGAACGTAAGAGAGATCAGTAATTAGCAGGTTGCTTTACTGTTGTTCCTCTTGTCTGCATTGGAACACTTTTTTCACCTGATGTGAAAAAATGTTGGATTGCAGTGAACGAACCATGAACCTCCTGCCTGTATAAAAGAGCTTAACATTTAAACTGGGGTTTATTATTTTTCTCTTATAAAAGCTAGAAAAATACATTTTTGGCATTTGACAGAATTTCTAAGATTTCTCAAATCAATTTCACAAATAAACATGAGCTCTAAACACAGACAATTAAGGACACAAAAAAGCCAGTCTTTTTTCTTATTTTTGGGCAGAAAGGGGAAATGTGAAACTTAACAGTTCCGAAAATAATTTTGAAAGACTTAGATCACTGATTTTATAGCATGCTTGGCTATAACAGAGCTGAAAAGTCATTCCTACTTTGAGTAAATAATAAAGCATTTTTGAATTCCTTTCTGCAAATAAGATATATTAGTGACTCTAGAGAGGTGCCTATCCAGAAACAGAAAAGAAACAGTTTTCATTCTGTCACTTTATATACAAGATACCACGCAAGTCTTTCAGCCTTTAGCACATCTTGCCAGATGGCAATAGGGACTTGCTCCTGAATGACAAACTATGCTAAGTTGTAATTAGATTACGTAGAATAGCTTTGTATGTGGGGTCTGGTAGCATCTTAAGTTTTCTTCCTTTTTGAATTTGCAATAATTATTAGTGCCTTGTGCGGAATTCATACATGTCATCTTTACATTATCAGCCCAGTGGATCTGCCAGGTTTTATTCTGGAAAGCAAAAGATCTTCCAAAAGAACAGCAAGAAATAATGCAGGCCAGGTCTTTGTCTTCTCCCTACTCCTAGAAGGGCAAAAGAATATCATCTTCTGAAGGAAGAGAGATGGTAGTGGGGTATGTCTGAAGTTTTCCCGTTCCCTCTAGTGCACCAGTGTCCAACCTTTCTTTCTGTCCAAGATGCTCACTGAAATATAGAACAGAGAACTATGAGATGTGTCTGGTGTCTCAGAGACACCAGGGCAGAGAACACAGTGGTCTGATTACAGCATCTCACTTGAGGTCAGTCCACTCCAGGAAGAAGTGATCATGCAGGTCAGCACAGGCTCAGTGAGGCTGTAAGGCCCCTGAGCAGCTTCTGTTGGCCCCTTTCCTCCTGAAGTAAAGTAATTTAGCAAAACCAGCACAGGTACTGGCAGAGCACTGCCAGTGATGGCACAGCTGTAAGTGGGCTGCCCACCTGAACCGTTTGTGATTTTTAGGATCCCATATTTGCCAGACATAACCTATCTAACTTAGTTTCTCTGGGCAAGAAATGCAGGAGATAAGTATGGTTCCTGTGGTGTGAGGAGACTTAAGTCTACTTCCTTGAACCGGAATCATTAAGGGGAAGAAGAAAAAAAAAAACAATCCGTACCCAGGACTTCGTTCAAAGATCTGTGTTACTGGAGCTGTAAGGCTAAAAGCCTGATAATTTTAACTGGATGGAATGATGATAAAGATTGTCATGAAGGGTCTTTGATTCTGGAGCTGCTCTTGCCTCTCTGTGAGTTTCTCCTTCAGCACAGACTATCTTATCTTCAAAAACATCTTCAGACACTTCTCTCTCCAGCTTTTTGGCTGTGATAATTAACCAGATTTTAAAGATTTTTCTCTGGTGGTGATATGGATTGTATTACTAAATTGAATGTCCTTATTAACAATGATTTACAATACTTATGTGTCCAGATGGACACATTGTAAGTACGAACAAATAATTGCAAATTGTGAATATAGGCTGCATGCAGATTTTCCTCTTTGTTTTGCATTTACCTCTACATATTCCACTCCATCAAAATATTAGGTTGGAAGATTAGAATAGCTTACTTAAGATCAGCATAGTGCACTGCAGCTTTCCTTTTCAGTCCTTTAACTTGCTTTTCATATTGCATCCACTATTTTTAGAAAAATGGCGAAGTGTCTTGCCTTCCCCCGAGTTTAGATTCTCCTGCTGTTCTCTCTTTTCCTTTAGTGTGACAAACCTTAAAGCTGTAAGGGACCTCTGATGGTGAAGAAATTCAAACACTGGACTCTGAAATGATTTTTCTAGAAATCACTTTTTTAACTGCTCTACTTGCCATGATGGTAACAGAAACTATTTCTAGAATTTGAATCTGGACTGTTACTAGGCTTCTGTGTTTTGGCCTGACTAGGTTGTCCTTTTCAGTTATCATTTTGATAGATTGGGAATTTGTTATTCATCCTGTTCGCAAGTGGTAAAAAGACAAGATGAGCAGCTTCTAAACTTGCTTCATCTGTTGCTGGGTTTTTACTCTGTGAAGAACACAAACAAAGACTAGGATTGAGATAATGCTGGTAGCGTGGAAGACTAACAAAGAAAAAATCATTGCTACAATAAGGTTGGTCAGGCTTTATGTAGGACTGGTCTCTGTTTCTCGAAGAGTCCTTGGCAGTGTCAACACCGGGCTTTGCAAGATTGTCTGTCCAAGGAACTCAGCTTGGAGTAAGTTGGAATTGTGGTGCAATGGAAACCCTGCTATAACTACTCATTTGGTATTTTTAAAGAAGAGTTAGCCTCCTTCACTGTCAATGCAAAGGAATTTATCTTGTGGAAGGAAACCCTCAGCACATGCTGATTTCCTGAACTCAGAGGCAGTGTGGAAGCCCAACTTCTGCTGTGTAAAGAAGACTTGCATCTTCAACACCCTCCACAAACTCTTCCCCTAGAAGAGAAGGTCTTCAAGGAACCCCAGTTGGGTCCCTTTGGAAGGTTTCTCGTAAAATCTCTCCATCTTTTATAGGGATTATTGAGACTATTCCATGGCATTGCTATAATCTTACACCAGCTGGGTAAAATGCCTAATTCTCTACTGGCTCAAAACCTGCATAGTCACTGACACCTCCACAAAGAAAGTGCAACTTAAGAATTCTCCACTCTCCTAGAACACTGATAGGTTTTTTCAATCACGCAAACTCTTTGCACAAGAATAATTGATGGAACAGTATGGAATGCAAGAGAAAAACACCTTTATTTTTTTGGTGCTGTGTGAAAGAGAGAGATAGTGGACCAAAATCTAGCCTTAATTTCTTCTCTAGAATATTGGGATAACTTTGCTTGTACAACTGCCATTTCCATAGAATATAGAATTATGATTTGCCTCTACTCTTCTTACAATTTACCATCTAAATCAGGATATGAATAGCTCATATAAGCAGAATCTCTTGCAATGATGATTTAAGTGACTTTGAATTTTGATTCCTTCATACAATAGTGAAAAATATAGTTAATCCAGTCTGCCATAAAGTGACTTTCATATCTGTTCATTTTATTTCACTTTTGATATTTTTTTTCTCATTTAAAGTAACTGATATTTATTTGGCCAAAGAAAACATTGGGCTTTTTTAATGGTTTCTTCTCACTAAAAACTGCATCTACTAATATGAGCAGTTGTAGTCTTCTATATTAAAGATATGACAATACAGAATAACAGGATAGGGCCTGTTGTACACCAGGAGGAAAAAATCTTGCTGTACTTTTCTTCCGATATCATTTGGAGTTACAATATTTGAATTTCCTTTCATGAGATTATGGAACAGATTAGAGAAGCAGCAACTCTTATGATTTCAACTGCTGATTAGGATGGGAAGGCAGTGAGATCTTCAGTTGAACTTTTCTTTCTTGGGCTGCTATTATCTTTTTTAAACCAGGATATCAATAACCTCTTCTAAAGGTCCAAACACTGATTTAGCATGCAGGAGACTCCTGCTGAGGATGCTCACAAACTGGAGAGTGTATGCAGACAGACAGGAATTTGTCCATACAGAGAGTGAACTGGTGTTTCTGTGGTTTAAAAGGATGGTGCAGGGCAGAAGTTTTACAGCTCCACACATCCTGTGCATACACACATTAGTTTTACATAAAGAGACAAAGATATCTTTATCCGCACGACAGATAGACAAACAGACTGACTGACTTCAAACTTGCACTTTCAGTAGGGATTTTTTCCCCCCATCTCCGGGTACTGCTTTTCAAAATTGCCTGAGGCTACAGTACAGCACCTCAGATCCCCAAGGCCCATTGCCTGGCTCCTAATAGCCACTCTCCATCTGTGTCACATGAACAGCTGATGAGATAGCTCCAGTGTCTGTATTTTGGAGAGCATATCCACCCAGGTTAAAATGCTAGGGTTGCCAAGGAGCAGTCAGAAGCCATTAGTGTTTGTGAGAATTTGCCTTGCAGCAGTTCCTTGGCATAGTGGAAAGTGTGTGTGCGTGTGTGTGTGTGCGCGCGCACACGTGTCTGTGAGAGAAGGGTAGGGTGGAATACATGGGGGGAAAGAAAGCAGCAGAAAGGGCTGCTTTCGAAATAACCAATGAATTGCAAAAGTGAACAGTTGGTTACAGTGTTTAGAGCTTCCATAATCTCTTTGATTAGTTTACTGTGATTTTGCTCTCCTTTCTCTATCGTTAATAGAAAAAAAAAAAAAGCACGAGAAAGAGAGCAGCGACTTCAGGGTCTTGCTCTGGTGTTTGGGCAGATGGAAAGGAGCTGCTCTGCCTTGGGGCAGGGTGGTTGTAATGAAGTGGCCTGTCAGTCTGTAAATAGTGAGGGTCATCTCTTCCATGTGATGGAGGGTATCACATTGCAGTGAAAATGGAAATGTCAATAAAATTAATCTGCCAGCTCTTTGCTGTGGCTTTTTCTGTCTCTCCAATCCAAAAGGGTCGGTTTTTCAGAGGGGACGCAGCATGAGAAGGGTGATCTGGCATGGGAGGGAAGATGGAGCTGAAATGCAAGTTTTGAAGCAAATGGACTGTATGTAGCAGCAATGTATTTCGTTTAGTAGCACTACAGATCTAGACGAGGCTATAGGAATTAGCTCGTGAATCTATAGCATTCCTCAGGAAGCTATGGAGCGTCTAGCTCAGGCTACATTGAGCACAGAGTTTATTGTTTTAGGCTTTCTTGGACAAGGTTTTTACTTAGCATGGGATTTATGGCATTTACTGCTAATGAATGTCTATTCTTAAATTACAAAAACCACCGTCTCAGCACAATTCCCAGATGTCCTTCCAGGACCTCAGCTTCTTAAACACCAGCAGGGAGCATAAACTCTCCACTTCTCTGTTTTCCTCTTTCGTGTGGCTCCGGGCTAATGATGTGTAAGGAAAACACAGCAATCTATAAAGTCTCAGTGCTGTCCCAGTATTCTTCATTTATTTTGCATTTGATTATGCCACAAGTCGGATCTTGTTTCTTTCCTTTTTTTAAAGTTATTAGTTCAAATATTAATGTAGGAATATGGCATATATTGCTGCTCTTGATTGATGCCTTCCCAAAAACAGGAAGACGTGCTCGTATGAATTTTAAGAAAGTAGGGGTCCTGCAATGCCTTGCCAGAAGAGTTTTTCAGATACATAATTTAGATGCCCTCCAGGCAGGCTTTCAAGGCATTTTTGCTGGAGGGCAAGAAAAAATAACTATGACTGTTAAAAGTAAATGATTTTTGCTAATGCACAATTAATGCCAGGGAAAAGCACAGAAGAGAAGGATGTTGATGGAAAGTTCTGATTAAGTGAGAGCTCTACCTTGATGTGCATCTTTTTTTTTTTAATGATAATAATCACTGATGCGGAGATGTAGAAGTTTTCATGTCATGCAAATGCTATGTGCAGGGTCACACTAGGTGTACGTGTTTGTGGGTGCGTGGGTGTGTGTGTGTGTGTGTGTGTGTGTGTGTGTGTGTGTGTTGGGAGGTGATGGTGACAGGGAGGGGCTCATCTGACAGTGTGTTATGTGCACTGAACGGTGACATGGTTACTGCCACCTCTGCAGAGGGCCTCGAATATATAGACTACAGAACATTTAACTTGATTACTTATACGTACATATTCAGAATGGTTGTAGGGATGCATTTACAGTAAATGGGTTTTCTTGTGGCAGGTTTTCCCACATTGAATCCCATAATTGAAAAAGAGCTACTGCACTATGTCAAGCACACAATTATAATTGAATTAATGATATATGCATGTGTGAAACACAAAATTAGTATTTGGAGAGACACGGTTTTCTAATTTTTACATATTTGTATCAGCATTCTTATATAATGAGAAACAATATGTGCCTGATCTAACAAATAAATCCTCCCCCCAAAAACTGTGGTAGTGTCTTGGCAATTAATGATATTTTTTGGCTTCTATATTTTCTTCATTAAACATCTCCTCCTTCCTGTTTTTCTCTTTGTTGTAGGTGATGGTTTAGACAACAGCGTAGCCTCACCTGGTACAGGAGATGATGATGACCCAGACAAGGACAAAAAGCGTCAGAAGAAAAGAGGCATTTTCCCCAAAGTAGCAACAAATATCATGAGAGCGTGGCTTTTTCAGCATCTCACAGTAAGTGGTGCCCAAAACCAAAATAAATTTCTATTCATGTGCCTAATGAGATTTATTCATCATTATTAGAAATCAATTGTCCCCATAATTTTTTGACCATTATTAGGTCTCAGGCTTTGTTGGTTTTTTTTAAATTAGACTTTTTTTTCTTGGGTCTTGGAATCATGACAAATCTCAAAGAAATCTATCTATCTACCTAGCTCTATATATGTGTGTGTGTGTATATATATATATATATATACACACACACATACACATTTTATAGAGAGAAAAAGAGAGAGTGTACAGTGCCTCAGCATGGAACACCACCTATATATGAAGTAACCATTTTTGACTTTGAACTATTCAAAATCTTCCTACAAACTGAAAAAGGGAGTTTCTTGCTTTAGCACATATAAAGCTCAGCCTTCTGGATTCTTTTTTGCTGGCCTCTGTTTACACAAACTTCATATGTATGTGGTGAAAGAGGAGCCCTGGTCTGTGTGTGTGTGCTGATATACACTGTGAATGTTAGAGAAGTCAAAGCAGCAGCTTGCAACCTTGTCATTGTTACTTTTTTGTGAGGAAATAAAGAAGGCTTACAGGTTCCCTAATTTTTCAATTGTGTAACAGAGATTAAGCACCTTTTTCGCTTCTCTTCAAGTCCATTAATATTAAAACTCAGCCATATTCACACTGAGGGGGAGCGAGATTAAATACGTGAAATAACAGCACTTTCCTTGGGCTTTTATTTATATAGTCTGCTTGCTGTTGGTTTTATGTGTTGGTGTTCTGTTGACCATTATAACTTCACTTTGGCATCAAAAGATGATTCCCCAGAAAACCTAGTAACCCTAGTTTTACTTCATGTGGGAGATGCTGGAAACTGGTGAAATTATCAATTGATCTTCTTCTTCTTCCTCACACTTTGAAATTGTTTCTCACTTGATAAGGCTTAAAATGCTAACCATTGCTACATACCTCTTCTTCCACCAAAACTTTCTAACTTTCTATGGTTTTATAAATTTCCTGCTGTTGGTTGCAGTGTAATGATTCCGGGACTCGATGTATTTATGATAGAGACTATTGAACTGCTCTGCCAGCAGCACAGCTAAAGGGGGGGAGCGATAGATTCACATTTCTAAACCATCATTTTGATGTAAGGACATTAGTAGCAAACTAAGGTGCATTGATCTGGCCTGTGGGGTCAGGATTAGCTGGAATAGCCAGTGTCTCTGCTGGAGTAGTGGTTATTCCTGCCTCTCAGCTATGGCCATTTCAAAGGTCAGGTGCCCTGTACCCACTTGGCTCAGAGGAATTAGACAGAACATGAGTCTCTGGGCTGATTACTTAACCAAAGACAAAATAATGAGTCCTAAGCAAATACTGACTAATTGAAAGGGCTGTAAATCCATTACATATTGGTCAGGGATAATCAGGAGTATTTAATCACTTTTATCTATTCAGGAGCACTGAAGCTGCAACAGCAAAGCCCTGAACCTTGCCATGTGCTTATTATTCTCATCATTATCAAAATTACTTCACAGCTGTTCTTTGCTACATCACCTCAGCTGGAGATTTACTAACCTGTAAAATGTTTTTAATTTGGAAGTCGAGTGAGTGCGAGTGGAGGGTTTTTCATTTAGCTGTAGGGTATCTTTAGACGAGTAGTACAGGCAGACAGCAAAAAGCAGGGCCACGAATAAACATGTTTGGTTTGTAGACATCTCCATGTTAATGCCATTTCCTCTTATGAAATTTGTGATACCTAGTTTTTTCCTTCCTGCCTTTCTTTCTTATGTGCTCCTTGAAAGCATTTGACACTTGCTTATTAAACAGTCAACTGCCTCTTGCTTCTCTTGAGGAAAGTCCTTCTGGCTTTTTGAAATCCCTTTTCCTTGTTTCTATCCTCTCTCTCCTGACCCTCTCATCCTGCATGAATTAAGTAAATTCGCCATCACTGGTGAGGATGGCCTCACAAAAATCAGATTAAATGAACACAAAAAAGCCCCAAACCTTTTACCATCCAGGCTTTAATGAGTTTGCAGGTGTTGAAAGATTTACTGCGCTGTAATTCTCAGACCTGCAAACTGATAATGGAGACCCCTGACCAGTGCAATGTAAATTCAGAAAGATTCTTGCCATAAACACATGCAGGGAAGGAAGAGAACTCCTTTCTTTTAAAGATCTCACACTTTTTCTCAAATTAGCTTGTCCATTCAAAATGCAACTCTGGCTGAGCCAGAACAGGGGAATCTGTGATGTACAATTTTATTGTTTCAAGTAAATATCTTCACAATGGAAGTCCATGATTCAATGTACATTCCTTCATTACTACACTAACCTTATTTCAAATTGGTTTGTTCCTCCTTTGTGCTGTATGACCTGTTCTTGTATTACAATAATCCCCTGATGTACCCCTTTTTCTTTCTCTCTCTCTTTTTTTTTTTTTTAAAGAAACTAATTGAATTATCTCATTATTTTAATTTGTTAAGCAAATGTATTTTACGTCTCAGGATGTGTTCTTAAAGAAGGAGCTGCTTAGGCTTTGCCCTCTGAATGGGCCATTGGTACATTTTGACATTCATGCATTCATTAAGGAGAGGAACATAAAAGAGCTCTGGTTGTATTTTTTTTTTCAAACACCCAACCAGCATGAAGCAACTTTTCCATAAGCCACAGGGGTCTCTCTACATATGTTCTCAACTGCAAGCCATTGTCACCTATTCTGAATACCTCAAAAGGACAAATAAAATACTAAAGGCCAACTGTAGCAATTGTTAGCTGTTAGTCTCAATATGACAAAAATCATTAACCTCTGTTTCCCTGGAAGGAGAGGCAGTGGCAGTCCATCTCTTATGGCATGGATAAAATGTAAAAGTCCTTTGGACTGTCAAATTCCAGGAGAGTGGAGAGTGACTCAGATCTGACTAATTGTATTTACTTATGATTTTAAATAAAATGCTATTTTTTTTCTTTATTCAATCAGTTTGCAAACTCCTAAGGCAGCCAGTTTAAAAAATTGAATGGCCTAAGTGGTTTTTTTTGAAGAGACAGGCACTTGAACTCTGATGTAGAATGAATGTGTCTGACAAGCTCTGTCTTTCAAAACGATTTCTAACCCCTATCACAGCTTCCATTTTGTAGTAACTTTAATTATATTTGAAATAGGATACAAATGCATGTTTTTATTGTTGGAAATCAAATGCAAGGAGTAGGAGCTTCTGTCATGTTCTTGTTCACTTACTGAGCTCTGTCTTACATTTGGAATTACAACAGTACCGGAAGATAAAAGATCTAAGGATGAATTGGTTGGAAATGTGTATGCTTTTTCTGGATAATATCCAGTGTTTAAGAAAGTAGAGGAAATCCTAGTCTGGTAGTATAATCTTTTCAATAGTACATAAAGATTACGACATCAGAAAGGTAAACCTGACATTAAGACTGTTTTTAGTTGAGTTCAAAGGTGATTAAAGAGAAGAAACAGCAAGAAATCTGACCCAAGCCGAGAGTTTATTCATAGCTTTGGAAGACTCCTTTTCCTCTATACTAAGGAGTTCTTAGTACACTCAATTAGCCTCTCAGACATCACTGCTTTCCTCCCTCAAGTGCTCCCCTATTTGCCCTGCAAAGAACATATTTGATCACGAAGTGAAAACAGGAAGTGCTCAAATGTATAGACACCTCCAGCTTACACCAATGCTGAGATTAGGATTTCTTACCAGCAACTATAGAGCCAGTCCCCCTCCTCCCATGCCCTTTTGAGGGATGGAGGACCTTTAAAATATACATACATAATCAGAAGAGAGGAAAGTTATAAAGGAAGTAATTATACTGTTCTATGGACTTGTACCTCTGGTAGTTCATCCATTTCTGCAGCAGTGTACCAAAGACTACCTTTTCACTACATTCAACATTTTTTCACCTTTTTTATCAGAGCTGGTAGAACAGAGTCTCATTTATGCTTTGACACTTACCTGGAGTTATGCACTTTGTTAAAATTCTATTTTGGTTGTTTCTTCTGTTACCATCTTTAAGAAGATGTGCTTCCTAACTAAGAGTACAAAATTTAGCAATGGTAGCCTGCAAACTAATGCTTTTTTAAATTAAAATGCCAGATTCCCCTCTGATGGCATTTGGGATGTCTCCCCTGAAGTCATAGGAGTTGAGCTTGTTTTTCTGCTTTTTTTTTTGCTAGCAGAAGTTTTGTCTTATAATGTTGAACAATGTCATTTTAGCCTGATTTCCACAATCACCTGATTGAAAATTTTGCTCCTTACACAGTCTGTGGTAGAATATATCTTGGTTTTATCTGTTTAATTTTCAGGGTAGAGTAAGTTCTCCTGGAAGGTGGTAAAATGAACCAGCCACAGCTTTTGTACTTACCTGAATTAATTTTCTTAACTTGTCACATTCAGGTATCCAGATTGGATAACATGAATAGTCTTACTGAAACAGATTTTTTTTCTGTATTTATGTTGGTGTATCTGAGAATAAAATGTGTATCTATCATATTTTGATGAATGACTTTTCAAGCCTTTTATAGAGGGCAGGTATTTTATTTATTCATTAGATTTGATTCTAGAGATGAATGTCATCAACCAAAGCCAATCTTGATGCAAGTGTTCAAAGAAGTTGACTCCAACCCACCTTCGTAAATATCTCCTTCCAAATTGTATTGACATTGTTGTTTTTGCTCTACATAAAAAAAAAAACCTAAACCAAACCTGAAAATATAACAGATCTCTGTCCAGTTAAAAAGGCGAGAAGAAGTCTGGGAGACTCCAGATAAAATAGGAATGTGCAGTCATTCTAGTGAATTTTAGTGCATGGGTTGGAGTGCATTGTAACATGCTATACCCTCCGAGGGTGCACAGAGGAGATGGACAATGTCCTCTGATTCTCCTGTAGACTCCCTGCATGTGTGTTTGTGTGGCTGCCATTTCCACCTCAGGGCACCACAGAGTCAGAGAGCTGGAGGAGCCTAAGCTATAGTTTTATTCCAGGTCTGCTTTTAGGCAGGGCTGGCTGTGTGCTGTTATCACCAAGGTAATAAGTGGCCTGCTGGTGTAGAATAGACCTCTTTGTACAAACACCACCCAGCTGGAAGCATGTCCTACAAAATAATATTGTGCTCATTTTTCAGCTGGGCAAACTTTTGTGAGGAGAGGTTAAATGACTTCGCCCCACAGTGCTGGAGAAAAATCAGTACCTGAACGTTAAACCCTGTGACCTGTGGTCTTGCAGTCCTCAGGATGACAGAGTTGTGCCTCTTTGTGCCCTGGAGTTGCTCTGATGTCTCACCAGAAGGGCTGGTGGTGGCCATTAACATTTGTAGTTATTGCTGCTGGTAGCGTGGCCCTGCCTAATGTCACCAGCATCCCCCTCCTGCCCTGCCTGCCTGCACTACCGTGTCACAAGCCTGGGTAGAATAAACCTGGAAATCTTTCTCAAAATGACTCCTCTGATCCCAGGCTGAAAGGTTTCATCCTCGGAATGCTCCTAGTCCTCAGCCATGAAATCCATCCTGAAGATTTAGTAAGAGACCAAACATTCACATACCTTTTAAACGCCACAATGTTAAAAGAAAAGAGCTGAAATGGGATGGGGGTGGGGCTTTGTTTGTTTTAAAAATGGAATCTGAGATTAGATCTGACATTTCTACATCCACCCCCTACAGAAGAGGGAACCCAGGGTCATGGGGTGTGTGGGCCTCAAAAGCTAGCTTTGTCTGGGAGTGGTTAATCTAATCATTGTTACATAGACATCTGTTATTTCTTCTGAAAAATTGATGCTTTTGTGACACAATGATCCATCTATTTAGTACAACAGCCTGAGTAATTAAATTAAAAAAAGAATATTTTTGTGGGAGCATGTATTATAAAACTACCATACCTCCTTGTACCAGTGAAAAGGCTGAGGAGAGGGAGTGGAAGATGGAGAGGGACAGAGGGAGAGGAGTGCTTTAAGTCTCGCATTGTTTTCTGCTGGCTGGAGGAAAACATCTGTGAATTGTTTGAACTGAACCTTAGCAGGGACTGTCTGAATCTGTGTCATCTCTGTTTAATTTCAGGAAATGATGTCACAGCGCATTAAATAACAATGCTGCATGATTTATTTTTACTTGTACATGCTGTCCTAAGCATTTTGGTTACACAGCAGTGTTTCCAATTAAGTGCAAGCTTTCGGTTTTAAAAAATATACTCAGTAATGCTTTTTTGGGGGGGCATGGGGTATTGGGAGGCTGGGTTTTTTAGGGGGTCACCAAGGTTCAGGGCTGTCGGAGGGCTCTGGGCCCATTTGTCATGTGCTTATTTGTAGTTGGGACTGGATGTCAGCTCTCTCGTCACCCATGGCAACCTCCAGGACTGTGGGTTTGTTACAAAGCCTGTCTGGGGGAGAAAAAAAACCTAAATATTCCGAACCGATCCGTCAAAAGACCTATTAGATAGTTATAGCCAGGCCTATGTACTGTAGCTTTTGCCTCGATCAAACTTTCTGCACTCCCCCTTCTTCTGTAGAAGAATAGAGGACATAAGTCAATTCTGTCTGCCATCTGTCGCCTCTCTCCCTGCTCCTCAAATTAAAGAGACAGTCCAAAATTTAAATAATCGGATACAATCACAGGAAGCCTGCCTGGAAATTATTACATGTGCAATTGGTTGAAGGGGGTTTTTTTTTTACTTCTCATTTTATTTTGAAGAGGGGATCTTTATTGTACTTCTTTGGAGATCAAAATATGTTGTGTGTTTAAGCTTCAAAAATAGCATGCTGAGAAATACTGGATTTGCAGTGTCACTGAGTTGTTTTCTAATAGGATTCCAAGTTATATATAGGGTGAAATTCACACACACACATACACACCCTCCCTACCCCCCTTCAAAGAATCCCCAAATTGCTAATCCTGCAAAGGACAAGTAAATGAATTACACCATCCTTCCCCTCCAACTCTCCCATCCCTTTCATTCCCTTTCTGTCCCCAAATTTGTAGCAGGCTGACGGGCTGCAGCAAAATCTTTTTGGGTACTACGAGGACAATTTAAACTATTGAGTCTACTGAATGGTCCTTTCCTAGGCCAGCTATCTGTGTTTTTCACAGTACTCTGTCTCATATTAGCTAGTTATGCTTTACCTTTGCCTCTTCTTGTTTTTACCTTTATACCACCCTGCCTGTTTCTCCTCCTCATCATCAACAGGCAACACAATGTGTCAGGACTGCAGCAAGGTGAATTTCATTCATGTGACATATGAGGTCAGGCGATGCCAACCCATCAGATAACATGGCTGGATGTTACTTCCCAATATAATATTTTCCCTGCCATTTTCAAACAGGGAATTCCTGAGAACAACAAAAAAACGTGTATGGTTTTAGCCGAGGCTTGATTAAAAAACCTCGACTGAGCAAGCTGAATGTGGCCTAGGAAAAGATAGGATCAGCCACTGTTTTTCTCTTGTTGTTATTGTCAGATTACAAAGCTTTGCAGAGTCAGTATAGGAAGCAAGTGAAAAGAAAAGAAAAGAAAAGAAAAGAAGGGAAAAGAGAGAACACCAAAGTCCAGTTAATGAATTCCTTAAATTAACTGAAACAAGGAAGAGGTAGTGACAAGAATTTGTTTATAAAGAGTTGTGGCTTCAAGGCTCACAAGGCAAAAGGTGGTTTAACAAAAGCATATGTGAATGTAAAGTGTTTTAACACTTTTAACTCCAAAAATGTTACTCTAATAAATGCTGTGAACTGCAGCTTTTGAAGATCAAGATCACAGTCAACTGGAGAAGAGAATTCTTTGGAGTGTCTTCAGGTTCCACTACCTAAAGCTATTGTCATCAGAAAACTCATAGTTCCTCCCTTTCTCTGTAGAGTGCATGATTATATGTAGATATAAAATACATTTTTAGGGAAAATACAATTGCTGTTGTTTGTGCAGTGATACTACCTCTCAGTTTTGCCTCAGGATATGTTTAAAACTTTCTTTTCAAGGTCCATGAGCAGGACAATTGGTTTAAAGGAAGTTTATGGTAAAATTAGAGTTATGCTGAAAAAAAAAAGCATGTTTCTGCCAGCAGTTCCACAACTGCAAAGAAATGGATATGTCAATTCTTATTGCTACCTAA
>JAHLSL010000007.1:27207220-27253073 GCA_025920805.1 Petroica traversi | reverse complement strand
TTAACATCTCATGACATACTCTTACAATATCAGGACAAAAAATCTGAGTAGCTCCGTAAACAACAGCAAATATTTTTGTTTAGTGTTTTAAAAAAATCTGCTAATATCAATTTTTTAATGCTGTAGAAATTTGACTGTCTTCAGGATCGAGCTCTTATTTGGTCATTTCAAAGATTGTTATTCTGAAGTGGATATACTGTGAAAATACTTTCTGACTAAATCAGATACCAATGGGAAAGTTCCTGTTCTTTTTCTTAACATATACTGAATGTATGAAAGGAGTAGATTTTTGTTAGAGCATGGTCTATTCTAGATTACTTTAAGCTTGTTATGCCAATTAAAAAAAACCTCCAAGATTATGTAAGCTACATTTTTAGTTGATAGGCTGTATACCTATATGGATCTGTATAAAAGTAGTTATTTTTCCTCCCAAGTAAGTTAAAAAATTAGGGTATGATTCTGTGTGTTCAAATATTTGCAGATAATTCACAAATTGATGCCTAACAGTGGGTATCTCTCAGCCCTCCTTCCACTAATTCCAGTGGAACTCTGACCACTTTGAAAAAGCCTGAAAAGATGTAGTGAAATCATAATGGGAGACAGGAAGAAAAACATTGAGTACGTGTTAAACACTCTAGCCACATTATCCACGAATTACACTTAACAGCTCTTCCAATGATTCCCTATTTTATGATAGAAAGACAAATGTCTTGAGTGCTCAACTGTTTGTTGCATTCTCTTGCGACCCAGCTTTTGCTACCTTCCCCAGGATGTTTTAGCAAAAGGGAGCTCTGGTAGACATGGAGTTTTCACTTCTCTTTCTAGCTGTGACTGTGACAAGATACTGTGCCTTAGTTTCCCTGTTTAAACAGTATGGCATGATGTTTGTGGCTGCTTTTTGAAGTGGTTTTCATATTTACAGATGAATGACACTGTGTAAGGCCCATATCTTATACTTTGCCACAGCTGAATTACAGACAATTACACTTCTGTTGTGGTTTCATCCTGCTGCTGAAAGAGCATGCCAGTCATACAATGCTTGTACAAATACCTGAACTTATGGAGTCTTTGAAAGTTTGGGACAATTTTCTCTTTATGAAGGAGCATTTATTATAAAATTAAAAGTGTTATATTCTTGTTGGTCTACTCTGAAGTTGACAGCATATGATTTCTGCAGGCTATTTTAGTGCAAGTGTCTTGGTCTTGCATTCATTTTGTCAGGTCTTTTCCTTGCTGGTGACCTGACATGGTGATTACTGAATCTAAATGGTATCAAATATCTTTCCCAGAAAGCACCAAGAGAAAGAACATTGGGCATCCACTTCTGGCTGACAGTCAATAGTGAGAGTACAGGGTCTGTAATGGTATTAACAAATGCATCTTCCTGCTTCAAGAAGTTGCTAGTGGATATTCCCCTCCTCAAAAGCCCAGGAGTCTCCTGATATGAAATTGGACTTCAGGAGATTTCCAGACAGTCCTAATCCTTTCTGCTGCCTCTTTTGACTCTGGCTAGGTGCTTCCCACTTGTGCATCCCACTCGTGCTTGAATGAAGACACAGGGAACGGGAGGGTGATTTAGAGTGAACACTAAGGGGCTGAAGGGATATTGTGAAGTCCCTATTTCATATTGGAAAGGTCCCTGCCTACTGAGGACCATATGCAGATAGCTAGCAGCTATTTGGATGGTCCACAAATGGGCTATTCAGGGTTATGGAGTGTGAATAGTAAAAAAGATCATGATATGTGTGATAACAACAGGAATAAGGAATGTTATGTGGTCAGAAAATTTGAGAGAGTCAGAGAAGGGGTATTGCATAGGAATGGTGGCATATAAATTGCAAAGGAAGTTGGTTAATTTGAGGGAACTGCTCAAAATCTAAATGTTTAAAGAGTGCATTTCAACTATAAAGTTTATAACTATAGAGTTAATAGTTTTTAAATATACTGCAAATATTCTGATTTTCTCTTTCAGATATAAAGTAGGAAATTAAACTGAAACATGTATTAATTACTGTGAACAAAAAAAAAAAAAAAGAGGGAAAATAATTTGATTCACTTCTCCCTTCCATCTTCTTTATTCTTTTGGTGGACTAATCCAAGAGTTGTGTTATTTGGTCTTTTTTCAATTTGATTTTTTCCAGTTGCAGGAGGACATTTTACTACTTAATCCAACATCTCTTAGGGAAGAGATGGGCTTCCTAAGTTCTCTGTGGCTGGTGGGATGAACTGCAGAGTTTTAGGGTAATCCTAAGGATTCTATGTTGTTTCATACAATGCTCACTTACACCTCAAGTTTAAAGAGCCTTCAAGTTATGCATGTGTTGTGAGGTGGCCAGGAGCTCTCAAGCAAACACTTCTTAGACCAAAAAAACCCACTACTTTGTGCATATCTAACCAAAGCATTTTTAGACAATTTACTGCTATAATTAATCTTAGCTGTCCTGGCTTTTATGAACTTACATCCCACAATGCTCTTGGATGCAACCAACCTTCTGGGAAAAGAGGCTCTTGCCATTTTCTCTCCTTTTTATTGCCCAAAAGTTGTCCATTTAGAAAGCAAAAACTTGTTCAAACAAACCAGTGCAAAACTATATGTGCAGGACTATGGTGTTTTTCTAGAATGGGTACAAATAAACGTAACCATAGAGCTGTGAAACTATCATGGGCTCCTGAGGTGTGAATCCCTTTCAAAGCCCCAGCTGAAAAGATAAAGTATTGCACTCTCCAATTCTGCAGTGCTCCAACATCCTCTACTGCATCCCAAGCAAGCACTGCAGCAAACTTCTTACTGAGACTGAAAACTCTTTCAAACAAGGCCTGGGGACTCATGAGCTTCCTGCTCAGTACCCTGTAGGCTCACTCCATGAAAAAGTATCTTGCCTAAAAGAGGCCAAATATCACACAACAGAGCTAGTGGGAAATTCAAACTGTTCTAAGCGAAGAAGTCAATAGAGCTGCTGTAGTGAAAGGTAATGTTCAGAGTGAGATCACCGTGTTATGATCTCATGCTGAACATCAGGACTGCTGTTTTTTTTTCTTGAGGATTATGAAACTCGCCTGAGGCCAGTCTGGTGAGAGTCTGAGAAAGATACAGAAGGATGTTTGGAGAGCCTGGACTATCAGGGCCCTTATTCCCCAAAAAGGGTAACAGAGGCTGAAAAAAGATGTGAGAAATGAGAGCTGTATTGTTATTTCCAGTGCTGTTGCCATCCATCCCAAAAATACAAGATCTAGCCCTAGACAGAGAATGTGTATACTGAAGCAGTGAATAAGCACAGACTACAAAGAGATAAGGGGGAAATTACTGAAGAGGAACAAAACACCTTGCAGGAATAATGGAATTCAGCAGCCAAACCCCAGTCATTTAGACTGTAGTGCAATCTGTGGAAGTGCCTTTTCTTAGCACTTTTAAAAACTAGACTCCAAAAACACATTTGAAGGTATACTGCTGAGAAACATCTTGCATTCCCGGGCTTACACTAAAGTTGTGTTGCCTGAAGCTTTTCTCATATTTTCATGTTTTCTTATTAATGATTAAAAAGTGAAAAGCATCTTGAAATTAGAGCTGTTTTCAGAAGGAAACCTTCCCAAATTTGGCTTCCTTCAGGTTTAAGTTTATCTTGTATTTGTTTCAACTTCTCTAATGACATTTCATTTATCTGTCAGTGGGAAAATTATTGCAAAATTAACTTACAAAGTCAAATTAGAAATGGGCTTGAGACACAATCTGAAGAATTAAGCATAAGAGAAATATTTAATTACTGCTCCTTCAGGCATTGGGAGTGGATGATGAAGGTCAGCCAGGCTTGGGCTCTGTCAAACTGACAAAGAAAACAACTTTGTATTGAGGACCGTACGTAAAAACACCTCCCTTTCAGATATTCAGAGGTAGAGACTTTCACAATATATACACTGTATATACATATTTACACAATATATACATTCACAACACGTGTAGTTTCAGCAATATCTGGGTAAGGTACAGGTCTTAAATCCACCCCTACCTAGCTTAGTCTTCCCCAATATATCTGACATCTTCTCCAACATTTGCTCTATGAAACATCATTCCAAAACAACAAAAGTTGTTTGAGCATTTGAAACACAAATGTTAATTTTTAAGGTCATGGATTCAATGCAAATTCAATATAAAATGGAGTTGATTATGGATTTACACAGAAGTTTGAATGCTAAAATGGGTGAAAAGCTAGCTTTTTCTCCTGCTTTTCACTTACAGACACTTAAGGCAATTTGACACCATGATTCAAAAGCAAAGCTTGGGCCCTCAGAGAGGCAGAATGACCGCAAGAAAATATTGACTGAGAGCCTGCTGACTGCAACTGCTGAATTTCACACACAGCTTTCCTCAAAAGTATCAGGAAGAAAAAGATTTTCTTTTGAATTTAAAATGAAATTTTACTCTTGAACATTACTTTATAATAATGTAACTGTGGGTTTCCACGTACATCTCAATGCCTTCGAGATCAAATGAAATCGGTTTTTATGGCAGAAAAAGGCTTTGGTTTTTTTCCCCACTTTTTTTTTAATTGTATTTTTTTCCTCCCTCATTGCCAGAATTAGAAATTTAGCCTTGGATCTTAGGTCCAAGTCAGATTCTTTCTGGCTCATTTATTGGCAGTCACAAGGATTATACGATAACAGTAATGTTGCAATTACAATGGTAAAGCTATGCAATTACAATAATAAATAGACGGTGGATTGGCCAGGAAAAAAAAGTCCAGTTTTCTTGCCTATAGCTAGGCTGGCTTTATGAAGAAAAATAGCACAAACTTCTATTATGGATTGAAGTCAATGGCATTTTTTTGTCAGCAGAGAATCAAATGCAATTCAGACACAGAGGGACATAAATCTGTTCAGTAAGTCAGTCACTTTTCAGAACACCACTGCTTAGTTTTGTTAGTATTTTTCTCCTTTTGGATATTTTTTTCTGTCTGGCACAACATAGGGTTAGTAAGTCAGGCATGTTTGGAAGGTTTTTTAAAAAGTGAAGCAACAGGACAAAGACCTCTTTTTCTCCGTCTTAATTGTACTTCCCAGGAATGGGCTTATCTACCCATTTTAAAGATGCCGTAGGCAGGATGTGACTTTTTTTAGGATTTTCATGTGCAGTTCAGAAGTTACCTGCTCGAGAAAGGAGAGCAGGAGCTTTCCATGGCTGCATGTTGGAATCCTCCTAGTTGCAAAAGCAGTGAAAACTGACCTTTGCTCTCTGAACAAGGAGTCTTCTGGCATGGAGCTTAGTTTTCCTACTGTTCTTCACAACTGTAAATAATGTTAGTATACCCTGAATTCAGTGCATGCAGCACTTTACATTACTATTGTGTATCTTAAAATAAACAGCATTGCAAGCTGTTTATTTTGGTGTTACTATGTATGCATTTTTTAAACAGTGGTTACTTAAACAAACGTCTCTGTTCCCACAGCACTTAAAAGCTGCTGTTTGCTCGTTGTGGTTTTTGGGTTTTGTCACTTTTGTTTTGATTGTTTCTGAAAATCACACTGGAGGATACAGAAGACAGGAGTAAGTTGTATTTGTTCCAAACAAATGCTTCATGTCACAGCTTTTTCTTTGTGCCAGTTTTTCCCATGTTCCTAGCAGAAATAATTTTGGTTTAGCTCAAATGTAGGGATCACCAGTATTCCAGACCGGTTGCAACTGTCCCCAAATGCATTTCTGCAGGCCAGTCAGGCCATGCATTTTTTATCAGAATTTGACCCTGAGATAGCAAATTTGTTTTAATAACATTAGTACTGATTATTTATTCGTTGCTCAGCAAAACAAAAGGTGCAGGGGGTGAGAATTTAGGGAATTGAGGGTTTCCACGTCTTTCATCCTCTCTCATCAGTCTTCATTCATCCACCCTAGAAATCTCAAGTGCCAAGCAACCTTCTGTGGTTGGAAATGCTGATATGATGTTGATGAAAAAGCCATTATCAAAGACATCAACCTTTCAAAGCCACATTGCCACAGCTTTGTGGCCCTCTACCTACACAGGGAACTCAGGGGGCACTTGCTGGTCTGACAGTTCTTCTAGAGGGCTATGAGATCTACGCTGTTTTTCACCTGAAGTGATGAGCTTAGGTGATGGCTCTGCTTCTTTCTATGCCATGTATACTGTTCTCATGGTGTATTTGGCTAAAACTTAGTAAAAGGCAAAGGAAAAACTTATTTCTCCCTTCGCTCATTCTCCCTACCTTTGTGAAAGGTGTCTATGGTATCTCATAATTGTGATAATTATTCTATAGTTGCTCTGTTCCACTTTGCCAATTTTTCCTAGGTAATCTTCAACTAGTCCTTTTTGCTGAGAAAGAAAAATACTTATCTGAGTCTGTAGAATTGTGTCTTAAAGGACTAAGAAATCAGAGGCTTCCTCTGTATGAATGTTGCACTATTACAAGGAAAACTGAGGATAGCACAGCATGGCCACCATCAGAATTTCTTAACAGAGGCAACAGTGGTAGGTTGAGGGATATGTGTTGTAAAAATGGGTCATCATATTACCAGCTTGAAATGAAAGAGTTCCTGGGCAGTCATGAAAGTGCTGAGGTGATTCCTGTATGGGAAAGGTTTAACAACAGTGCTCCAACAAACGTGGGAGGCAGCACTGAACAGTATCAGGTACTCAACTAGCTCCATCCAGCCTTGAGATCAGAACAGCAAAAGAGTTTGGTTTCCTTGTGTTTAGATGCAGCTGAGAATTGAGTCCAAATTATTCATCTGTGGAACTTGTAAAGATTGACTTTTTGCAACAGAAAGTAATCTCTTCACTCAACTGCTAATTGTCCCATGATTTTAATCAAGCAAGATTCTTAGATAAGGAAAATTAGTGTTTGAGAAAAATTGTGAATGCAGTTCTTTTGCAACTTGTGTAGACTGTAAACCAGTTTGTCCTCCTTAATTATGGTCTTCAAAGACAAACAGGTTGAAGGGTGTGTTGCAGTTCTTGGCACAAATATAGCATATTTTAGTGCTTTGTTGAGCAAACTGTGTATTTTTGAGAAAGAAATAAAAAGTTACTTTCATTTTTAATGTAGTTAAAATTTATTATTTTTTATTTATAGCTCAGCAGGTGTTGATTTTCAGTGTTGTGTATATACTCATTTGCTTCTGGACTTCAATACACTGGATAACCCCTGATCTCTTAGTAGAATTATGTGAAAATTAAGGATGAGAGGAGCATTTCATAGAAAAGTGGCCAACAGCAGAGCAGTCCAACAGCAGTTGGACTATGTCATTCTATCTACTGAGGGAGGACAGTACAATATACCAGTATACCACAGATTTCCTTTTTACTCCTAACCTTTTCATCTAATTTGCAGAGCTATTAATTTGTTTGTTCATTTTTTTTCTTTTCAATTGCTGATAATTTTTCTCTTAATCAACCATGAGTCTTCCATGACTTTTCTTCTGCTTCACTCACTGAGATATGGATTGAATCTGCTTCAATGCTAATATATACATTTAAAATAGTTTTGCATGTTTTTTTCAGTCTGAATACTATGTCAACAGTCTCATTTGTGACTAAAATTACTAACATCATTTATCTCTGTAGGTGACCATTCCACCTCTTCTGAGAGACAGAAGATGGCAGAATGATTAGCATTTTTTTAAATGCTGTTAACAAAAATGAAAACTACTTAGTAGCAGCAAAGTTTTGTGAGAAGGAGCAGGTAGCATTAAACACTGTAAAAGTACTCTAAGAAGTGTTTTTTTCTTTTTTTCACTAAATAAAATCTACTCTATTGGCCAGACAAATGCTCCACTGAGCCAGATAAGGGTCAGCAGTGAGTGGTGATGAGGCCAAGAATTGCTGCAAGTGTAGGAAGATCCCAGAAGTCCCAGTATGTTCTCCAGGCTTCTAGTGGGCAGAAGTTTAAAGACTTTCAGAGTTGGAAGTTTACATCCAGACTGTAATATTTAAGAGCTGTTGATGCATTTACATTTTATTTTTGGGCCTGCTATGGACCAAACCTTATATTCATGAGCTACAGTTGGAAGAGCTTAATTTTGGATTATTTGAATCTTTGAGGACATTTGTTAGAATATTTTCTGATGTGGACTGGGACATTTGAATAAGCTCCACATTTCTTTATGTGTGGACCTAACTTTCAAAACTATATTAAAAAAAAAAGAAAGAAAGAAAGAAGAGAGCAAGGATATCAGTTTACACCTGGTTTTAAATTAAACGTGATTTCTTTCATGTAGCAACAGGAAAAACTTAGCAGCCCTGCAGTTTTTTAAGAAATTTTCATGAAGTGTCGGGAAAAATTTTTTTTCTCCATTCAAAGGGACTTCTGATTGAAACTCTAACCATTCCATGTCTTTTCAGTGTCTTATTCTCCATTGCTCTGATCCTGCTCTTCACCTGATTGATTATGGCAAAATAAAACACTGATCAGCCCATACATTTGGTAGAGTGCTTTTAAATAAATATCCCTGCTGTGTCCTGGTAGAAAGCAGCCACACAGTTTTGACATAACCTAATCATGTGCAAAGCTAAACCTTTAGTAGCTAGTTCTTGCAGAGATTTTTTTTTCTCCGTTTCCCTTTTTCCCCCCTCCCTTCTTCTTCGCCTGGCCCCTTCAGAGCTGCTGGAGGGCGTTGTTGAGAAGTTGCTACCGTTGATACAGTTGCTATTAATCACAGTCTGCCGTGTTGTGACGCAGGTTCTAATAACATCCCATTGAGCTGCCCTTGTATGCTGGAGGCTTACCAACAGCACTGGGCCTTTGATATTCATCTCACACCAGGATAAAGAAAATGTAGAGTTTAAAAAAAAAAAAATCCAAACAAAACAAAACAAAAAAAACCCAACCCAACTGCAAATAGGCAAAGAACAAAAAAAGGGGGAAATCATAGCAAAATCAAAAACAGACACGCTTTCTGTGCACTGCTTCATTTACCATGGGAGCAGCAAAGCTATAAATCTCTGCTGTGTTGTTTGAAAATTGAACATGAGGCTGCTAAATTTATCATTCATTCTTTGTTGTTTCTGGGTAGTAGCTGCCTGACTTGGCTGACTTTGGTTTCTGTCCCCTCCTCAATAACAATTTTTGTTGTCATCGTTGTTTCAATACATTGCACACGCAAATCAAAATTTTACCGGATCAAAGAATATTGGAGGATTTAGTAAAGTGCTCATAAAGGGGAGGAGGAACAAATTTGCTGCATGTTACACATCATGCTTCCTTGGCAACTGACTCCCTCACATTCATAATTACAGGAACATAATTTTTAAAAAGCAGCATGGGCGGGGGGAGGGAGAGGGAACACTTCCTTTGGTTAAAGACATTCACAACTTTTAAAAAATGCGAGTCTTTGAAAATTAGAAAAAAAAGTTCACCCATATGCTCTGTAAAGATTAAACCTGGAGCCTGATAGAACTGCACAATCACCTTCTTTTGTTAGCACTTCTTGTCCATGTTGAATTGCAAAGAAAAAAAGGTGGAAAGCAAGCCTGCTACAGATGTGACTGGCTATGAATATTCATGAATGCCATTGCTCCTCCTTTTCTACTGGCATCCAAGCCATTCTGATCTCCCTCTCTTTTTTCCTCTTTTCCTTTCCATTCCCTTTCCTTTCTCAAGACTGAACAAGACTGCAGTTTTATTTCGGTAACAGCCTGGTATGATACAGTTATCAGTGGTCTCTGAAGCCTTTTATTTCCATTAAGGAAAAAAAAAAGGAAAAAAAGGAAAAAAAAAAAACAAAGGAAAAAAGAAAAAAATTGTAATTATCCACAGTTTTATGAATCCACCTCCCCTTAATGTTCATTATTTAAACCAGCAGCAATTACAAGTTCAAAGGGGTTTAGAGGGCCAGCAACCCGCATAATCACTGCCAAATTAAGCGGGACTCATTCGTCACAGAAGAGTACACTCTGAGCAGTGAATCATGCATGCAGTGACAGGCACTGATTTACATAAAGACGAAATCTGTGCCCTCTAGGGCTGAGTGTTACTTTATCTCAGTGGCCCTGTGATATATGCATTTTCTTTTGGTGTTAGGAAGGTTCAGAGACTGATGCTGTTTAATGCATTATATTTTATTCTCACTAGCATCCCCACTACTGTCTAAAAAATACTAATAAAATAATGCCTACACTAATTCATATATATATGTATTTAACTAACAATAATCAAAACTTCAAGGCTCTTGAGTTTTTAAAAGCAAAGTTTAGTCCAGAAAAAAACCGTTCTGTAATCTGTTGCAATACATATGAACCTCCTGAATTAGGGTGGGTTTTTTTCCATTACTAATTTGCAGGTCAAATCCTTATTCTTGAAAAAGACTACTTTTTTTCTCCACTGCCCCCGCTCCCTCCCCTGCCCACCACAATGATTTAACATAGTATTTTTTGAGTCATTATAAGTACTTGTACATATAAGTACATGTACAGTGTCAGAGGCTGAGACTTTATTAGTTTACCCCTAGTTTGCTGACTACCCAAGGTGTTTTTAGTCAGTGAGATTCCTCCTGACAGAGACATGCTCTAGGGTCTGGAAAAGCTGTGTCCATGAAGGGCATCTCTACATCTCACAGCAGAAAAGGAATCTTTTCTGTTAGAAAGACATATTTTACTTTTATCATGCTACTCTGCCTCTGATACTGAACTGTTTAAAAATGCTCTTATATTCTTCTTGAAGACCAAGTTCTACTCAGTCCATTTACCTACACCCACTGGAGTGGTTTACTCACATAGGCAAGCTGATTAGGTCTTGACCCTTCACATAGCAGATGTATCCATGCAGGGAGTAACTATAGTCTGATACTACAATGAAACCAGAAAGCAGTTTTTGCATAATCATTGCTCACTTTTGGCTATGTTAGCCGCAGCTCTTTTCTCCGCCTCAACAGGACTGTTGTATGAACACTAGATACAATAGCTCAGAAATGGTACTCAACTCTCCTCCCTTCAGGGTGGCTCCTCAAAGCTTATTTAGAGATGCGCTAGCTACAATTTGTGAGAGGCCTCATTAACATATAAAGGCACTTTACATAAAGGAGTTTGATTCCCCATTGTCACTGAGACACAACAGAGTGACCTCAGTACATCTGTCTATGGCACCTTGTCACAGATGCTCTTTCTACACCAGCTCAGGTGCAGATAGGAGGTAGCTGGTGGTGTCAGAAAGCAACAGCTGTCTAATCAGCCCTTCTTTTGCTTTGGCGTGCACCTGTGCTCAGGACTGTGCTCTAGACCTAGCATTGCTGGCTGTCCTCCAGTTGTGTAAGTCTGTCCCATTAGGCTATTTTAGTGGTGAAGAAGAGCAGCACTGTTCTGTATGTGAATGCACAAGCTCATTTTTTGCACAATGTCCCTTGTGTGTCAAAGAGATCTATATTACATGTGCTAATCACACAGGAAAATTACATTTAAGTGCATAAGTCATTGCACTTTCTGTGCAAGTGAATGTGCATCTACGATGTCCACCTCAGCACTGTGTTCTCTGATAGAAGCTGTTGAAGAATTTAAATAATTTAAGTCAACCTGAGACAAAGCCTAGTCACAGCATCTTTTTAGCTGGATTGGCTACAGTATGTTTAGTGAGGACACTGAAGTTCTTATGGGCATAATTTAGGTACCCCTTTTGGGTAGTAGTGCACATTACTAGGAAACAGCTTTTTGGTTGGAAAATAGAAATTGTACACTGAATCTCATACAGATGTAATTTACACCACTGTAAAGTCGGATTAAGTAGAAAGTTAGTGAAAGGGAGATCATAATGTGGACTACGAAGTTTTTGTGATAGTCTATAAATGAAAGTGGAAAGAAACTCTTACGTGATGGAGCAGAATTGTGTGAATTGACGAGTTGATTCTAGGTTTTATTCTATTATACATTATGGAGTTCATGAGTCACTGAAGTCTATACTAAGATCAATATTTGCATTATGTATCAAATAACTATTTTCTACCTTTTTGTTTTATTAAATGTATTACTATTTAATTGTTGGAAAATTATTTCATGTAACATTATATTTTCAAAGAACATAGAAAGTAATGTATTGATCAATAGTGGAGAGATGTGGAAATGAAAACCTTTTTGCCGTATTTTGCTCTTTTTTGCTTTATTGAATCAGGACATTTTAATGTGAAGAACTTGGCCCCTAGGAGTCACAGTGGCATGTCACAATCTTTCTTTGGATATTTCTGGCTTCCATGTACTGACTTTAAATTTCCATGTGTTTATTGTGCTCTTCTTCAGAAAAGTGAATTGTTGAAACGTTTTAAATCATATGCCCACAAAACAGTTTTCTGAAAGGAGTTGCAAAGCCTTTGCCCATGCAATTTCTCACTTTAGCTAACTCATCTTCATCAGCACTTTAAGTTAAGAGGTTGAATTTTGTTGATGTGGCTTTTAAGAACTGCTGCAACAGGATTCATGTTTTGTTATAGAGCCAAAGATTTTTGCCCTTAATGTACAGAAGAGTAAAGTAAGCCTGGTTTTGGCTGGATTTAGAAAATAGCACATGGGCATGCCTGGAATTGAGGCAATGGAGTTGTCTCAGCCACATCTGCCTCATTTTAAATATAAAAGATTAACCTTTGGAACTGGTGGGACTTGGGAAGATAGTGGAATTGCAGGATACTGGGTCCCAAGGCTGTTTTCAGCAGTGGCCAATGCTCTTGGCCCTGAGGGAAAGGAAAACAATAAAAAGAAAGTGGCTTTTTGATTTAAGATCTGATTTATATAACTATATCCAAAACTGTGTATCATTATCACCTCAAACCCAGAAATCTGGAATTCATAGCAGTCTTGGGGAGGTATGGTGATCTCTGTAAGTTTTAATGGCTCTGTTTTTTTAAAACTTGGGCATCCTGGCTTTCAGCCCTGCTAACTGTGATGTAGCTGATATGGCGAATATCTTTAAATACTTAATATGGCAAATACCTTATTTTCTTTCACTATTAATCTTGTGCATCAGCTTTCAGATTTGATTTATTTTGATTTCTCTGTTTTAATTATGGATATAGGCTGTTGGGAAAGGACTGGAGGATATAGTTGCTTCAATGTTCAAATTCTCTTTCTCCTTGGTCTAGCCTGTGTGAAATCTTGATGCAATGTAGAACTAAAGTACCCATCAATGTTCCTTTTATTGGACATGCTTCATATATTGTAGTAAAGTTATATGCATCCACATAGGTTGTTAGGAAAAACTTAACATGCCACTGATGTGCAATGAGGGAGAGTTAATTGCATAGATGCCCTAAGACTATACCAATGACCAGAGCACACTGTAGTGGTCATATGAATCCATCTTGAATAAAAATTAAATCAGGTTTTCAGCCAATAGCCTAAGGTAAAATCCTAATGTTCATAAATATGTGCAGATGAATTAGATATTTTTCTGTCTTTATAATTTCTAAATCTTGGTACTGAACATATAGGGACAGACATCTAGGAAGGATTAAAAATTAAATTGGCATTTGTTTTAACATTGCTGATAAGCATGTGTTATGTTTTTCTATGCAGAAGTATCTTCTTGTGCAATCCAGAAGCATTCCCAGAATATTACTGAGCTTCTTTTCTTCCCAAGGGAATGGGGCTTTTTTCACTTCCCCTACACTGCCACCACCTTGTGTTGCGTTAGCCAGAGGCTTTTCCTGGCCCTGCAAACATCAGTTCTCCTTTGAGCAACTTTTTCTAATGCCATCTCTCAGTGCATCCCTGTCCTCTGTCCCTGTGCCCTGGCCACAAGGAGATTTGGGGGACAAGTGTTCCCTTGGTGCTAATGACACAGCTCCAATGAAATCCAGCTTTTGCTGGATAACCTAATGTGTAGACTTAAGAGCACTGACTTTTTATCCTGGTGTGTTTGGCCTAGACTCCTACTTCTGCTCAGAAATAAGTGACCTGCATTTTCTGAATGCTGATTTCCAACTTTTCTGAATTTATCTCTGAAGGAATCAATGCCTCAATGGCAGGATAACAATACTATTTTCCTTAGTTGCTATGTATAAATTCACAGATGCTCCTACAAAATTATTTGATGCATCTTTAGAATCTGTTTCAAACTCAGTCTCAAAAGAAAGTAGGAAAGTGGGTCCTATGCTTTCACAATACAATGGTCACTGTACAGTGAACAACTAAGTAAAGTGACATTAGTAAAGACAACTAACATTAGTAAAGACCCCTAAACTGGGCATGCCCATATCAAGGTTTTTCCAGAGCACATATGTGCTCCATTGATTTCTAGATGTACTTCTGAGGAGTCTGTTTTCAGCCAGTAGATTTATAGCAGCTCTTAGAGTCCTCCAGTTCCGACTGTGACCCTTGTAGCCCCTGACAATTCCTGGAATCTGGGAATGACAGAAGTCACCTCATCTTCACCACGCTTATGCACTGAGAACAATTTCTGGAGCCAGATTTTCTGAAATGGAAATCCTTTGATTACCTCTGACACTTATTGATGCTTAGGTAACTTCTTCAGAAACCAACCATGCAGAAGAGTTCAGGGCTTTTTTTTGGCTTCTAGCCAACATCCAGAAATCAAGCTTTAAAAAACCTATCCATGCCATCTAAAGCAGAAAGAGCATGATGCCTTTCCAGATGTTAATTCTTATCACTTTATTTTGCACTTAATTTTTTTGTGTTAATTGTCCACACCTTCAGGGTTTATTATTTTTTTTAAAACCAGTGTCTGTAATATCTGTACCAAAAAAAACTAAGAGTTGTTACAATTTTCCAGCAAATGGCAGACTTCATCTTTTAACTGTTAGAAACTTCAAGAAATATTTAAAACTGCTTTTGACAGTGGGTTAACATGAGTGAAAGTCTTTAGATAAAGATACCACCTGACTTTCTGAAGCACTTAAAGTATTACCAGAAAATGTGTTTCTGTAGCTTATTGTAGAAATAAGTAGGTATGTGAATAAACTTTCTGATGGAAAGGAATGTACACAAAATGGTTTAAAGATGATAATTAAGTTTTCTTTTTCTTTTGGTTGTGTTTCTAAAACCAAAGTTCAATATTAATATGCTGAGACCAGTGATCATCCCAATATTTTAGAAAACTTTATTTTCTGTTTATTGATGGTAAACCAGCTAGATTTTTAACTGTTTGAATGAATATCAGAGAAAGAAGATCCAGCAGGAATATCACTATATCACTGTTATAGATCACTTCAATACCATTTTACTTTCTAGTCTCATGACCTTACGTCCAGCTGCAAACACCATTTCTGCTACTGGACTTCATCTGGGTTTGTGTCCCATGTCAGAAATACCATGGCCTCAGTTGTCATCATGACCCTTTGGTTAGGCAGCACTGTCCTACATCATTGCCCCTGACCAGCTCAGAGTTTGAATCCAGATGGATTTGTTCTATGAAGGTCTAGAGCAGAGAAGCATCCACTTTGTTTGCCCATATTATGCAAAATGCAATTTTCTAGAGAGACACAAATAACATTGACAATAAAATAATTAAAGAAATAGGTTTTTTTAAAAAAATTGAGGCCGCCATTCCTCTTCAGTGTTCTTTCTATAAACTCTTCTGAAACTAATTCACAGCTGTACAAAAGATAGTCAGATGTATTTATCTGTGTATGTAGCTTAAATGACTGTTGTTAACTGTATGCTATTAGGAATATCACCATGTGTACTGTTAGAGAAGCTGTATGTATGATAAACTCAAGTCCCTAAATGCAGTGTATTGATAACAGATGTTAGCAGTTTGCCTATATACCTTGCTTAAATTATAAGAAAGAAAAAACATTAGGTCATAAATCATTAATGTTCATTGTGTAATGAGAGGTACTTCAAGATTGAGGTCTCCAGACTTAGGATACAACCAGGTGGGATTAATCCAAGATCTTCAGAGACTGTAACTTAAGGTCTTGCCATACCGATTAAGTATCTGGGGTACATATAAAAAACCCCAACTACTCAATCAGCATAACAGCATTTTACGTGCATCATTGATTGAAAGTTTTTCCTACACGGAAATATTAACTTTCTTTTTTTAGCCTATGTTAGAAGACAACAAACTGGAGTACCTGTGCAGCTACTACAGTACTGTAAATGAAAAGCACCAAGGCTGGTGTCTGAGCTGCAGGGAAAACCCAATGCTATCAGGGCAGCACTTACACTGAATTTAGTGTTGTCAGATCATTTGGTTTCACTGAATTGCTCTGGTTTACTTTCCTCAGAGCAGTTTAAAAGTTGTTTAGCCCTTTAGGAGTTTCTACTCACTTCCTAATCGGAAGGAACAAAGTCAAACCTATGAAAATTATGTATGCAATTGGCAAGATTTCAAAATTGGTGTGTTCTTTGGTTCACAGACTAAGCTTGACCTACACATATATATATATATAGACACACATGTGTGATTCATTAATGGTAATGGAGAGTTTTCTGATATGGCTTCTCATCCATGTCTCAGACAAATAAAATAAATTGTTCAGTCTTTTGACATGATTTATATACTTGGAACTTGATCCAAGTCTCAAAAAAAGCTAATGGAGAGTCATCCTTGAGAACTAAAGCCAACAAAGATTGTCACAGGCTTTCAGTATGGAAAGGGTAGGCTTGGATTTTGGCAAGGTTTTTTGGTTTAACAGATAAATATTTTAATTAAGTTGCCTAAAGACTGACATCTCTCTGCTTAAACACCAACAAGAGTCATTCAAATGAAAGAGGGAACCAAGCCTTTCCACAGGGTCTAGCATCAAACCTGTCTTGCCAGTTACCCTGCTGGAATGCTCTTCAGTTCTTTCAGCTGAAACAGACAGCAAATGTGTCAGCAGGGGTGTGGGCAGGGTATGCAAGGCAAACATTTGTGCACATAGCCCAGGATTTTAAAAGAGCTCAGTGAAAGTGGTGAGCACTGTTGAAAAGTCATCCTTTGACATCGTGGTTGATTCTGAACCTGGCCATGGGAACGGATTTGAAGTTATTTTCACATAGGTCACTCAGTGCAGCCACTGAGTGAAAGATTCACTGATTTGATTCAACTTCAAGTCAGTGTCAGAGCATAAATACAAGAAGCTAAAGACACATGCACATGCAGTGCAGCATGACTTTGGAAGCCTTCTGACAAATTTATAAGAAGGGCCTATCTTCAAATATTTACATGGAAAGTGAATGGGGAAATTCCCTTTAATGAATCTCTGATCGGCACTATATCAACATGTAGTATGTTAGATTTCTGCAAAGGCTATTTTCATTACATATGTATTTAGCAGACGTACTGCTATTTTAAGGGGAGAAATTTTTTTTAAAGATCAGTAAAGATAAATATTCCTCTGGATGAAGGAAGGGATGGAAAGCTGTAGAGTGTGATAAGTATTAGAGAGGTAAGACTTGAGATAGGAATGTAACACTGGAATTATTTAGATAACTTGTCTTGAAGTTTCTAAGCCATCAAAAAAGATAACAAATATCAAGTGAAATATTTATACTTCAGTTGCATACCATGTGCAGTCGGAAGATTGCTCAGCCTTTTATTTAAAATTTTTGTTAAGCAAACAGATATTTCAGATACTGGATCCCTGAAGGCAATGGCCAAAATTAAGGAGTTACAAAAACTGAACATTTAGGAAGTTTGGCTTATGGCAGCAGTATGGAGTTTCTAATGGAATCTTTTGTGATAGAAATATTGCAAGTGGGGTTTTCAGCGGTCGCTGAGGCAAGAACCAAGTTCTGTCATTAACCAGATATATAGCATACTTTTGCATATTCAAAAAATAAATAGAGCTACAACTTCAGATTTGCCTGGTGTAGTGTTATGACCTCATATACAGACAATGGCTAGGCTCAAAAATCACTTTACAGGTTGCTAAGTGAAGGACTTTGAAGGTAGAGAATGCCAGATATTTTCTTCATTCTCAGTTCCCCTCTATAACTTTTGTGGAGAATTAAGCTTCTATCCTTGTACTGGAAGGAGAGAAAATGTTATATATTCATACAATTAAAGACTGCATCACGTTTTGTATATGCAATGGGTATTTTCCTGGGGCAAAGAAGTGACATTTCCCCAGTCCAATCATGTGATTGCTCCTGAGTTTCAGGTCTACCTCAACAAAAATAACCCATTTGAAAATCCCCCCCAACAATGAAATTTTGAATCTTGTTAACTTCCCTAAGTGCAGGAGCCATTATCATGTGCTAGCATGGTACAGTAAAGTACAGTGCAGGAATCTTCACTCACCACTTAAATGCAGATTCTTCCACTCTTAATAAAGCCCTAAAATTACAAAAAAAAAAAAAACATAGCACAGAAGCAAGGGTAAACACAACACCCTGTGAGGTTTTCGGAGGAATCTTAGATAGACAGTGGAGTCGTGGTAAGGACACTGTGGTTAATATTTGTACTTTAAAATTTTCAGTGTTTTGCAGACTATACCAAGAAATGCTAGTAGTCATAGTAGAATTTTGGCCCGTACCACCTTTTCAGTCAGATAAAGTGGGAAGAACATTTTTAAAATTGTATTGGGAAAAAAAAAGCAAAACATCCCACCTGATTTCCTTAAGGCTCAATCCACATCTCTCACTAAATCCATAGGATATGGCAGTGCCTAGTAACTAAGAAAATCAGATTGCTGATTTGATAACAACAAGGATGTTATTGTTGAGTCTTTGTATTTACACAGATTTGTGCAGCACTGAGTGTAATGATGAATTTTTTTTGGGAACCTCAAACTACAATGGTTAAGAATAAGGAAGGATCAAAGATGTACTCAGGTGCCTGATCTTAGACAACACTGAGAGAAAATGTCATGATGGCTTTCCACCAGCATATTAAAAAAGAGAAAAATATTAACAATTTTTTCCAGGCTGGCATGTCATTGAGGAACCTGACCGGGGTGGTCAGTTGGAGCAAAATCTATGCAAAACAAACTTAATTGTAATTATGAAAGCCAGAAATTCTGAAATAAACTGTAAGTAATATTAACAGTATAACAACTGTGATAACAACAGACAAAAGCAATTTAAACAATTCCATCAACTCAAAAAATACTTTAATACTAGTAGAGTACACATTTCTGAATTTTACTTCCCTGAGAAGTCTTGGTTTGGAAATTACTGGGACAGCTGAAGAGAATATGCATATAAAAAAGTACCTCAGATGAATAAATAAACTACTTAGGCAAATGTATAAATTTTATAATCTCAGTAGTTGTTGTTGTTATACATATCTATTTACATTTCAATGAATGAAAGTAGCTGATTTTGCTGCCTTTGTTTTTTACACAGCAAATTTAAATGTAGAAAAGTCTGCCTGCAGTTGTATGTCAGAATCCACAGCACTTGTAGAGAGTCCCATTGAAATCCAAATATGGATATGGGAGATCAAGCTGAAATCTGTTGGAGGGGGAGCAATATGACTTCATTGCCCTCTATCGCCATTCTTTTTTTTTTTGGCTGCCTTGCAGTGAATAATCAACTGAACTTGGATGGCAAAGAGAAGTTGCTATATAGGCTGCTGAGCTCTACAGCTAGCAGACCTGCCAAGTCTTAAACACTGAGAAAGAGACATTTGTCTGACTTCTTTCACACTGTCCCATGTATTTTCAGAAAACAAGTCATGCACTTGCAGCTTTACTTTTGAGCCCCACAATTTCTGTTCTGCTTCATGATCCCTTGTGCCAGACAGACCTATAGACAGTTAGCTGTAGCCTGGGCCATGGGAAATCATGGAGTGGGAGAGAAGCTGCTGCTCCGGGCTGCTCTTTAGAAGTGTAAATCTATCAGTCAAAAGGGCCCTGGCAGAGACATATCTGGAACATGGACTCTCTGCTGTTATGTGAGGGGCTTCATGCCTCCCATGAAACTCTTCCCCTTTTCTTCTTCTGCAGTGACCTCGCATGCAGGGTCACATGCACAGAGGCCTTGGGAAGTTGAAAGGTCTACAATGCCACTAAATAGCTGGGAAGAATATGATTCTTGTATAAATACTAAGAGCACAGGTATGGGATTAATTCCTGTGCTTTCAAAAAGCACTAAAACTGAGCTCAAGTAGGTGGAAATAGATTTCAGGCAACCTTCTGCAGCAAGAAGCATGTCCTGAGAATTAATGTTGAGACTTCATTTAATTTTCTCATAATCAGAGCAATAGTCTCTTTTGCCATGGTCTAGAAGGGAAATAGTCTTCCTAGGTTAAGTTTCTGAGAGCTCTCCTGGATGCTGATATCCATCACAACCCTCTGTCGTCTCCTCAGCACATGCCATAAGCAGTTGACATAGCACTGAAAATAGTAGAAATAAATTATTGAGCAGCTAATATTTTCACCTCATTCTTTTTGAGTCTGTCTTTATGACCTTCACTCATGACCTTATTACTTTTTGTGGTGTCAAATAAGTTTTCTTAACCTAAAATGAATGCTAGCAAGGACAAAATGCATACTTGTGAATAGTTACATCTAATGGTAGATCTGTTCAAAAACCTTAGAAATAATTTTGTACCTAACCAACATCAAGTATTAGAAAGAACTGTAAAGAGCAATTTTTTTTTTCTTCTGGTGTGGGATACTGAGTCTAGTCAATAAGATCCTTTTCTGACATTTCCATACCTTCCTTTAGACACCACATGGGAGACAACATTGCAAGGGCCCATTCTCTCGTATGAGAGAATGAGAGATGGTGAAAATACCACAGTAGTTAACATTTTTGAGCTATGTTTTCTGCATTACATTTTGAGCTGTGTTTCCAGTACACAGTGGAGAAAGTCCAATGAAGGGCCACAAAGATGATTAAGGGACTGGAGCATCTTGCTCTGTGCAAAGAAAGGCTGAGAGCTGGGACTGTTTAGCCTAGAGAAGGAAAAATCAGGGGAAATCTCATCAAGGTACAGGAATACCTGAAGGGAAGGTGCTAAAGTGAAGAGAGCCACTCTCTTCTCAGTGGTTCCCAGGGACAGGACCAGAGACAACAGGCACATACTGAAACACTCTGTAAGGGTGACTGAGCAGTGGCAAAAATTGCCCAGTGAGGTTGAGGAGTCTCCATCCTTGGAGGTATTCAAAATCATCTGGACCTGGTTCTGGAACCAGCTCTAGGTGACCCTGACTGAGCATAGGGGTCAGACCACATAACCACCACGTATCCTTTCCAATCTCAACCATTCTGCGATTCTGTGAATATTAATGCTTTTTTATGTGTCTTAATTTAATTTTTTATTTTCTCATTCATTATGCTGGGGTAAAGTTGGTGTTTGAATTTTATTTTGTTTGTTTTGCTCTGTTTTGTTTTTTAAACTATGTGCCAAAATTAATTTCATTTCAGAAAGGGAGCCCCATAGCTGTTTTTAGAGGACACCTAACTCTTGCATGTTCTGCAGGCTTAGAAGTCCTTTCTTCAGGAAGGTGCATTGCCTCCCTTTACTGTTAGTATATTGCTTGCAGGAAACCAAGAGATTTACCTCCCATCACAGCAATGTAAGATAAGTTGTAAATGCAAACGTAACACATATCATTTGGACTCACTTAACAATAGCCTAGGACTCAGGGACATTCCAGAGAATGCCAAGGTATTGGGAATAATGGGAATTTTGTGTAGCTGTAACCCCAAAATCTGTGCAGTTTGTGGCACTTGGAGAGCTGTGTTGGGGAGCCAGTTGGACAGAAAGACAGGGAAGGACGCAGCTGCATTTCTGAAGGATATATTTGCTGCTAAGCCTCTACCTGGCAACTTTCTGAAGAGGGAGAGAGCTTTGGGCAACGGAACTGCAGGCAAGCAATGGGTAAACAGATATGGAAAAATCACCTTATCAAAAAATGAGGAAGTTGAAGTCTGAGATGTCCTAGGTGTGTATGTATTGTGCACATACTAGGTGTTCGTATATATATATATATCTCACAGGTATGTGCTATTGGTCATCAAGACCAGGGGAGGGCAAACAGGAAGAGAATGGCAATTTTTTTGCTACAGCTTGCATCTTAAATTAGTCTAGATGCTAGGGCAAATCAACAAAGACTCATCAATCAGTACCAGATTACCTTTACCTTCTTCAAGTAGTATAGCACACAGGAAAATTTATCAGAGTTAAGTCCTATCCAGTCCTATTTAGAAGTTCTAGATTTTTCCATCCAGACATTTCATCGCTTTGCTCACATAGACTTCCAAAGAATTTATCCTGAGGGGCTATTTCTTCTTGCATTGCAGTTACAAGGCATTAGTTCATGCACTGCCGGTATGTCAAAACGTGTAGCTGATAACTTGGTTACATCATTAGTTATTCCTACCTCAGGTGGAAAAAAAATAGCTGTCTTAAACCACTGCTCAGTGTGCGTGTTCTGCAGATCCTCAGATCTGCAGAACAGAGGGACCTATGGTTACCTCAGCCTGATGATTGCTCTGCATTCTTCTAATGTAGACACCAAGAGCTGTTGAAAATAATTGAGACGCTTGTCAACAGAGTGGGAGACTGGACTTCATCAAAACTGTTTTAGTCTCCAGCACTGATGACCTTTTGATGGAGTTTGTTTTAGTTAGGAATTAAGTGTCCAATCCTGTGTAGTGTGAAGCGCCTTCCCTGAGGTGCCGAGTATCCCTGTTTCTCTTGTGGTTGCTCTGGTGCTAAGCATCTCTGTCAAGACACTGAGCACTTTGCAGAATAGGGCTTCAAATTTCTTCAGAAAGGAGAAACAAGGTTTTCACTTCTGGTTTTTTTTAAGAATGAATTTAAATTTGAAATACAGAATTGTCTCTGTTCATCGAGAATGAAAGCTATAAAGGAAACTAATTTAGCAGATCCAAACTAAAATCACTTTGTTAGCTAGAACTGGGGTATAAAGGCAGGTACGTTAACGCAGGGAAATAAATGCATATCATTTTGCAAAAGAGACATTCCAAAAAGAGTTCAATTCACCAATTGTCCTCTGCTATTAATATTAGTATCATAATGCCGATTGTAATGTTTAAAGAAAAATATAAGGTTTCTGACTTGTTATATGTTTCCAATTTTTTTTTATTGCTGTAAACTGAGCCAGCTGATGAACAGCCTCTAGGGACGAGACAGGATCACCCTTGTTTCCTGTTCAGCCTTGCTCCAACAAAAAGCTAATGAAAGAAAAGAACGTAATGGCCTTGCAACCCAGGTAAAAGGTTCAGAGAGTTCACAGGTCAATTGATTTCTAATCTTACTTTATGTTATATTTCAATAAAAAAAAACCCCAACCCAAAACAAAACCACTCTAATCCCATATTGCAAAGGTGTGTTTGGCAACAACACCCTGATTTTACATTCTCTTTGAAAATTAAGTGTTAAACCTCGTGCAGCAGAAGGATACTATGTGAAGTGCTGTGTTCTAAGCAATTTGAAAATTTCTTCTGTTTAGCTATGTCAGTATGGATAGTGGTATATCAGCATATATATGCACACACAAATATATTTCAAGGTGGAAATATTTAATTATCCCATCTGCAGGCATAAACAGCAAATCTGCATTCAATACATTCTCAATTAATTTAGTGAAAATTATCCCACTGACCATTTCTTTACTGCACTATCTCAGAGTAGAGAAGGGAGAGATATTAGTTGCATCACTGTAGAGCAATGAGATTTCTGTAAGTCGTGATCTGCTGGCATGTAATAACTCGATCTGCTTCATGCAGACAAAATATATTAAAAGTATGGACGAGTGAAGTTTGTGCCCCAGGGAGAAGGCAAGATAATGCATTGAAATTGTTCAGAGGTAGTTAGATACCTAATGGTCTAATATGTGAGCTATGTGAGGTCTGGGGTCTGGTTCTCATAAATTCTGGCTAGACTGATCCTGTAATTTCAAGCAAAGGATAAAAGCGTTAACCAGAGTCATCAGTGTTCAAGGTCCATGATGCTGGATATTATTCATGTAAAGATTCAAGAAAAACACTAAAAGGAAAGCTCTGGAGCATATGTGTTTATATGTGACAATATATGTATATATAAAAATATGTGCTGTATTCCTTGTGCATGTGTAGATATATGCACAGAAACATGCATATAGTAAATGTGCACATTAGCATATGTACATGCTAGCAACTGAATAGCCTAAATTTGAGCTTTTTTGTGTGTTTGGTGTGGTTTTTTGTGTGGTATGATGTGGTACGGTGTGATGTGGTGGGTTTTTTTTGGTTTGGTTGGTTGTTTTTAAACTCTTTATCAAATTAATCTATGGAAAAGCAAAATGCTAGATCTCATTTGACTACTGCTACTTTGTAATATACATTGTATATCAACAACATTTTTACACTTGGCATCTACATTTTTTTTTTTAAGTTGCCTTGTGTTAATACATATTAACAAAACTTGCTTATGATTACAGCAAAACATGGTTAATGCAATGCTGGTACACTTGTTTTCTCACTTTATACAGCAACTCTGAGCATATTAAACTAGTGAGGTTGCTCCAGTGGCTGAATAGCTGCCACTAGAATTGTGTATTATGCTTCCTGATGAGTACATGAATGTAGTATAATATTGCCTTAATTCACACTTATAATTTTGCATCATCACTGCACACTAATCAAGAATTTGCTGTTTCAAAAACTGTATAGCTGCATAATTGAAGTTAAATGGCAAGAGAAAGTCATGAAAACTATCCCTGATTATACAAATTGTACAACACAGCATAGATAATAAAAATATGCTGGACTCCATAGATTTCACTTACCATTATTTCCTGAAGCAGTATTTAAGCTATATTTGTTCTGTGGCTTTCTAGTAAGATAAAATGTAGTCATTCTATGACTGTAAAATACCACCTGGATGTTACCATGGATTTACTTAAATCTTTGGATGGGAAGGGAAAGAATATCTTGTGCACCTCTCTACCTCCCAGAATGAGTTCTCACCAGCTTCTTGGGCCCTGACCACTTTGTTCTCTGGACTCCAAAGAGTTAGACCCTGGGAGGGAAAAGACCGTATGATGGCAGAGGGATTCTTATCTCTTTCTTGATAATATGATTATTTTCTCTTGCTTGTAAGTACATCCTAATTTAAGAACTCTGAGTTTTTGTCTTTCTGAGTGGGCATGACTTGCAAGCACTTTACTAAGTAAGCTAAATCTCCTTTTGCCTTGATACACCGCTGCTTTTGAGCCAGTGTTTTCCAGGGTTTGCTTGAGCTTAAAATGCTGCATTTGTATTAAAAAAAAAAAAAAAAAAAAACCAAAAGTTGGCTTTCCTGGAGACTTACTCTGATTCAAAATATGGACCTCTTTTTGAAAAGAGAGCTGGTTTTGACATTATTAAATTTAGGTTTCTGTATAACATTTCCACATGCGTTTTCAATTAGTACTTTGAAAATTACAGATTTTTGTCAACCCTTAATTACAGGGCAATAACACACCCATGTCTATTTGACTGACTCATTTGGATGATTGTTCTGACAAAAGCAGAGATCACCTGGCAGGTTTATAAGGACAAGCTATCCAAAACTGCATCTAATTTTGAGGTCCTCAACTCAAAATTCTTTATTTTGCACATGCAATGATTGAAAACACAGCCAGTTATTGATTGAAACACATACAGTTATACGTGTACTACTTGACCTGTGAAAGCAAATTAGTTAGGATTGTACCATCTGAAAATTAGAGGTCAAATTAATGCCTCTTGGATAAACTGCCCCTCAAAATTTTAATAGTAAGTTTTATAGAGCAGTTGCGAACTATCTAGAGCTGCTTTTCAGTAATTAGCTGAGCTATTAGGTGGAAAATTGTAGACTAATGAGTGATTTAAGACACAAAAACTCAGCTTGCACTGGCAGGATTATGGAAGGCTTAGATATTTTCAGAAAATGTTGTAAAAGATAACACAGTTGACCCAAAATCAAATATGTTTCAGCACATTAATGTATTTTTCCCGTATGAACTTTTAAAACTTATTGTTTTCCCGAACTGAAAGATGAAACATAGATGCTAAGAATAAAATAACAATCCAAGAGCCCTATGCTTTTTCCAAGATCAGAGGTATGTGTCTGCTGTCTTTTCTATCTGTCTAATTTATTTTGAGGAGAGCAGAGACTATACTGAAGCACATAAGGGGTATCAGAATTCCTGTACGTTCCAGTGTTTTGCCTCCTTCAGGGAATGGATCAGTGAGTGCAGAGGGACAACGTGACCTGTGAATACTCACAAACCAAAACACAGCTGGCAGGTCTAATTTTAGGTCCTTTAGCCTTGATCATGTCCCTTTAATGTATTGAGTGGAAAAAGAAAAGCACTTAAAATACAGGAAGGTCCAAATTCCTCTTTAAATAGAGTCTCTGCACTGATGTGTTTTTCCTCAACTCTGGTTTTGTTTAATTTTTTGTGTGATTTTTTTTTTTAAAATGCATGTGAAATTTGCCAGGTCGGCAGCCCTGGAGACAGAAGTTCCCTATCAACAGAAAGGTTACTGCAATACAAAGTGGCAATTTGCATTTCCTGCAATGTCTTGCTGGTGTGCCAGAGCCCTGACCTAAAAGGACTACCTTTAAACTTGAAAATGTGGTTTCGTTTCCACACCTCATTCACAGCCTTGTCTTAGACAAAAGGACAAACAATAGGATTTATTTTTATTTTCTATTGAATCTAATGGGAGGAAGATCAGACCTCAGACCTTGACTTTTCTCAGTATCATTTTGTGAGACTCTTTGAAATCTTTTCCAAGATGCAGAAAAAGCTGGGCATCTCCATGCAGACACGCAACACTGAGATTGCACGAATTATCAAACTATGCTTTAAAAAGCTTTCCCTTCAGTAAAGTTTAAAAAACTTTCTCCTTCAATGTTCAATATCCAAGCCATTTTCTACAGCAGACAGTTTTTATGTTTTAAGGGCCAAAAGGATTAATTTTCCAAGTGCCAAGTTCCTAAGCAAAAAGGCTATTTCAGCAAGTTTGGATTCTTGTTTTACAAACATATAGAGAGGCAATTTTGAGGGAATTTCATTCCTAAAAACTAATTCAGTGTTTTATCAGAATATGTCACTGATTCGATACTTTTAGTTGTAAGACTGTGTAAAAAAATTTACGAAAGCTTTATTAGACAGCACAGCTTTTGATAGAACTATTTTTCCATCCATGTTGATTTTTCTTCCTTAGATTTTGCTTTTTCATTAGATTTGAGGGATCTACTTGCTGGTTTGTTTGTTTGTTTGCTTGTTTTTAAAATCTTAATCTCTCAGTTAAGCATCTTGTTTTGTTCGTTTCTTTCTTCTTGGTTTGTTTCTTTCATTTTCCTGGAATTCCTCGAAATGTAGATATGTGAAAAGCAGACTGTTCAGAGTGGACAAACAAATGCACACATTGATCCCACCTTATAAGCACACCAGCCCTGAAGAGAAATAAAACCTAAATAGACAACTTTTTGTCATCTTTCATAGACCACTAGGCTTGAAACTTGAGAACTTGGTGCATAACCCTGTCCTACTTGCGACACACAAGCTGATCATAAGAAGCAAACACTTTGGTTCTGTCAAATCCTTTTTCCTAGTCTAAAGGACTCTTTCCTACTATCAGATGCCACACAGACTTTCAGGAAGGAAGTCAGAAATTATTTCCTGGAATCCATGTTATAATCTTAACACAGAACCCAGAAAAATGGAAGATCAAATGTAAGGTGACTTTACTCATATGTGCAGCCATTCCAACAAAATCCCCCTAAATTAAAATGTTTTCCCTGACTTTTCCAGATAAGTTAGGCCATTTCAGGCCATGGTAATCTTTGAGCATTAGTCAATTTATACAGGTACAAAAGAAAGATACCAGAAATTTTGCAGGTTTGTAGAGTTGGTGGGTACATAAAAAAAAAACAAAAACAAAAAAAAACTTTCAAACTCTCCATGTTGTCATGAACTGCAAAAAGAAAATATGGTAATTTTGCAAAGTACATTTTTATTATTCTTCTGGTCTTCATCTTCTCTTTCCCTCAATAGAAAACCCATTTTGTATATAGTTCTCCCACAGTCAAATAGAAGGAATTTGACTTCAATTAATGCAGCTTAGCGGTTTATAAAATGCTGTGCAATGGATACAGCACCTCTAAGACAAAGTTTTGTGTTAGATTATTAAAGTAACAGTACTCTTACTGACAAAAAATTATCCAACAAGAGCTATCTTAACTGCTTTGACTAATGAAGTTAATTTGCATTTTCTTAGACCAGGGAAAGTAAACAGAGAAAAAAAGCTGTATCAGTTCACGAAAGTTGTGCTGTGTGAGACAAAGAAGCTAAACTTTTCAGATAGATTAGAGGTACTATAAAGATATACACAAAATTAAATACTTGATCCAACTAAAATGTGCTACAAGCACCTGACACATTACACATTTATATTACGTATAAAATGAGCTTTGTTTTGAAGTAATTTTCTTGAAATAAAAGGTCGTACCTATAGACAGCACCAAACCTAGGATTTAAAACATTTAGTTTCTGATTCTGAGATACAGGGTATACCAATAACTGCAAAATAGCACAATGAACTCATTCTCAATGTCCTGTTTAGGACCTGTAAAAGACAGTTAAAATGTCAAGAAAAAATTAAGACAAAATATATTGGGGGAAAAAAAGGGTGCACATTATTTAACTTAAATAATACTAGAGACTTTAGTGATCCCATTTGTGAATAGGAGGGATTTTACAGGTCGGTGTTAGGAGTGTGCTTTTGCTTTCCCTATAAAAATATAACAATTTGTCTACATTCACAGATGCTTACTGAAGTCTTTCTGGGTTTGGTTTGCTAAACCTCCAGAAATTTGGTCCTAAATAGTCAGAATCATGAATCCCACACCACCTTGAGCTTGGGAAACTGCACTCATGCTGTAGAGGGACTATTGCAAGGCTGTTTTCAAGTACCTCAGAGTCATGACCAGGCATTGAAGCAATGAACTATTATCCCATACCTACAATTCCTTCTGATACCCTGTGGTATACCTTCTGGACTGTGATGGAGGAAGCTGCCAGAGTTAAATGCAGAGGGGACCAAAGCTGTCCAAAAGAGTGAAGGATGTAGTTTGTGCACTTTGACAGATACCATGAAACAAAGGAGGAGATGAAGAGGGACTGGCTGAGTAAGGAGGATGACAGTACTGTGGGAAATGAGGAGAGTCCAGTTGTAAAGGGGTGTAATTGGAGCACTGGGAGAACGTGGCTGTGAATTAATTAGGCTAGTAGGAACAAACTAGAAGGACGCAGCTGCTGGACTTGGACCCTGGATTTGGAGTGGGATGAGGGAAATGATAAAGGAAAAAGAGATATCAGGGCTGATGAGATGGGTGATGAGGCTGGATGAAGAGCTGGGTCCTGACTCAGCTCCCATTTCATTGGAAAAGAGGACCCTCCTACCAATGGACTCCTTTGAAGGCTTTTTGTAATGGCAGATATTGGTGGCAAACATTTAAGGAAAAATGTCACCCAGCTTTACAGTACTCCCCTGTAGTTCCTCTTGCCACACAGATGTGGAATGGGGAGGAAACAGGTGACAGCATCCTGTATGCAGTCCCTGGTCTAGGAAGGTCCACAGCAGTGGAGAAGGACCATTTCAAAGGAAGTCCTGCTCAGAGCTGGAGCGGTGCACTCTCCCTTTTTCTGTGGGGGGGTGCTGCAGATGCCAGCATGTACAGGCTGGAGCATGTTCAGTACAGATGGAGTCTTTGAAGAATTTAGCTGACAAACTCTTAAATGTCTTTACTAAACTAGTGCTAATTGAAAATTTTCAAAGGTTTATAGCTTGGCCAAATGTGGGTGGATTTTCAAAGAGATGGCAAAAGGCACATCCCCAAGAGCAGGGCCATCCCTTCTCCAAATGTTATGCTTCTGTTCCAAAGCACATTCTCCTCAATTAAATATAGCAAGAAACAACATACCAATATTTTTCTTTAATTTCATTTTCAGAAATGGCTGAATCATTTTTGCTAAAACTTTCCAAAATAGTTGAGACTTGGGCAAACATTCTGCCGACTAAATGTCAATTTAGAAAGCAAAGTTTAGCAAATGGAAATACTGCTTATAAGAGAAATACCTGTTCTGTCTACAATAAACGGAAAGGTCAAATTTTAGGAGTCCTTTTCAAGAAATTAGAAGAGAGGGACTGGTAGTAAGTTGCTGCAGATTTGTAGCACTGCTCATGAGGACAGAATTTGTCTTTAAATGCACTCCTCATATTTGAATGCTTACACTGGTTAATTCAGTGCAGATACTACTAGTGAGTGATTTGCCAAATGTAGTGAGGCCTTGGCAGTTACATAGTGATAGCAAATCACCTAGTCACATAAATTAAAGTGGTTTCAGGGCGGCTTTAATTTCTGGATCTAACTTGCTCAAAATGCTTTTAAAGTTTGTATTGTAGAGTTAGTGTTATTTACTCATTTGAAGTATGTCCTGTGCCCTCTCTCTTCACCCTTGGATGTGTTACCTCTGCTTTTTCATAATATCCTGACTGAGTGGCCCTCTGCAGAGAATTTCCAGCAGGTGAATACCTACTTTGCATTCTGCTTTACAAAAGAGCTACAGGTTATATTTTTTTTCTGTTGCACTCAGAAAAATCTAACTAACACAAATTCTAACCATCTGTATAAAACAATGATGCACATTTTTGAGGCTGCAGGAGAAACAGCTCATTTTGACATATATCTAGAATACTTACCTTTACATCCCATCCCCCACTCCCTTTTTACAGAAATGGTGGATAATACATTTCCCTTAGGGAGGATTTAAAAGCATTTTCTATTATGATGGCTAACATGTAGGCTCCTATCATTGTGGAGATGAAGCCTTCTTTCACCAAAACAAAACTTACTTTCCTCTGGATAACAAGCTCCATACTGGAATAGGCATCAAGGTGATCGTCAATTCACACAGTAAATTTTGCCCTGCTCACCTAATTCAGGTGGTGGAGAGCAAATGACACTTCAGCATGTTTGGTGCTGTCAACATAAACCGGAGATCCTTGAGTTAGAGTCTGGACCACCAAAGATATGCCTGCAACATGCAAATGCTTGCTGTGTCCATGGGAAATCCAGAAAGTTCACAAAAGCCATTTACCTCAGAAAGAAGAGATGTTCAGCAGGGAGTGACCATAATATAACCTAGAGAAGCAGTATTCTCCCAGGTTCTGTGCTATCAGATTATTTCATCAGACAAATTGGAATGAAGGACGTGCTCAACTGTCAGCAGTATGTTACCATGACAGGTGGAACTGGAAAAGTTTTCTGGGATATTGGTAGAAGCTTAGAAGAGAGATATACAGAAGCAATAAGTGAAGAGTAACAGGCAGGTATGGATTTTATATCCAGTTAATTGAATGGTTCCTTGAATTGTGCCAGTTGCGTGCCAGAAAGTACAAGTAGAGGGGGAAAAGAAGCAGAAAAATTTTGCCCATTTAGCCTTAAGTATATTTCTAACCCTAAGAAAAGCTATGTGAGGTATCTGTAAGTCTCTCTCAAATAAAGGTTCTTTACAGTTGCTCAGAAAGTAGTACAGCTAGACGTATTTTATACCAGCATATATAAGGCACTAGATTTAAATTGGTGTGCAGTGAAACATTTAAATATACTATAGCAAATGAAATATGGTCCAATAGGTTTTTTATGGTCCAGCTATGCTTTTTCTTTTCAATCACTAGCCTGGGGCGAACAAGTCGGCTTTAAAATGTCTATTTTAGCTATGCTTTTATCACCTCTGTCTTTTAGGAAGTTTGATTTCTTTTTTCATTTCTTCTCTTTGATAAAAAAAAAGAGCTGAGATCTCTGAATGAGTTATTTATCTCTTATGTTTAATCTAATTTTCTGTCAATGGACATGCTACTTAGAAGTGTTTTATATTACTAATTAATTTAATTTCACATACTGTACTCCATGTTAACACATTTTCTATTATACCCTATAATGTGATACAGGGCCTTCCCTCAGCAACCTTACCTTAAAGCTTTAATTGCTTTCCTCTAAGACTCAGCTCATGTTTGATTTATCTGATTTCTTTGTATAAAGATTCTTTGTTTTACAACGTGTACACAAGTCATTAAATTGATGTTGATGTTTATCTAGCAAACTTACCAATTGGTGATAGTATCCATCCCTTTATGAATTTATGACTGGGCAATAAAAGAAGTGTCAGAAGCCCTGTTGTTGTCTCTATCAGGTCACTCTGTTAGTTTATGTTTAGAAAGACAACATGGCCTGCCACTGACTTACACAGTGATTTGAAGGATTGATGCCTGCAGTCAAAATCTGTTACGAATTTCTAGCCGTGAAATGATTTTTTTGTTCCTTTTTTGAGGGGAAAAGGTGAATATATTGGAGAGGAGGAAAGGGGTAAGACAGCTTGAGCAGGCTTGAAGACAGTGTGGACTTCATCTGACATACATTGTTGTTTACATAATGGAAAAGCTGAACCAAAATGCCAGATCCCCAAGCTATGTGAAGTTCAGAGTCTGGATCCAAGTATTGCAGCTTGAATTCTCTCTGGCTCTCAAGAACCTAAATGTAGATACCACATATTAAAATGCATGAAAATGAATGATAGTAAATAATCAATGTAGAGTGGGAAATCTGGTCCTTTGATCTGTCAGGTTTCATCACATAACACAAGCATAAGGACATATGGTATTTTAAAGCTGCATTTGAAGAGATGCCTACGCTGACTTTTATCCTTATTTACAAATAGTCAGCAATAAAGGCTGTAATCTTGCAGATAACACTATGGATGTGCATAAGTCTTCCTGCACAGAGTTCATTTTAGGATTGAGATGTGATTAATATATCTAGGAAACATTCAGAAAATGCATGCATGCTTTTGAATGCATTAAGTGAGCCCAATATTATAGCTCTTAAGGAAAGAGTAGGTAGATTTATTTATCTCTGCTTTGGTTTGTTTCAAATCCAGAAAGCTGTATTGTTTCTGTAAGACCTCTTCATTAGCTATTTCATTGTTACATTTACTTCCCACTCATTAAAGATCCATCCCACTCTCCTTACGTATGGATGACGTCTATCAGCTCCAGTGAGAACTAATTGCACATGAGGTGAAAGGATCCAAATTAGGATTGCCAATATATGACCACACGGAAAAGCATGAAATATTCTAATTCTTTTTAGATGCAAAGTAACTTATGAACAAAACCCATTGTGGCTGATTCTCACAAGCTTAAAGCATGGTGAAAGATAAATTAAAATGGGCAAGGCTAATTAATTTGCTTAAACCCATTGTTAATGCAGTGTTTTCAGTCCTCCTGAATGCTGCTCTCATGACATTTGGTGTCTTTCTAAAGAACCATCCCAGCTGTAAATATTGTTTTTTCTTTCCTCTAAGAATTTAAGCTTCCATTTAAATTTCTAGACCTCAAAATAAAATAGAAAGTTTGGAAGGCAGAATTGCATGCTTCTTAGACTTTAAAGGCAACTAAAGATCAGCCTATGTATTCCTTTTAAAGTCTTTTTCCAAAGTGTCACAATTTTTACCTTTTTTTGAACTCTGATATTGGATTGTTTTGGATGAGGGAGGGGGCAAGAAGGCAAGAACTTCTTTGGTTTTCAACTTTTGGGATTAGCAAGGAATGAGCGGCTGCGTAGCTGTTCTAAAGGCTTTTTAAAAACTGTGTCACATATACCAGAAGAGATAGTATCATCTGGCAAATTGCTGCTGAATGAAATAGTAATCAAAATATGTGACAAAAGCTACGAGCTCTCTCCGACAGGGCTTATGCCACAGTGGCGTTATTGAAAATCACTCCTTTAAAACTCTGTGCAGGAAAGCCAAGCCATCGAGGACTTCAGCCCACTGGCACTTTTTCCTAGCAGTGGCGTTTGCTGCTGTGAATTCAGGGCTCCGTTGGCTTTGGCTGATCTGAGCACTGCTCCCTGTCGGGGGACCTTGCAGGATCGGGCCCTTGGATGATACATGTAGGACTCTGGAAGACCAGCTTTTACTGCTCATATGTTTGGCAGGCAGATTTGATAATCAGTGCTGTTCTAGAACTTTACACCATCTCAGTGAATATAAATTGATGGTGTAAAGCAAATGGGCAACTGGCGGGAAGCCAAACACGGAGGGGAGAGAAGACGGTTTATTGTTGAGGGGGCAGCCCGGTGTTCTACAGCAGAGCTTTCTGTTCACAACAGCTCTGCAGAGCTGCTGAGTTCGAGTGTGGCCTCTGAAGTGTATGAAATAATAACAGTTTTATTTCTCCTGACACAAGCACGGAAGCTGTTTGCTGCCACCTCAGAACTGTTACCCTGCAATGCAAAAGTACCAACAAGGCAGGCTGGATGCAATGTTATTATAAACAGTGCCGCAGTAAACTTCAGGAAAAGCCCATTATACGGTGATAGCCTGTTTGTCAGGAGAAAAGTTCACTAATGTATATGGGAAGCAGAGCTCCTCATTCACTGATACATCTGAGTCTATTTTGTTGCACTTTTACCTTTATTTACTGTGCAGGTGCTGCTGAGAATAACCTCAGAAAACACAAAAAAAACGGGAGGCCATGTACTCAGCTAGTTTAAATTGGCAAAGAAATGGTGTCAATTCAAGGCACTTGATGCTATGGTCCATTACTTATTATTCCTTTCTAAAATTTTAAGATTTTGGGGGGAATGGAAAGAAGAGTGTTTTCTCTGTGGTTGTTTTATTACTGCAAATCACTCAATGAAAGGTGCATTTAAAATAAAGCAACGAATGAATGATAGCAGTAAAAAAATGAACATACGTACACGATAGAATTAAATCCCATTTTAACTCTAATTTGTGTTCCTGTGCAATCAGTTGCGGTGATATGAGCTGAGAATTTCAATGAGGCCTTAGGGAGTTTGACACCCATTTCTTATTTTGTTTTGATGGGATTAGCACCCCTAAACATAAAACTTCTGTGAAAATCAGCCATAATGTCAGTCCTTCCAACATGTTCTAACTGTTTCTGTTTGTTTAATTATTCCAGGAATTATTCAGTACTCAAAAGAAATGCAAGTACTACGTTTTGTAGTTGGAGAAATATCATCATTCATTCATCAGTCATAGATCTTAAGTGCCTGTCTTATAAAACTAGAGGGTTTTGACTGTGCTCTTAAAAATCTGATTGCTGATTGAGGTGTCTTTTCTTGAAACAGAAACCTGCTGCTATACCCTGTAAGCTCATCCCTGGGTTCTGTCATCAGCTATGTGTTTTTCCTCTAATATGACATTGGGTCAGGCACTTGGTGTCTCTAGACCTCCCTTTATCCTCCCAAAATCAGATTTTATTTTTTTTTTATATCTTTCTTGCTTTCTTCTTCCAGGGGGCGATTTAATAAGGTTTTCATTGTTTGTATTCCTTAACATTCACGAAGGCCTTTGATATTCCTGTCTGGAAAGCATTCCAAATACACACAAATATTAAGTTATGGTAATTCTTCAACTAAATTTACTGGCAAGTTTCTCAAGCTAAACATGATAATGGTACAAGTCTTTTGTAATGCTAAGGGCAGGTTCAACTTTTCCTCCGAATTCCAACAGAATATGAAAATTTTAAAACTTGTAAAGGACATCTGCCAACTTCACCACTACGTTCTATCAAAAAGCAGAATAAAAGAAAGAATAAGTCAACTTGTTAACATTTTGTTGAGGAAATCATTGTTTTTAAAAAGCAGGTATGTTATGCAAATCAAGTGATTTACTGAGAGTCAGTTCTTACTTCCAATAACTAGATGAGCCAACTCAACTGTGGCTAGAAAGCCAAGAAAACAGCACATAGATTAAGATTACTCAAAACTTTTGTTCCTGCATAAAAGAGATGCAAATTGCACCATCTTACTCTTGCTTATGAGTAAAGGACAAAATCTTACTTCTTCACCTCCATTTAAGATATGGAGCTAAAACCATTTAACAGGCTCTGTGATATCTTCTGGTGACTGCATTTGGGATGAGTGGCCTCCTGTCTACTTACTTAGCAGAGCCAGTAGAGGCAAGAAAAGATGGAAAGAATAGAATTTTCGAGGCTGAAAAAATAATTTTAAAAGCCTGCCACCCTCCCTATGTAGAATAGATGAGGCAGAAGGTCAGGCTCTAGGAGTTCTTTCTGCAGTTTGCAGGAGAGGATCTTTAGCCTCTTTCAGGTAAAAAGAAAGAAGAGGATTAATTCTTTAAAATCTGCATGGAATTCAGATTTCTGGACTCCTTTTACTCATAAATACATTTAGAGTCAAGTATAAAGATGGATGTACATATTCACCTGCTGTTTGTTATGGAAGTCACACATCATTCTAAAACTGAAGTGTGGGTAGGAACAGAATATACATTTACGTGTTTACTATTGAAGTTCTTATCCTGTCTATACCCACATCCAGAATATTTGAAAGCCCCCTGGGTATTGCATCTTCTTTGCAATGTAAAAAACCTTCCCTTCTTCAGCTGTTTTCTCCCTGCTTGGTTTTAGGGAATTAATTATCATATGGTTGCCATCTATTCAGAAAATTACAGGATAATCCCAGTGTTTGAACACCATGTCTGAATCTCAGTCTCCACTTGGGCAGGACACATGGTGTGAGAGACAGCTGCTAAAAACTGTGCAGCTATTACAGTGTGTCAGTTTATAAGCCGTGAAGTGTATGCACCAGCTCGCAGATTGTCGGTAGGAGTGTGGTACTTTGTTATAAATATATTTTATCCATTGTAAGGAGATTTTATTAAAAAGCTACCCGGAAGAAATGGGCAGTAAAAGATCAAGTAAATTGCTTAGCTTTCATTTTAAGTTGCCTAATTTCTTAAGAGTTTGTGGGGGCTCCACCAACTCCCTGAACACTGGCAGAGATTATTCCTGCTTAGTGGTAGTGGATAGTTGTGTACTGGATGTTCAGCAAGGTGATGATCTCTGGGGAGGGCATCCAGTCTTAAATGGAGAGGTCAACATGTTCTATTAAACCAGATCTTAAATACATTTACGATCTGGTTTAATAGATGAAATAATAAATAATAAAATAAATAATAAATAATCAATAATAAATAATAAATATGCAGATGAAAACTTGTGAAATTGTCAAAAATTACTAAATATATTTCATGCCTGGCTCCACTGAAAGCAGGTGAATTAGCCACCTAACTCCTATTCTGTTTAATCGTACATAGCTTTATCTTTAGCTTCCTAAATGTTTCTATGGTGGCACCATATACTTCTTGCTTCTTTTCAGAATAGTGGTAGCTCAGAGCACCTGCCACATAGCAAAACAGTACACACTTCTGAAAAAAAACTATTTTGGAGCAAGTCTTTCTAATGTGTAAATATTATACATTCTTTTAACATTTTCCTAGCAAATATTTTTAAAATGTTACAGATCTATGGCAGATGTTGCTATCTACTGTTTCCTGAGTGTGTATGTGATGGGTTGTGTGTGTATCTCTGTTTTCATGCTTTTTCCGTTTTAAGCCTAGGGAAATCAGCATACTGTGCTCAGTGGTAGTGGTAGGCAGAACATTAATGTGTAGTATATATTTTTACACCTAAGACTACTGGCACGTTGTGCAAATTCAAACAGAAATGGAAAAAAGTGCAAGACACAAATAACTGAAATTATAAACCAATAAATTCCTGAGGCCTTTTAATACTTTGACAAATCCAAGGCTTATCAATAAATTAATTCAACTCTACAGAGGAACCCTGAAACAAACTAGAGATGCCCAGGTGTTGGTCAAACCCTAATGTGATTTGATAAAACTTCCTTTCCCATCATTCCCACCTCGGCCCTGCTGAAAACCAGCCTCTCAGCCCCTCTGGATGTGGGGCTTCCCTACACCCACACTTCCCACCCTAAAGCCCTGCTCTGCTCCTCAGACACTCTGACTTCTCCAGATGCACTTTTCTGTTGCAAGTTGTCTTCCTGAGATAGAACTAAATCCTTTACAAAAATAAAGCCCATATCTTGCTGCATTAGCATCTCTATTTCTCCTGACCTTAAAAACAGCTTGCAAAGCTACTTCCTCTTCCATGTGCTTGCCCTCTCATCACACATACTTGAGCTGCCCTTCAGAATTTGATTAAATTTAAATGCAATCATAATCATCTCACTTTAAAGAAGAGGCCCGAGCACTAATAAATTCTTCAAATCAGGCATAATTCTTTTTCAGATGTTTTATTCTTTTTAGAACTATATTCTAGAAATCCTTGTCCAAAAGTGCCATTTTAATTGAAAACCCTCAACCTCCCACTCCTAAATGACATAAAATGTCATGATTTCTGCTCTAAACCTCATAACAGTCACTGGTAGCTGGATATGCTGTCTACTAACATCCCCTTACTCCTTCCTATCACCTGTTGCTAGCTCTGGTCTCCTCAAAGACACAAGTCTCCAGGTCTTGGTTCTGCAGGAATTTCAAAACTTAGTACATAAGTTGCCAGTGTACAAATTGCCAACTTGTTGAATTCTGCTCAGAAGCAGAAAAGAGGCTTTTCCAGAGAGATGAGACCAAATAGTCATCTCTTCTCGACTCACTCAGAAAATAGCAAATAAAATCTGCATATGCTTTGGGATGCAGATATCCTTTGAAGGCCTGAGCTGCAGCTTCCCTTTGCAGAATTTTGGAGGTGTTTGTAAGTTTATGTAAATTCATGGCTTAGAGTTCATCTTTGAGGTTTTGGGTTCAGGCATAGTGTGAGTCTTAGCCTGAACCACAGCAGTTTCACCTAGCTGCCACATGAAAGCATCGATTGCAGCAATGCAACCAAAAGTCTTACAACGTTTGCCAAAACTCAGATGAACTCCTAAATAAACCTGGCCTTAACTATGAATGGTTCATGGTTTCACTATTAATGTGGTGTCTTTGTACTACCAAAGTTGTTGCAGCCATTGCCTTTGCTTTGCAGATTCCGTGTGTGTGAGAGAATATGTTTATCTCTATATCTATATTTATATATAAAAGCAGCTAAATACAAATTAAACTGTGTCCATTAAAAATTAGAACATAAGCCTTTATTTTGTGATGACTAGTCTTCTTTCCTTTTAGTAGATCATGAATATTTTCTGGCAAGATATGTCACTAGCTTATAACTTCATTAAGCTGCAGTCCATACCTTACCCTTTCACTAGATCCCTGAAAAGAACTTTTGTGTGTGCCAAACAGATATCCACTTGGTCTGTGGCTCTTGAAAGGTAAATTGCCAAGTTCCAGCAAGCAAATTAAGAGGTGCAATGAGAGTTAGCTGTTGCATTCTATCAAATCCTGCTACTGAATGTGCTGAAAAGCTTGCCCAGAGCCATGGCCTCACATATTTATGGTATGAATGGGAGACACTCGGAGCTATGTATTGCCATAGTTCCCATTTCTTTTGTAATAAACTAGCTCAGCAGATGTAGCTTAGGTAAAAAGAAAATTCAAAGTCTCCTTCTCAGAGACTAACCAAAACAAAGTTCTCTCTCCAGTCCTCTGTCTATGAGCCAAACTCAGAGCCAGACCTTACTTGTACTGATTAGTGTTTTATTCTGTGTGTAACCCAAAGAAACTCAAAGGGTTCCCAGATGGAATAAAGTGCTGCTTAATAGCACTGTGTAAGTTTCACTGCCAGAAAGTGGCACAGAAAATGTTTAAAAAAATCTTAGTTTCCATTTCTAGCACAACACATATCAAATCATAGCATTAGTTTTCCAAGTCAGTTGCATCATTCTCTTGGTTTATAAGTTTTGGTGCTGAAGACATCAGTAGCTTAGCTTTTCTTTTATGATGTATAGCAATCTTTGTAGTATCAGTACCTATTTCACATCAAATGATTCCATACTTGTGAAGAAACCTGTGCCTATGTTCTACAGGCTTCAGAGTATTTAGTATCACATTTCTCATGTGATTAGCCCTGCCTTCTCCACCTGTGCAATAAAGTAAAAAATTAAGATGTTCTATTGAACTTGATTGATTTTATTTAGACTGCCGGGTGCACAATAGCTCCAAATTAAAGCAGAATCAAAAGATGAGCCCAAGATCCACAGAACTGCAGAATCTGAAAGATCATGGATTAAACTAAAGACCTCTACCAAAGCTTGAACTTTGATCTAGCAAGGTGGTGGTGATGAAGATAGCAATACACATTTTTGTGCTTGTTGGTACTTTCACTTTTGTACTACACCAAGATCTTTCAGAAAACATTGATTACAACTTTTTACACAATTTTTTCACAATTTACACAACAGCATCTGCATCTCAAGGAAAAAAAAAGGCTTTCTATATTAATCAGTAAAGGCTAATAAATTTACAATTCAGCTTCCATTGAAGTCTTCAGAGAACTTCTGTTGCCTTTGTGGGGTAGTAGGTTGGCCCTTTAGCATACCTTTCATGCCTAACAGTGCATGAATCTTTTGTATTTCTAGCTTTATCTAATATTGTTGCTTAACTCAATTACATATAAAAGTGCAAAGAGCCTCCACACTCTTCACAGCTTAACCCACCACTTGTTGTTACTTGTTTATGAGACATTTTTCTACTTTATAGTCTTTAATCTGAAATTATATCAAGTGCTGTAATAAAACTGAAAGAGATAATATCTATGGCATTTCCATTCCTCTGCTCTGGTGATAACATTATTTAACAACACTAGGAAGTTAATTAAGAAAGACCTTGCTGTCATAAATCCATGTTGCCTTCCTCATTAAATTAGGCTTTGCAATGTATTGCTGAAGTTCAGAAAACTTCTCTGGACACTTAGCAATGGATACTTCACTAAATAGTCCACAATATGTTTTATACTCTTTTACATTATGAGGCTCAATTTAACACTCATGCTTCTGGGGTTTCACATGTTTAGATCAGATTAATTCTGAATCTTTCTTTCCTTTGAAATCATTAAGAAAATACTTCTGATTCTTGGGTATTTAAGGCATTTAATCTTTTCACAGCCATGTTTATTCTCATTTACATGTTATATTATCCCTATTCTGTATATCCTTGAATCCTTGATTTATGCAGTTCTCTATCCCAGCTAACAGAAGCCAGCTACTGATTGAATATACTAGTTCCTTGCCCATTATCATTCATCGTGAACATGGGTTTTTTCCTATCAATTGTAAATCCTGTCTATAGTGCTGAAAAAAAAATGAAACTAGGCTTTATCTTTATGGCTTTGTGAACCCTGCATTCTTTCATAATGCATTTGTAAACCATTTTCTGTAAGAATTTGGTTTAGGGCAATCAAAAAAGAGCCAGCTCCATAGGTTAGACAGGGGTTCAAATTCAATTAAATCAGCCCTGTAGGAACTGATTCCCTGAGTATGTTTGCAAAGCAGAGCACTGGGATTGTTTGGGACCAGATTTGTGGAAATCCTTATGTGGTCCTGAACTTTTCAAACATATAATCTGAAATTCTTTAGCTTATCCAATCTTGAAAAAAGAATTGTTCAGTGAGATGACTTAACCATCAAAGACAGTTGTAACCTTACTGTGTGAGTACCACTGTTCAATATTTAATGCTGTTTCCATTCCTAAACACGTCTATATGACTCACAAATTCCTACTCCAAATTAGAAAGACTAAGTAAAAAGATCCTCTATTAAATTATCATCTGCCTAAGTAATCGCCAATAATTTAAGTAATCATGAAAAACCACTGTGGAAGTGAATAAATGCAAAATTAGAGAGCTGTTACATACCTGGATCTGGTATTTACAACAGTCCTTTGTTTGGGGTACCTTATATCAAAACCAGTGACTGTATAAGGTCAGGAGTGGATATTTGCAAGCAGTTTTGTGGGACTGATCTTTAGCAAAAACAGAGATTTCTGATAAGTCTGCCAATAGGTAAAGATTCACATTTTGAAGAACTGGACAGTTCCATTTTCCCAAGCTATTAAAAGGAACACAGCTCTGCCTCCTGATATTAATGAAAGGAGCACTGTCTTTAATAGCACTGATTATTTTCTTAACTGGCATAAAGTTAGGTGTTCTCACCACCCATATTTGCTCCAGGTCTTTTCTCAAGAGATTAACAAGGCAGAACTTGATGAGACACTTCATTCTAAATAAGAGAGAACTATTTAGAAGTAATCTTTCTGTCTTACAGCTTAACTTTGTTCATCTTTTTAAGACCTTCTCACTATGATTTTTTACTTCAGAATTTACAGTATTTTCATTTTGTCAGCTTTCATTACTTCTGAGATTACTTTACATACTGAATTTTTTTAGTGGTTTGAAATACTCTCTCCCTTAACTTCATTGCAGATTTTGGTCTTCAAGTATTGTCTGTAATTTTGGTTCTTGTTGGGGTTTATCTGTTTGTTCTAATATACATTCCATTTGTTTTTTCAGTCTTTTCCCACAATAGTTGTAAGATATTACAGACAACTCTTAAATATTTGTCTGAAATATGGATTTTGTATTTCAGAAGCTTAAAGTAACATTTTGGCATGTTTACTGAAAGGTTAAGTTTCTTAAATTAGGCTTCAAATCAAATTCTAAGGAATATAATGGCAAAACTCTTACTGACTCAATGAAAATAGGATTTTATATCCAAACATCTAGAAGATTGCATATAATATCTAGGAGAAGAAAATTGCTGTAATACTGTTTGGTTTTATTACTACACATTGTGCTTTATGTCTGGAGAATGACCTGAAAACCCATCGGTCCAATATCACTGTTCCTCTGTCTCCAGCACTTTCTTGTTACCTAAATGCATTTTAAAAAACTTTTCAATCATTTAATCTTTTCCATAGCTACCAATTTTAACTCTTTTTAATCTATCAGCAAAATTTAAGTCAAAATTTGGGTGTCTCTCTCTTCTGTAATTCTGTAAATCAACTGCAACAGAAATATTTTCAGTTATCTCAGCTAGCTTTAGACCCTTATGAATAGCAATCATAATATTTTCCTGTCAATTTCTGTCAATATTTTCCTGCAGCAATTGTTGCATTTTCTTCTTTGTTGCTTTTTCTGTTTGGACTTTTTCAAATCCATTGCTACCTTAAAAAGGGCACCATGAAACTTCCTATCGTCCTCATGAGATATTCTTCTATTTTCTCCATAGATTCTTTTCTCCATTCATTATGTCCGACCATCCCAGGATTTAGCCCACTTTCAGGGAACTCTCTGTCTGAAAATTCAGAATTAAAGGACCAGCCAAAGTGTCTGTTTATTCTCATGTGTCAAAACCCCTGAAATGTTTGATAGCTTTGCAAGAAACTGGGACAAGAGTAATATATTAATGTTTTCATCAGAAGAAACTGCAGTTCTTCTTCACAGAAAATAGAGCCAAATCGTACTTGATGTGTGATAATGCTTATTGTCACCCTTCTTGTCTATGTGAATAGTCCCCATTTTCAAAGTCACTGTACAGGCTGCTTACCCTCATTTTAATTTAGTTGGAGGAAAATTTTCAGGAGGGAAGTTTTGTATAAGAGATTAAAAATTGTTTTTCTTCTTACAGCACTGTAGAATATGGTCTTCTGTCATTGTTCTGTTTCCATTGTAATGATGGGAATTTTTTTCTACCACAATACTGCATATTACTTTATTAATCATCTTTCTTCGCTTCCTTAGAACATCCATTTTTTTTCCAGTAAATGTGCTTCTCAAGCTTTCATTTTGCAAACCACACATCTGGTCATCCTTCTTTTGTGTTATGTCTAAAAGCAGCCATATGTCATCAGCAACCCTCTCATGTATATTGAACTTCCTTAGCACATCAGCTTGTCTCTTTGAATGTGTTACCTGATGTCTTTAAAGTGGCAAAACACAGAAAAGTGGGTCCTCCTAGTCTTTTGTTCATCAGACAACTAAGAGTGAGGAATACGGCAGAGACAGGGTGTTTACACCATTGTTCCATATCTATTCTATCTTTGCTTTTTAATTTCTCCTTGCCTTAGTTCAAGTAGCAGAATACGGCTCAAATAGCTCTAGATGAAGTTAAGTATGGCCATCCTTTATTGATAGGGAGGAACTAGGGCTACAGAGTACTGGTGGTTTTTTTTTGTTAGATCTTCCACAATGACTCTAATTCTCCAGCTCAGTCTGTCTGTCCAGGTACTTTATTAGGTGTTCACTGTTTTTAACATGAGTGGTCTTCTCTGGGAATTAACAGAGGTATAAAAAGAGCCTTCTGCTGAGAATGTAGGCATAAGTGCTTGAGAACCATTACAATGTGTCTGGCAGCAAGTATGTAAATAACAGTCAAGGACAATCATTCCAAAAAATCTGGATCTAAGGGGTTATCTTTAATTAAAGTTTGAAAAGTTTTTGGTTCAGGAGATACATTCAATCTTTTCTAAAAGCATGCTTAATAAACTTGGTTCTGTGGTACTATATGTGAAGGTCTCTCTTTTCCTTCACCATTTATACTGGCAAGACTTTAAAAAGGTTTTAGTGTGATGAGATGGGTGATATCTTAATTACCTAGCACCATGATTTAAACGTAGCCCTACCATGCAAAGTCTGTCAAGGGAGTGGGCTCATAGCACTTTCCGTTGCTGTTGAAAATTTTGGAATACAAGTGCTTTTTCTGCTTCCTAAAAGAGTTGCAGTCTCACAGAAAAGCAGAACTGCACCCATTTTGGAGCTCAGTTCATTCTCTGAAGCTTGGCTTGATCATCCACAGATAGAGCACTGAGTGCCTTGTGCCACTTCTGTTTGACCATCCAGTAGCACTGAAGAGCTCATGAGTTACCCGTGGTTACCTAGGCAATAAAGTGATGAGATAGTCTCAGTAGATGGGAATTTTTAGAGGTGGTGAGATTTTCAAAGCTCTTTCTTTTTTTATGACTGTTAACTCATTTGTTACTGAGATTAACATTTAAACAGACAATTAAGGAATGCTTTTATTAGGCTGAAAAAAGTTAAAGGATGTCAGTGTATTCTTTAATCCTGCCTTTTGAAACAATCCCTAGCATTTTGTACTCATTATGCTTTTTAAGGGTGAATAATTTAGTTTCTCCTGATTAGAAACTTCCCTCTGTGTTCCTTTCTCTGAATATAGCTTTCTAAATAAGAAAAGAAACTAATCTTCTATGAAATTCTATAATTTGTATATCTGTCTTAGTAAAATTATTACCCACATATATAAACTCCCAAGTCTACTACCCAATCCAACTATACTGGGCATAATTGTAATTTAATTTATTGGAATCAAATTGACCACATTTACACAGAAAAAACCACCCCAAAACCACTTTAAATTACACAGGACAATGCTGAAACACCATCATTAAACATCTTGAAATCTTGCCTTCACATTTGTGATGCATTTGGCAGGGTTTGGGTCATGAAATCCCAACCCTTAGATGTTCAGAACAAACAGAATAGTACCCTTCTTCAGTACATACCTGTGCATTTAAGGCTACAATGACATTCACCTGCAAGAGATTTGCAAAGCAGGAAAAGCTGTTAATTCATCTCAGGTAGTGATGATGAAGTGACCTACCATTTTTGTGACCATATTAGAACATGTATTCCTAGCAGAAAGTTTAGCCACTGCAGGGGTGACTGGACTAACATCTCCTGGCATCCAGCAGTGTATAGACTAAACTATAACTTTTAGTAAGATAATATGGAAACCGACAACAAATTATTACTTGTGGTCTTTTTCCAGTTTTCAAGTGCAAACATACCAAAGTTTATTTTAAATCTGAGCCAGTCAGACATTTAGTAATATAGATCAAAGCAGAAATGAAGGCCTCCCATGCTTATTATTTCAATATGATGTCTGTTCTAATAAAGTGTAAGAATGCCTGTGATAGACTAACTAGTAGGAATTTTCTGGTTCTGTAGTTTAGCCTTAAATATATACATGTATTTGTAAATTAACCAGAAACATATTGTCGTGGTTTCAGTTCCTCGGAAAGCTGATTGTTTTCAATCCTTTCTTTAATCTTAGAAATATGGTGGCAGTCTGCCAGCACACTTTCAGATAAACAGTCCACTTCACATTTAAAAGCCGTAGAATCACTGATTTTGAAGGGCGGAAAAAAATCAACTGAAAACAACACCAGTTTTCCCTCTCT